>JADRCH010000246.1:1993541-2067149 GCA_019843965.1 Rhynchomys soricoides | reverse complement strand
CACACACACACACACACACACACACACACACACACACACACACACACCTGTCCCCTCCACCACACACAGGAGCAGTTAATGGGTTCGACTTGGCCCAGTTGGAACAGTGGCATCACACACCTCCTTGTCCCCAAGCACCCAGGGCCGAGCCTGCCCATCAGCCCCCAGGAGCAGCAATTACACAGTCTGTGGGTATGAGGAGCTGCAAACTAAACATTTGTTAAAAGGCTGTAATTAATGCAATTAGCTATTTACACGATAGCCCATAATGAATCCAAAGGCATCGTTATTGACTATCGAGTAAATAATCTGACATTAAAAAGTCAATGATCTGCAAATGAAAAATTCCCTTCTCTTCTTTTTAAAGGAGGAAAGAAGGAGAGAAAATGAAGGGAAAGAAAACAAGTTAAAAAACAACAACTCAGCTAAGATGTCATTGCATAATAGTCCATTATGCCTCCGATTGAGCCGTCATGAACTATGAAAGAAATAATTGTACAATAGACCGAGAAGGCTTCACTGTGTCAATGGAAATTAAGCACAAAAATAGTCCTTTTGGTTTCTATACACCTTAGTGGTTGGGGGCATGGCCAGCATTGTGTCCCATCTGTCACCTTCAAGGGATGTTGAACTTGGTGACAGTTTCCCAGAAACATCTGATGATGGCTTCTTTGGGGTTACTGAAAAAGTGCCAAAGGGGTCCATAGTGCCATGTTGCCCTCTCTACTAGCCACTGCAGCAGAAAGCAGCCACAGTGAGCTGTGAGCTCCGGTACTGCCCCTTGACCTCTGAACTTTTGCAGGTACAGGGACTCACTATTCCCTGGGCATACATTTATGGCCTCAGAGGCTCTTCATGCCTCAGGGAAGATGTCTAGTGGGTCCTCATCTCTCCGAAGAGAAATGCACATACAGGTAGCTGACCCCTGAACTCTATACTGTGAACCTCAACCTTGCCAATGCTGTTCTTGCCCAGGGTAGCTGGATTGGGTAACATGCCAATCTGAGAGGGTCACAACCACAACCCGTCACTTCCCCTTTTTGTTGTCCCATATCCTCATTCAGGAGGAACAGGGATGGGTGACTTCAGACATCTGACACCTGAGGACTTCCTTGCAATTCACTTTAAGTAGCCTACGGACTTAATTCCCTCTGTGTGTCCATCTGTTCACCATTTAACTACTTACATATCCATTACTTATCAATTTCTCTGCTACCCATACAGCAATTACCTACCAATAGATCATCCATCCGTCTTTCTGTCTATCCATCCGTAGACATATGCTTGCCTCTTTCTGCTTTTACTCTAAAAAAATGTATTGCACTCTGATCAACTTAATATTAAAAACAAGTTTAGCTGACATGTGCCTGTAATCCCAGTGCTCAGGATGCTGAGGCAGGAAGATTAAAGTGTAAGGCCAGCCTACACTACATACTGAAACTCTCAAAAAGAAAAACAAAACAAAACAAAATAAACAAAACAACAAAACAAAACAAACAAAACAAAAAATAAAATAGCAACAAAAATAGACAAGAGGGATTAGTAATATAGTAATATTGACCAGTGGTTTGTGTATGATATTGTCTTATTTTTTTAAGAAAAATGTAAGCATGTAACTATTTAATCACTAACAAGTCCAGCATTGGCAAATGAAATGGTCTCTATATTGAAGATACTTAGACTTTCAAATCATTTTTGTTCCCTAAGAAATATTGTATACCAATCATTTCCATCACTGTGCTGGTTAGTTTAAAGTCAACTGGATGCAGGCCAGAATCATTTTGGAAGAGGGAGAATCAATTGAGAAAATGCCTCCAACAAGACCGGCTAGTGGGCAAGTCTGGGGAGCATTTTCCTGATACATGATTGATGTGGTAGAGCCCACTTCATAGTGGGTGCTGCCCCCCCATACCTGCTGGTGGCCCTGGGTATTACAAGGAAGCAGGTTGAGCAAGCCATGGGGAGCAAGTCCGTAAGCAGCACCCCTCCATGGCCTCTGCTTCAGTTCTGCCTCCAGGTTCCTGCCTTGGGCTCCTGCTCTGACTTCCCTCACTGATGGACTGTGACCTGCAAGTGTAAATGAAGAAAACTCTTTCTTTCCCACACAACAATAGAAAGCCCAACTAAGATAATCACAGTTGCATTACTTTAAGTATTATAGGTAATCTAGAGATTACTAAAATATATTAAAGAGGGTTGTAGCATAGCTTAGTGCTAGAGTACTTACCTAGAATCCCCCAGTCAGGGTCTGGGGTGTGGCTCAGTGTAGAGCACTTGCCTAGACTTCATCAGTAGAGTGCTGTAGGTATAGCCCAGATATAGAATGCTTTGTATGCTTGGGGCTCTGTGTTCCATCCTCAGGACTTAAAAAAATCAAAGAAGCTAAAATCAGACAATGCACATGGGCAGATATGCATAGGTTTATACAAATATCTGTGTTATGTAAAAGGCTCGAGCACTTCATACTGAGGGTTGGGTACACACACACACACACACATGAAGGCAAACACAAACAAAGGCAGAGACAGACACAGAGGCACAAATACACAGAAGCACACACAGTGACATATGCACCCACAGAGAGATATAGACACACACAAGTGCACAAACACATGCACACCCAGAGAGACACAGACACACACCTGGCACACACAGACACACACAGGCACAAGCACAGAGACACACACAGATACACAGACAGACACACACACATAGGTGCACACACACAGACACATGCTCCCACATAGAGAGACACACACAGAGACACAGATACAGATACACACAGACAAACACAGATAGACACACATACAGACATACACAGATGCACACAAAGAAACACACAGAGATACAGACAGAGACATACACAGACACACACACAGACATAAGCACATGCACAGAGACATAACTACACACACACACAGATACACAAACATACACCCACATGTAGACACACACATGTAGGTAAACATATACACATGCACACACATACACATAGATAAGCACACACATAGAGACACAAGCACATGGACAGAGACACACACAGATGCACAAACAGACACACACAGACACATGCACACACACAGAGAAACACACACAGCGATACAGAGAGACATACAGGCAGACAGACAGACACACACACACACACACACACACACACACCATACATGAAGCAAAATAACACCATTGGGCTTGAGAGGTGACAAAACCTAAATGTCCTCTGCCACCTGCTCAGGTTATGACTTCCAAGGTCACAGTGTGGCCTTGAATGGGAAATGTAGCAAGATCTGGTGGCAGCTGAAACACCAACGGAGCCTGAGGACACCTCATTGGCCGCCCCTTAGGCTGTGACACATAGTAGAAATAATATTAGCAAATGTCTGTGGAGAGCTTTCCACTTATAAAATACTTGAACATACTTTAATTCCAGTGGCTTCTCATGACAAAACTCATTAGCCAAAGTAAGAGTGATCACAGCCATTATTTCCTCAGCATTGTGCTGGGCTGTGCTCCACGTAGTTCCTGATGTGCGAACACAGTTCATCTGCTTGCCACCTTGGCTGGAAACCACCACACTGCCTTCAGCTCAGTACACGTTGGAGTCAACATTTCCTAAGTGCTCACTGAGCCAGTATTCCTTGAGATGTAAAGCCCCACTCACAGGCAGCTCAGAGACACCAGTGAGGCAGCACAGCCAAACAGTGAACCTGGATGGGAAGAAGAATCCGTTTTCTCCTGTCTCCCTGGCCCGAGCTCTCTTCCCAGTTTACAAAGGATAATTCTGAGACTTTTCAAACCTAATCATATTTAGATCCAAGTTGCAGAGACTCTGCGGTTAGAGAAGGTAGACTGAATGGTTCTGCGTAGCTCATCTCTTCCTCCTCGTAGCCCCTACCCTGGGAAATACAAACCTTTGCATCATTCCTGAAGAAAGTGACAAGGGCTGCAACTGGGAACAGTTATTAACGTAATGGCATGGGACATGCTTGGAACTGACGGAAACAGTGAAGCAGCCTAAGCAGGGCTAAGTGCTGTCCCTACCTTTGGTGAGAGCTTTCCAGATGTGGTTCCTTTGTTGAGTTTCAATTGTGAAATGTCTCTACAGGCTTGTGCTTGACAGCAGGTATCTTAGTCAGGGTTTTCATTGCTGAGAAGAAACACTATGACCAAGGTAACTCTTGTGAGAGACAACATCTAATTGGGGCTGACTTACAGGTTCACAGGTTTAGTCCATTATCATTATGGCAGGAAGCATGGCAGCGTGCAGGCAGGCATGGCACTAGAGGAGCTGAGAGTTCTACATCTTGTTCAGGAGAAGACTGGTATCCCCAGACAGCTAGGAGGAAGTTCTCAAAGCCCACCCCCACAGTGACACACCTACCCCAACAAGGCCACACCTCCAAATATCGCCACTCCCTGGGCCAAGCGTATTCAAACCTCCACAGCAGGCGATAATGCCTTGAGAAGCTGTGGTCCCTTTAGGAAGTGAGACCTGCCTAGGTAAAGTGATATGCGGTGGGACTGGGGTGTCACTAGCTCTGAGATGAGAGAAGCCATGATACAAGGTCCTGCTGCCAGCTCCTATTGCCCTGGGCTAAGCCAGTCCCTGCCATCTATCAGGTTGATGAATGAGCCAAAATAAATCCTTCCTTTTACACAGTCCTTTGTGACATGGTGAGAGAAGATGCAACATACTTGTGACTTGGCACAAATTGTCCTCCTTCCCATGATGCTGACATATGCTTGGATCTGGGTGATTCCTGGTCACAGTGTGCTGGAGAGTCTGATGTGGGTACAAGAAAAATCTCACAGACACACTGTGGAGAGGGTGGCCCTCACCTGAGCAGCAGCTGGGCTGGGGTGCTACTCACTGGGTATAGGACATACCCAGCTGTCAGAGTTTGGATATGGCATGTGACCCATGACCCATGTGTTGAAGCCTGGTCACCAGCTTCTGGTACTATTGGGTGGGTGACAGAAAACTTAGGTAGTAGGTAGGATCTGGTTGAAAGCAGATGATATAGGTCTCTCTCTCTCTCTCTGTCTCTCTGTCTCTCTCCTCCTTCAATAAAGTAATGTCTTGCGTCCTTCTACCATGATGCTCAGCATCACCACAGACCCAAAAACAATGGAACCAAGTGACCAGGACAGAATTTATGAAACTATGAGCCCAAACCTCTTCTTCCTGGAGCTGGCTTTCTCTGGTGCTTTTCCATAGTGAAAACTGGTTTAAGGCAGCATCTAAGGAACGGGTATAGGTAGACTACCTGGGCCATGTCAGGAACTACCTTTACTCCTGGCTTATTTAACCCCTACCCCCAGTACAGATGAAGATGGATTGTGTGTAGCTGGGCTCTGGGCTTCTGAGTGGGGGAGTTTTTACACCTTTCTGTGTCGGGGCACCCTTCTGCAGGGTCCGATCCGGGTCATCTCTCACAGGCGTGGTGGTTACACAACCAGTCAGGAGGGACCTGACTGTGCCACCTCTCACAGGCATGATGGAATGCAAGCACTGTTGAATGTGTTGTTGATTAAACAAAGCAAAGCCTAAGACAGCAGATGGCTCAGAGTGGATGGGAGTCGGTATGTTACCAGCAAACTAAGAAGCAATTTATCAAAGTTTTATCTGATGCAAAGATCCGGACAGTCACTGCTCACAAATGGCATTGAGCTGAGCCTTGTCTGAATGTGTGGGAGCTGCTTGGATGCCCTACAGAGCATCACCCTGTAGGAATGTCGCCTTGAATAACAGGCTTAGAAGAACACTCAGGGGAGGGAGGTGCATGGGATTTTGCCCCAGGAAACAGGATCCCACAGAAGTTTGGGAATGGGGAGGCCCTCTGTGTGAGGACTTGAGAGGCACTTCACTTGGGATAGTGGGCTTGAAATTTCTGATTATATATAACAAAAGGCTGCCAGATACTTCAAGAACTATAAAGGGCCCATGATCTGGTGAAATAAAGATTCCCAGAGAGGGGTAAATGGACTTTCAGAAGTCTGCTCTCTCTTTTCGGAAAGGAGGACCAGATAATGCCTCCAGCCCCCTCAAAAGGAAATAATTAGATTCCTATGACTGCTGTCTTTTCTTGACATAGTTCAGCCTCTATAGACAGGATTCCCAGGTTTGACTACATAAAAGTGAAACCAAAAGAACTTCCTTAGGGAAAATCTTTGTGGCCATCTCAGAGGTGAACAGCGGGGGGATTACACTGGACATCTACTGTATATTTGGTATAGACAGCCTTTTCTGAATGATAGGGAATGGATTTCTCTCTGCAGCCCCACTGAAAAGAAAGGTTAGAGAATATTTAATGACAGAGGGAGGCTCAGTGGCAGAGCAGAGCATTTACCTAGCATTCAAAAGTACCTGTATTCTAAGTCTAGTGCTACAAAATACCAATAAATAAAAGGCAGAGGAAATAATGGATACATTTCTAAATTTGAGCCCCAAAGGATAACCTTGCAACCCCAAAGACAGATGACCATTGTGGGGATAGTAGGAGGCTGTCTTTCTGCAAAATATCAAGGAAATGAAGAAGAAAGAAGGAAATAAAGAAAGAAAGAAAGGAAGGAAGGAAGGAGAGGGAGGGAAGAAGGGCAGAGAAGGAAAGGAAGAAAAACGAGGAAAGGAGGGAAGGCAGGGGAAGGAAGGGGAAGAGGGGAGAAGGAAAGAGGGAGGGAATGAGAGGACGGGAAGGAGGAAAGGAGGGCAAATCAGACCACAGTAATTTGGGAAGGTACCAAGCAGATGGATGAGTAGTAAAAGTTTTGGGGAAGTGTAGAGTGCCAATTGTCTGTGCTTTAGATCATGAACTAGCTACTGGCCAAGGCTGCTTCAGAAGCCGTTATTGACAGTTTCTCGGCTGGAAGATACACATGGTAGGGTTGCCTAGAAGGTAGTGAAAAGGCAGAGCCGGAAAATGGAGAAAAAGGATAAAGAAATAAAAAATGAAAGGGCTGATGCAGAAAAACCAAGATTGGGGTAACAGGGGTTCTAGGGAGAGCTGACAGGAAGTAGAGGGGAGGGCCACCAAGGAAGCAATTCCCTTGAGCACTGTAGGATAGGACTTGAAAAGCCAGCTACCCTCAGTGGATCACCTCCTCCAACAAGGCCACACCTCCTGATCCTTCCCAAACAGTTCCACCAACTAAGGACCAAGGATTCAAACATATGAGCCTGTGTGGGGCTGCGCTCCTTTCAACCACCACCTGACTATCAACCACTCCAGATTTTCCTTTTCCTTCTTTTCCTTTTATATGTCCAATAAGTCCAGGAACTAGAGTGATACCATACATAAGAGACAAGATCACAGCTCACATTAGGCTTAGCTTTTACCTTTTAACAATACTTTTAATGTCAATGCTGAATCCGTAGCTCAAGGACTTATTCAGGTAAAGAGTCTAGAGTTTAGGGCACCCAGTCAACATGATAGATCCTTAATTCTTGCCTCTAGCTCTCAATGCTTAACAGCACATGACCTTTTAACTGGCACATGCCAATTTTGATGCCCTTTAGATGACTCCTTAGGACTTTCTAGGTATTATCTGAATCTCAGGGAACATCTCCTGGGTATCTTTTTCTTGAGTCTCCTGGAGTAGTTAGCATAAGATTGAATTGATACTGGAGAGAGCCTGCATCGATTATAGTATTATAATATATAATTTTTCCATAATATAAGGTTATGGGGAAAGAGTCTCTCTTTGGCCACACATCAGGCAAAACCTTGTTAGAACTTGATCTTGGCTGTTGCAGTCTGAGGAGGAAACAGAGGAGACATCTGGGTGATAAGTAGGGCAGAAGTTGCTGCAGACTGGGAGCCAGGCCAGGCCTGGACTGCAGCAAATCAGGAGGCACAATTCAGGGCCATTAGAAGTGCTGTTAACTAAGTAGGGTGGCACCCCCAAACTATATTCTGGGGAGGCACCAGACAGAGGTTAGAGGAACATGGGAAGAAGGGTGATAAATTTGAGCTGTTTCCCCAAGAGATGCATTTGAACTGAGCCCTGGTGGAGGGGAAGGAAGGCTACCCAGATGTTGGGAACACAGGCAAGCACAGAGGCTGAGAACTCATGGTGAGTGAGACCCACCACCATGGGATGGTGGGTCTTAGAATGTGCTTGTAAAGTTGACACCATTCCTTCACTGAACAAGAGCATGTTACCAAGAGCAGGGAGGTAAGCACAGGCACAGAGAAATGCCCAGCTGTCAATCTGCAGGCCATTTGTGCTATTTAAGAAGAGGGTGCCGAGTTCCAAGGGAAGTTACAGAAGGCTCATCCTGAGAACAGGAAAGACTGGGGTTGTTGGTATCCAAACAATACCGAGGCATTTCCAGGGAGGGTAAGAGAGGAGCAGGGGGTATTCTGCAGATGACCTGTAGCAGGAGAAGAAGAAAACAGAAGGACTAATGTCAACTCAATGGCAATGCCATGGTTAATACTCATCTGCAATGCTCTGAGACTACCAAGAAGGGTTAAGAACACTGACGTTTTGAAAATCACGAGGTGTCCTGAAATCACCCTGGAGACAGGACCATGAATAGCATCGTTTATAAGATATTAAGAGTCTAATGTGAGAGTAGACTTGTTGCAATAGCCAAGGCATGGAAGCAGCTGAGGTGTCCATCAACAAATGAGTGGATACATAACATATATACAGGGGCTGGAAAAGTAGCTCAGGAGTTAAAAAGAATGCTTACTGCCTTTGCAGAGGACCCAGGTTCAGTTCCCAGTGTCCAGAAGGTGCCTCACAACTGCTTGGAATTACAGTTTCAGGAATCCAGTACCCTCTTGGTGTGAACAAATGCTTACTGCCTTTGCAGAGGACCCAGGTTCAGCTCCCAGTGTCCAGAAGGTGCCTCACAACTGCTTGGAATTACAGTTTCAGGAATCCAGTACCCTCTTGGTGTGAACAAACTCTGTGTCTCTGTCTGTCTGTCTGTCTGTCTGTCTGACTGACTGTAATTCTGTCTCTTCCCCCAACACACACACACCTCAAATGAATCTTTAAAGAAAATGTCTCCACACACAGTGGAGTTTTATTTAGCCATAAAGAACACAGTTTTGTCATTTTCAAGACAATGAGTAGATAAGAGGTCACCTCAGAAGTCCAGAAGAAAGGCCACACTCTTGGAGGTTCACACCTGTGATCTCAGTGCCTGGTGAGTGTGTGTGTGTGTGTGTGTGTGTGTGTGTGTGTGTGTGTGTGTTGAGTCAGGTTTGCTATAAATTCAAGGTCTGACTGAATGACAGAGTGAGACGCTATACATAAAGTGTATCTAGACTAACATCTCATTTACATAATCTAGATTAAATATATTATATGGCCTGAGAGTTGGAGGGGATCGTGTGGGAGGAGAAAGGAGTCTAAAGGGGAACGGAGGGGAGAAGAGCAGGAAGCAGAAAAGGCAAAATGTGTGGTTTAGCTCATGTGAAATCTAGATTTTAAACACACACACACAAGCACGCACCCTTCTATGAAAATGTCATACTAAAACCTATTATTCTGTATGATAACCAAAAATTAATCTAGAAAAAGAACTACAAGTGACAGCAACTTAAGAACTTGAAAGGAAAGGACTGAGATGTGATACTGTAAGAAAGAATCATCTCAGAAGCCAGGGAGCAAAGCTGGACTCAGTGGCTCACATTCCCAGTACCAGCGATGTGTTTACGCTAAGGATGCAAGGGAGCAGACGTCTTCTAGAAGGTTGAGGGGAGACAAGATAATTAGGAGTCTCTCATTCTGGGCCCTGATCCCTTTGCCAGAATGTCACTGTGTGTGTGCTGGGCTCCACTCTCTAAAAACTATGCATCATATTAAATATCCTCCAGGCACCTCCCAACCTCGTGAGTTAGAAGACTACTGGGCAATAATCCTCTGCTACTCCGCATGTCTCTGTAATGTCTATTGTGGCTGTGCCCCTCACTCACAGACAGCAGTCTGAGAAAATGGAATGTACTTGGCTGAATTTAGAGCCACCAGGAGCAGAGTAGCTAGAGAGTCTTTCAATGGCTCTCAAAGGAAACCTGCATTGGGGTGCCTCATCCTTTGTTGGAAAAAAATTAATCTGTACATAGTTTATTAAAGGTTGCAAACGCTGCCAGCGACCCTTTGCAAACAGACGCAACATCTTTAAGAGATTGCAGAGGTAAATCTTATTGTCTGGGGAAATGACTTCTGCACGGTTATTTCTTTTATTGCTCATTGACTGGGATGGCATTAGTCAGTTTAATAAATCCTAGTGTATCTCTCAGTCCATGTAGCCTGATATAAATATCTCAAGTTATGTCACATTACCCCTTTGTACAGCTATCCTGGGCCCCGATGACTGGGGTCTGATAAATGCAAAACCTCATTTGCTTTGTGAGTGATTGAGCGTTAACACTGTTTAGATTTCTTAATGTACTTGTATTAGCATGAATAAGTAATGAGCATGCCAGGCTTTTTTGAATATTTGATTGTATCTTTGTAATGGATTTGTGTCTCTCTCTTTGTGCTAATGTCATTGTAACTTTGTTGGTGTCATAACTCCGAGCCATAGCAATTGATCTTTATCACCCCGTCTGGAGTCAATCACCTTCTCCTTGCCGAATCATGGTGTGCTGGATCTCTCTCTCTCTTACACGCACGCGCGCGCACAAACACACACACACACACACACACACACACACACACACACACACACACACCTGTGTATGGTTTTCTGAATACGGCAGGTAGCCTCTCCATCCCCAGGGTCTATTTTGTTGCCTGCTTTGTGAAGAGCAGATCAGAGAGAGACTTGCATATGAGGCAGGCAAGGGTTAAAAAGAAAAAAATTGACAATGCCTTTATGGACACCAGCGATTCTGAGTCACATCCAGATTCTTAACTCCAGCAAAGCCCTACCAGCACATTCATTACTGCAGGATCAATGGGTCTCCCATGGTACAAGCAGCTTCTATATGCTAAAGCCGCTGAGGCAGAAAGGACACCTTCCCTGTGGTCTAAAGTTTATCTACCACCCTATCAGAAGCGTCCTCTTATTTTTATTTTACTTCTGAGATTGTAATATATCATTTCTCTCCCCCCCCCCACAACTTCCCATATACATCTATGCCTACATATAATCTTTATAGTCTGTGTGATGTTACTTGTACATTTGTTTTGGAGTCGACCATTTGGTATTGGACAACCAATTCATGTGCTCTTCCCTGGGGAAGACTATTTCTCCTGCTCTCCACATTCCTTAGTTGTTTATAGTTCTTTGAGGCCTTGTAGGTGTTTCTCCCCCCCCACCCGGCTTGAGCTTTCTTGCAGGAAAGCATTGTCGTTGGATACAATGGTTCAATAGGCTTTACTTATAGTTTTATGCTCTTTCGAGAAGGTTGATTAATTTCTCAAATGGGTCAATAAGATGCAAGCTCTAACTGCCAACAAGTCCATTCTTATGCTCCCAGCCTAAATCCATACGCAAATGTGGCTACCAAGGTTGATGGATCCCCAGGTGACTGAGAATGTGTGTGACTCAGCAGGACTAGGTGCTCACAGGGCAGGGAACAAGAACTAGACTGAGCAAGAACCACAGAACCTTAAAGAACAGGAATCTTCTTGCATATCCTTTGTCTGCTGAGCTGTTAGCTAAGCAGAAGCTGTGGCTTGAACCAAATCTAATAGTGATGGTGTAGATATAAAGTCTATTTGGACTCCTTGCAAGTTTCATTCCACAGCAGAAATCCAGGCACACAGCATATTTAGGAATGACTCCTATACCATGTTTGTGATGTGTCTCTGATAAATAGATAAATAATTTCCAGGATGATGATGTTAATCATTCTGATAAGCATGATTTGAATCTCTAAATGGTTTTCTGAATACCAACGCTTTGACATTTAGTCACTGCATACGTATATTAGATAAACAATACTACTTTTGGATTTTTATTTTATTCTTTGTACCTTTCCCTATCTTTTTTTTTAAAAAAGATTTATTTATTTATGTTATGTATGTGAGTACACTTCTGCTGTCTTCAGACACAGAAGAGGGCATTAGATTTCATTATAGATGGTTATGAGCCACCATGTGGTTGCTGGGAATTGAAATCAGGACCTCTAGAAGAGCAGTCAGTGCTCTTAACGGCTGAGCCGTCTCTCCAGCCCTCCTGCCCCTATCTTGAGTATTGTCCTTCTGGCCCTCTTCATTGGCCTTCATAATTTGCTTTCTTTCTTTATTACTTAGTGCTAAAGATAAGGTATGGAATTTCCCCCAAAGGTTAAAGCTTAGTCCCTAGGTTGGTACTGTTGGGACAGGTAGGAACTTTAAGAAGCAGGAGCTTTGTGGGAGGTTGTCTTATCATTGGGATTTGCTCTAGTTTCATTTCTTTTGCTGTGATAAAATATCTCCAGAAAATTAGTTTAGGGAAAGAAAATTGTTTATTTGGCTTGTAGTTCTAGAATATAATGAATCACTTTAAGAAAGTCAAGGTTGGACCTTAAAGCATCACCTTCAGAGTCAAGAGCAGAGAGAAAGTAAACTCGTGGATCTTTGATTGTTTGCTTGTTTCACTCATACACAGTCAAAGGCCTGACCTAGGGAATGGTGCTGCCCACAGTAGACTGAGTTTTCTTATATCAATTAGCAATCAAGACAGTCCCCCACAGACATAACCACAGGCCATCCTGATCTTATTTCTCATTAAGACTCTTTTCCTATGTGGTTCTAACTAGATTGTGTCAAGTTAAAACTAACCAGCCCAGAGAGAGCGTGCCATGGAAGAGAATATTGGGATCTCAGTCTCCTCTCCTTTTTATCTATCTTTTTATTTTCCTGTTCAGTTACACCACATGATTCTGTCATGCTGTGATACCTTCCAACACCCTGCCATGGAGGTCAAAGAACTGTGGTTCTAAAAGGCTTCAATCTTTGAAATTGCTGTGTAGGTTAGGCTGACCTTAGACTTGTATTCCTCCTACTTCAGTCTCCCAAGTACTGAAGCTACAAGTTTGGTGTGCCAGTATGCATGGCTCAAATCTTTCATTTTTGGAGCAGAAATCCTCCTAAAGTGATGCACTTACAGAGTCTACATGCCAGGGAATGCTCAGAAAATTTCGAGGAGTTGAGAGATAGTAAGCTTGCTGCCTACTTGTTCTCTCTGGAAACTAGATTTTCAGAATCTAGTCATTGTGTGGTTCTTGGTAGGGCTTCAGCAGCCCCAGCTAGAAGAGGGCTTTTCAAAGGCTCTATGTCCCAGGGCAAGACAGGGGGCAGAAACAGGGTCTATATACATGCCTTGGAGTCCAGGAAATGCTTACCACCTTGGCACAAATTGCATCCCAGAGATAGCCTCTTGGTCAATGGCCCACTAGCTCTCGGCTCCCTGCTGAATGAAGAGAGCTAATGATTAGTGACTCTGAAGAAGGGGTGCAGCCCCTGGAAGGCCATGGGAGTGAGTGAGAACTGGAGTGGCCTAAGGAAGGAAGAGGGAGAGGCACAAGGCAATGAGACAAGTCAGGGAAGATGCTTCCAGATTGAACTGTCAGGACTAGGAAATGGAGAGTAAGCATGTACACGTAGAAACGTGTATGTATGGCAGAGAAGATACTAAGCATAGAGTAGGAGTTCAAGAGAAAGAATGGCCAAAGACTGGGGCTGGCAGGACGACCTGCTTTAAGATCTGTGGTTCTTAAACCACCAAGGTGGAGGAAGACCTTCACAGATGGCTTGATTCCAAGCTGGACCCCGGATACGGGTTTTCAAAAGTGGCTAAGTCTGGCGTCTATCCATTACTTCTTCTATAAACTGCATGGACCTTTGGTTGGTAGTAAAAGATTAAAGGGTTTTGAGGTCAACAGGATCTTAGACATGCACATTCTGGTGTTTAAAAAACATAATGACATGCTTAGAGCCTTTCTGGTCCCAGAAGCATTCTTTTGCTTCAATATATTGGCCTCAGAGCTCCATGGAAGCCATCTTGAAGAAGTTGTTGTTCTCAGTTGAGTTTGGGCTGGGAAGATGGTTCTTAGAATCATGCAAATCAGTGAGCCACCCTAATCCTTTAAGTTTTTTATTACAATTATTTGTGTGCGCGTGTATGTACATGTGTACGTGTGCATATGTAGGTAAGATCATGTCATAGCCTACATATGGGATTCAGAGGACAATTTGTAGGAGTCAGTCCTCTGTTCCTACCATGTAGATCCTGGGGATCAAACTCAGATAGTCAGGTTTGGCAGCATCTCGTCAGCCCTACCATATCTTACTCCTTACTCCTTGGTCTCACCTGGTCTAAGTAGTCTTTTCCCCTGATATAGTTGTGTACAGGACATGGACACAAACACACACATACACACACCACATCATACACACACAGAGAGACACACAAGTACCATACACACCACACACATACACAGATACATACAGAGACACACACACCACATCATACACACACAGAGAGACACATAAGTACCATACACATACACACCACACACATACACAGCTACATACAGACACACACACACACACACATGCATACAAACATACTACTACTACTATTACTACTACTACTCTCTCTCTCACACACACGCACATATGAGAGAGAGAGAGAGAGAGAGAGAGAGAGAGAGAGAGAACGAACCAGATGTATCCTCATTTGTCTTGTATGTGCTACAATGATGATGGGAAAATAAATGTTCTCCCATTTGTGTGTCTCCTTCACTAGCCATTTATAGAGCTGAATGTCTGTAGCAAGCAAACTGTTCTGTAGATTGTGTCCTAACTAGACAATGCAGGATGAGAAACAGCTAAGGACACAGAAGCAAGAGTTAGCCTCCACTTCACATAAAGTCACCAGTGAAACTGAAACTTGTAGCGTGGCACGTGGAAGCCTCTTTGCTTTCTTGGTGATGCTGGGGTAGAGCTATGGCTTCTGCCCCAGAGGTGGATTTCTTCTTTTCTTCTTCATTTCCTTTGTTTTTTTTTTTTCCATTCCAAGCAATGACAATGGATTATTTTTGTAAGCAAGTGCTCTATCCATTATTAAATTGATTATTCAAATCTCATTTTTTAAAAAAGAAGCCAGATGGCAATTTTCCACTATTTGTTGCCACTGACAACCAGCAGCCCTAAACTGGAAGATTTTCTTCTCCCCCTTCTCCTGGCTGAAGAGCCTGCTTCATTCCCAGGCAGACTGAAGGTAGATTCCATATTGGCAACAAATAGCCAATTACCAAACAAGATTGCTGTGATTGATTATTTCAAAATCATCTTCACATTGGCAGAGTTGTTGTTCTTTTGACGATTCCATAATTAACTTATCTATATTCAGACATGGTAACTTTGTTCCCTCCAGTCATTTGGATGTGAGCATTATTGTTGTTAGTTAGTTGTCATGACAGCAAGAAGCATGTTTTTACATGTCCAGCATCCTGGTTATTTTAAGGCCTTAATAAGTGTGCCTCGCTAATGAATCAGAATAATGGTGATTGTGCAAAATAATGATTTTGAAAATTGTAAAGGAGACTTAAAAATCTAAACTTGAGATAATTATTACCCTTGTGGTAATTGTGAAGTACATTTCTTTCTCTGCACGAATTCATGTGCATGGTTGTGTGTGTGACCTGGCTGTCTTCGTGGGATTGCAGCCACCTCTGTATTTAGTGGAGGTTGTCATGCTGTGTGACAGTGGACTTTTCAAAGTCTCTTGTGACAGGCACTACTGTCCTGTGTCTCTTGCCTAGGGCTCACCTTGTAGTTTTACAAATCTATTCTGGGCAGCCGTCTTCAATTCCTTAAACACATTTTGGGGACTTTCTCTTCTTAGCCTTCTGCACATGAGCAAACTGGATCTGCTGCCTCAAGTCACTTAGAGGTGACTGCTCTAATTGGTCAGATTCCTCCAATTGATTGCTTTCCCATTTATGACTCCAGTGGTAACTGCTGGTTTAGGTTTTCTGTTTGTTTTGCTTTGTTTCTTGGAGACAGAGCCCCTTACTATGCAGCTCACTATGCAGCTCAGTCTGACTGTGAGTTCCTGTGAGTTCCTGGTCCTCTGGCTTTGGCCTGAGGATTGGGGGTGGAGAAGCTGTGGGTACTGGTATGCACCCCCACATCTGGCTTTACCAAGATGTCTGACTTCTGATCTTGTCAGGAGAAAAGATATCCTAGTTGTATATAACAGGGATCTACTTCTCTTCCTACGAAACACACACACACACACACACACACACACACACACACACACGAAAGTCTACAGATGTGTCTTCCAAAGTTAAAACTGTAGCCTCTCTTGTGTTCTGGACAATGTTTTGATTCTCTTCAATTGATAGTTGATGTTCTTGGTTTGTTGGTGCTATTCAGATTCTGACCAGAAGAATCCACCTGTGTCTGCCTTATTCAAATTAGTATTGATTGCTGGGACTGGTGGGAGAGACAAGCAGATCTTTGTGAGTTTGAGGCTAGCCTGGTCTAGATAGTGAGCTCCAGAACAACCAGGGATACATAGTGAGACCCTGTCTCAACAAACAAACAAACAAACAACAAAGACACAAAGAACAAAAACAAAACAAAATATTTGGATCGTTTTCTTTCTTTCAGATGATTCTTTATCACATGAGGATGGTCAAGGTAGGTGAGGTGGGTTGCCTAATTTGTCCTGAAATGTTCTCCAATCTCATGACTGTTACAGATCTGAAGCTACTGGAGACTTCAGGAAGGAGGTTCTTGTGGGAGGCCTTCTGCTTACTAGGGGAGAGCCCTTGAGGGTGACAGTGGGGCCCCAGTCTCCTAGCTCTCCTTCCCTTATTAGCTACACACTGAGCAGTTTTCCCAACACCTGCCCCCACTGAGCTGATTCCTCATCACAGGCTTCAAAGCAGTGGGTATAACTGCCCATAGGCTGAAACCTAAAACCTGTAAATCAAACCCAAATAGTAACATAATATGGCATAATGGTTAAAAAAAAAAAATAGAAGTGTTAACATCCATGTTAAGTTTCTAATCAAACACTGCAGAAATGCATTAATCAGTATTTCATAGTTCATTACAGTCTGACTGATTTTGAAATCCCTCATGTAAATTGATTAAACGTCTTCTTCAGGCAGATAAATGGGCTTTTGTTTTAAGCAACCTTTACTGAGCAAAACATAATTCTCTGTGACTCAACTCTCACCCATTTAGGTTGAACACTCATAGAGCAAGCTCTAGATGATCTAGAATGTTCTGGCTTACAGCTAGACTCGCCGGCCAATTACAACACACTCTGTGGGCCTGGGCATTTAGCAAGCATCTATTTTGTGCCCACGGTTGTGTGATGTGCAGGGTGAGAAATGAGGCATGAGACATGCTCCTCTCCCACAGGGAGCGATGATTCATGCACGTCCATGCACACTTACTCACAGCTGGATGATGGAGCACGGCCCACAATGTTTTCCTTACTTTCCAAAAATATAAACTAACTCTGAGTAGTTTTAACAAAAAGTCAAAAAAGGCATGATGCTTAAGCAGTGGCTGGGTTCCAGAGTTGTTTTCCTGTTGATTTGTAAAGCAGGTCACAGGGTGGAGGACTCTGCCTTTTACGCCTACCACAGCTGTGCAAGGGTAAGGCTGAGGAGGAGGTTGGCACCTCTCACCCATGATGTTCTGATGGCTCCTTCCTAGGATACAGAACCTTTTCTCACCATCTCTGAGTTCTCTAAGAGGGACTCTGACTGGCATGGCTAGTCACATGGACTAATTATTGTCTCATAGATGGAACCATGGTAGGCTCAACTGGATTATTTGGCCAACAGGAAAACTAAGGGTGTTTTTCAGTGTAGACTCTGGGTACTTGGATCATTGGGCTAAGTAATTTCAAGGGGAAGCAAGCATAATATAGGGTGACTATTATGATATCATAATACCATAATATGATAGAAGACAGAAGCTGGAAAATCACTGGAGTCCAGGAAATAAGGCCAACACAGACAAAGTAGGAAAACTGAGTATAAATAAACATGCAAATAAATAAACACAACCTGGGAAGGACCCAGACTTCACAGCATCCACATGGCCATTCACAATCTCTTGTCATTCCAGTTCCAGGAGAGTCCAACTCCCTCTCTGGCCTCTTTGGGTACTGCATGCAGAAGGTGGAGGGCCTACAGGCAGACACTCGCTCAAATAAAATAAAAAGGAGTGAACGAATCAGTCGATCAATAAGAATAATAAAGATGGATAAAAGTAAAATAAATGAAATGAAATATAATAACAAATCAAAATGATAACAGCTTTTTTCTTTACTTCTATTTCTCTGTAATGTAGCTTATAAATTCAACATCTCTAACAGCGGAAGCCGAAGTCTGAAGCGCTCAAAATCCAACCCTTTTTGGTGTCAGCATGATGCTGTAGTATGGAAATCCCACCCCTGGCCTCCTCAGAAGGGTTACAGTCAAGATGCAAATTTACTAAAGCCCTAGACAACTGCCTCCAGGTTATGTATATGTGCATACTACATAAAGGAATTTCATGCTTAGACATGTCTTAGCTTTAATATATCTCATTCTGAATATGTAAATATTTTTTAAAAAACGAAACCCAAAGTATTTAAAATCAAAACAAACAAACAAACAAAACCAAACCAACCTAACTTGAACCACTGTGCTGCCAAGTGTCTCCAGTGTGAGCTACTCAGGCCTGGTTTACAGAGAAGACATGTAAACTCACACACGCAACCCATGAGTTTGGTGTCGGTTATAGTTTAGTGTGCATTTACTGTTTCTTAAGAACAGACAATGTACAGCAATAGCAATGACACTGGGCTGAGATTTTCACTTTCCAGTCACTAGAAAATGGATCTCCTTCTCCTGCCTCAAGGTCCTCAGACTCTCCTGGAACTCTTGTTGAATACCCATCCTGAACACTGCTGAAGGTGGCCATGACTCTGACTACCTGTTCACTCTCTCTTCTTGCCACATGCACTGCCTCTATCTTTATTTCTTCTCCTTAAGATTGGGCCCATGCTTCCTCCCTGGCTTATCACAGGGGCTGTGTAAGATCAAGGAGTGGCTAGCACTCTGGAGAAGCTGTGTGCGGGAACGGATCCTCCTAGTGCAGCCACATGCAATTTATTCAATCACTGTCTTGTCAGAGAGAAGGAGAGGCCAGGCTAGATTTGGTTTTCAAACCAAAGATTGTCATGCCCAGTGTTTAGAGAGACTCTCGTTGAGTGCCAGGGACAAGGGTAAATGAGAGACATTTGTCCTGGAGGGGGTCTGCCGGCACTCAAAGAGTTTGCGTGCTCACAATGAGGACCAGCACTTTGGGAAGTTTTTCCCAAGTTCAGTTCTTTTCCTCCTGGCGCTCATTTCTCTCTCCTCTGCACCTGCAGCTACTTATTATGCAAAGCAGCCCAGGAAGGGCAACCCTGGAGCTGCTAGGGGAATCTCCATCTACTACACCATGGGAAGACACTCACAGATTCCCTACTTACTGTGTCAAACCAGCCCCATGTGCAAAAACCCACTCTCCTCCAAGTTTGGCCCAGAGCTGTTCCCACACGGACCTGCCATCAACTGGGCACACCTGTGATCAATAAATGATTGATAACACTTTCCTTACAGTTTGTCATCTCCTGGCTTGGGCGACGCTGTTGCCATAGGCAGGCTGATTCCACCGGATGATGCTTTCATTCTCTCTTTGCCAGGCATTAGGGATGGGATCTGAAGACCTCTAGGGTGAAGGAGCTGACAGCCTGGGGTGCAGGCTAAAGCAGTGACAGACATCTCTTCAAATGCTGGTGACATATGCAGAGGGGAGTGATGATTAACATCAATTGACAATTTGTTTGTCTGGATGTGTTCATGGAGGTGTGTCCAATGAGAACTAACAGAGAGGAGAAGACTCATTCTGAAAAGGAGTGACCCCATCCAATTGGCTGGGAGCCTGGGTGAAATAGAAAGGGGCAAAGGGCTTTCTTTCTTTCTTTCTTCCTTCCTTCCTTCCTTTCTTTCTTTCTTTCTTTCTTTCTTTCTTTCTTTCTTTCTTTCTTCCCGTCCTTCATCTATCTACCTATCATCTATCTACCTATCAATCATCTATCATGTATGTGTCTATTCTTTCTATCTATCTATCTATCTATCTATCATCAATATATCCATCCGTCATCTATCATCTTTCTATTATCTTTCTATTATCTATGTATCTGCCTATCATCTATCTGCTTATCTATCTATCTATCTATCTATCTATCTATCTACATCTGCTTCATGGCCACCACAAGTACTGAAACCTCTACACCATGGACTGCGAAATTTGACTTCCATTAAGTTGCTGACGTCAAGTGTTTTGTCACAGTGACAAGAAACTGATGAACACAAGGAGACAAGGAGCCTGGAGGAAGCCAGCAGAGCTAACGAGGCTGGAGTCTGTTTAGGAAGAGTTCATTCTGAGAGCAGGTAGAACGGACCTCAGAGAGCATCCGGCAGAGAACCCCCGGGGCTCAGAGCTCTAGGCTGGAGTTCAGGTCAACTATAAAATGAATTAAGTAAGTCTAATTATGAGGTGTAGTCTGAAGGGTTCTCTTTAACATATGAGTGTTAGTGCAGTCTTACCATTACAGAATCAAGGAAACTTCTCTTTGTCACAGACAAAGACCATTACAGAAAATCACAGTCAATCAAAAGGTCAAGCTGCAGGGTCCTATCTCACATACACCTTTCCCTAACCCTACACACTCACACATATACATCGAATATACACATGCACATACAAAACACTCCAACCACTAAGATTCAGGGAATACTGCCGAAGAGGAGAAGGAAGAGCCAGAGAATTAGGAAGTTGGCTGTGAGCGTGTATACTGTCAGAGGCTACACCCAATGGAGTCTCCCCACTATGACTATCTAAATGTGAGCTTGAACAAGGAGAGATGACGCCGATGGACAAGCCAAATTGCGCAGAGAAATGCCCACAAGGGCCCTATCTTACACAAAGAACTACAGGCAACTGAAGAAGGCCAAGAGCAGGAGAGGTGGTCTTCCCTGGGGAGCAGCACAGCCAACTTGTTCAGTGCTAAACAGTCAGCCCTGAAATGCATACATGAAGGTAACATTATACAGACCAAGCAGGTGATATTTAGGGGTATGTATGTATAGACATATATACACATATATAACAGCAATTAATGAAAAAAGAAGTGATGAATTTGAAAGAGAGTAAAAAGAAGTATTGAGAATGTTTGGCAGGCAGAAAGAGGACCGAAATGGAATTTTAATATTAAAAACCACATGTTCGCTTTAATAAGCCACCTCCTTCCAGTTAAAAGTCTCACCACAAACCTTTGAAGGCCCACCTAGAAGACCTATTTAACACCAGTTGCTTAAACAGCTTATCAAGCAAGGCAGAGCTAGGGAGTTGGCTCAGTGAGTCAAGTACATGAATACCTGAGCTCAGATTTCCAGAACAGTATAAAGCGGGACACAAAAATGAGCACACGTAATTCCAGCCCTGCTACAGGGAGATGGGAGGCAGAGACAGGAGAATTCCTAGATGCTTCAGACCAGTTGTATATGTAGGGGGAAACAGGAGATCCTGTGTCAGACAAGGTAGAAGAAGGCAAGGACCGGCAGACACCTCAGGTTGTCTTCTTACTTCCAAGTGAGGGCCTTGAGACACACTCAACGCGCAAGCACACACACACACACACACACACACACACACGCACGCACCCCACCCATGCGTCCACGCATGCACTCAGGTCCCCAGCTCCCCCCCCGAGATTTTTTTAAAAAGAAAAGCAAGCTGACTCTTATAATGGTTTTGTGTTTCACCCCTTTTATGAGTTTCTTTCCTGCTATTTTTAGCAATATTCCTTGGGAAAATGAAGTAACCAGGAACACAGCGGTGTAGCCTCCAGACTTTGTTCTTATCACCTGGGCTGACTAATACCAGAGTCATCTTTTCAAGGGGTGTGATGAAGGGATTCTGTTTCTTGGAACAAATCTCATGGGCTCCTGGCTGAGGAATCTGTCCGCAGAATGACCTCTGATTATTTGATTATTTCTCTGTGTTTGTTTCTCTTTCATATTCATCTGAATAGAAAAATCTCAATGTTGGGGAACACAGTGTCCCAAGTTTACTTTTTTTGTTCATTTAAAAAAAGTTTTTAGTCTAATACATTTCCTGCCAAGTTCTGAGTCCATGGAAAAATTGATCCAATCCTTTGAGCCTCATTAATAAAATTCTGAGTTTAGATCTGACCCTAGGATGCTAGGATAGGGAAACCATAGGTCCCGTATGTTTTTGTCTGGAAGATGCTACTTACACCTGCAAAATTAGCTTAGCACTATTCTGGAAGAAAGAACGAGATAGAAAGTAGTCTTTCCGGTTTAGTGATACGAATTTGTTTACGTGGCTCTTCCCATGGCAAGCAGCGATTAAGCCCTGGAGTGTGGGTCTCCACATCTAAAATATTCATACATCTCAGGTTCCAAGTTGCTTTCTTTGCATGTCTAACACTTCCTCTACCCTGCCATCGGAGGGAAGCTCACATGCCATGCTTTGATGCCAAGAGCCTCTTCCGGAATAAGTGGTGACCTCAGCAGAAAAAGATGGCTTTCAGGTCTTGTTTCCTGCACTGACAAATCAATAGATTGGAACCTGCCAGCCCACACTCCCATTTGCCCTGAAGAAATGTGTCTCAGCCTGGCAGAAGCTGCGTTCCTTCCTGCTGGTCTCTGCGGAGGCCTGGAACGTTATTTCCAGGTGTGTTTGTCTAGTTTGCATTCCTACTTGGGTGTGCGAATCAAAAATGGGTGGGAGAGAAGACAGAGAATGCTGAAGTCCAGCTTCTTCCCTCTGGGGTGAAAGGAGGAATCGAGAACTGGGGGGAGGATGGGGCCTTGTCTGAGAGCTTTGAGGACATCTGGGCGGTGTATATGTGAGAGAGCAATGGACCTCAGTGGGAGGAATGGAAGCCCATGGCCCAGCATCTTCTACCTTCTCCAGTTCACTCTCACTCTCTTATCTCTCCCTCCCTCGCTCCCCTTCCCCTCCCTCTCTCCTTTCTCCTGATCTCTTGTCTCTTCCTTCCCTCTCTCTCTATCTCTCTGTCTCTCTGTGAGTGTCTCTCTCTGTGTCTCTCTCTTCTTTCTTGTACTGGGGCCTGAACCTCACCACTGAGCCATGCTCCAGCCTGGCCCTTTCCTTTCATGTTGAAGTCAGATCAGTCAAGGTTACGAGCCCATTCAAGGCACCAGCAATGAAGTTGAACTTGGACATGGTAAGCCCTCCTTATACTTTACTTGGATTTCATCATTAACGATACCAAGATGCAGTTTGAAAATGTCAAGAAGATTCTGGAAAGAAACTATCTATAAGATCAAGTCGGTGCTGTTTTCCTTGAGATGGGGTCTCGTGTAGTTCAGTCTAGCCTCCAACACATAATGCTCCTTTTCCCACCTGAATGGTCCACTAACATTGCATTGTGTGTGTGTGTGTGTGTGTGTGTGTGTGTGTGTGATATGTAGTACATGTGTGATGTGGTATATTGTGTGTGGTATACAGTGTGGGGTGTGGTGTTATGTGAGTGTGTTGTGTGTATGTTGTTTTGGTGAGTATATATGTGTGTGATATAGTGTGTGTTTGTGGTGTTGTGTATGTGGGGTGTGGTATATTTAGTGTGTGAGTGTGTGTGTGGTATAGTGTGTGTTATGTGTATGTTGTATCTGCCAGTGTGTGTGTGTGTCTGGAATAATGTGTGCTTGTGAGTGTTTGTGGTATAGTGTGGTGTGTGTGTGTGTGTGTGTGTGTGTGTGTGTGTGTGTACTTCCTATCCACTCTGTTCCTCTAGAGAACTTTGCCTAATACACTCTGATATAGCCCTGCTTCCAGGAGCCTATGTCAACACACCACAAAGATACCTGCAAATCCACGTTCACTGTGTCACTAGTCACAATATTCAAGTACAGAATCAGTAGATACACAGAGAAAGAAAGCCTGGCGTGTGAAAAGGAGTGAGAATATATCATTGTCTGCAAAATGGATGGAATCAAGACTGTCATGTTAAGTGCAATAAGCCAAACTCAGAAAGAAACACACTGCATGGTTTGTCTCATATGAGGGACGTTTTCTCTCCCGGTGTCTTGAAAAAGTCATACCCACCCCTCCATCCTTGTCTTTCCTGCAGCCAATAGCCACTTTAGAAATGTGTGTGCTGGCTGGGAATCATCCAACGCTTCTGATTAATCATTTCCCCTTGGCACCTGCTGCCTCTGTGTTAATGGCTCCTATCAGAGCGAGTCCACAGCAAAGAGGACCGCATCCCATCAGACGCCAGCTCATTCAAGGAGCTAAACTCCATTTTGCTGCTTAGAAAAGGGGGCTAACTTAAGTGCAAAGGAGCTAAGTGCTTGAAGATCACCCAACAGGGCTAAAGGCACTGGGAGAGCTGTTAGGATCTATCAGGTAAATAAATATGCTGCTCCAAAATTGTCTGAGACTTTATTTATAGAAGGAGCCCAAATGGCTTGGAACGAATCTTCTTAAGAAGCTCTTAGCTCTCTGGCAGTCATCACACGGAGTGGAGCAGGGTACTTTAAAGTTGCTCTTTCTACCTTAAGGATGCCATGAACAAAGGCAAGGTAGTCCCCCAAGGTGGGAGGAGCTTGGGTTCCTGAAGAATATGTCCCAGCTTTCCTAAGATGTGTACTATCTTCCCAGCTAGGTGGGGTGTGGGAGAAGACAGTTGTCCATCCCCAGAAAGCTGCCAACATCTTTGTGGAGGGAGCATACGGCCTCCAAAAGAGACATCAGGCAGCTGGACAGCAGAATCTAGTAGACTACCTTATATTCACAATGATTATGGAGTTGATTCACAATTCTGTGTCATTTCACACTAAAACGCTTAATTCTGACTTTTGTTTGTTTGTGTACAGCAGTCTTACTTAGCCACTCCACTGGGCTACTGCCCTTACCAAACCTCCTTTACCAAGCTGGGGTCACAGCTCATGTCCCAGAGAAGCAGCTTATGCATAAATCACCTTCCCACAAGTTAAGAAACAAAGAAAAGAAATGAAAAGGGGAGGGGCCTCAAGTCAAGTTAAGCAAGAATGTAATGCTGGGATTGGTTGAGGGCACCCTTGGGCAGTACCTCAAGGAAGGATTTCCAGGATATAGAGGGGAGCTGGAGTTTCAGGTTGTATCAGTTCTTAAAGAAGTTTCGTTGGTAGATCTCACCATGAGAGGATATCCAACAGAAGCAACTTAAAGCTTGTTTAGGCTCACAGCTTTAAAGAGTATCTCCCATCATGATGAGATATTCCGGATGGTGTGGTGACTGGGTCTGTGACCATGGGTGCTGGCAGCATAGCTTGTTTAGATCTTAGCAGATTAGGAGAGAGTTCAGACATGACAGGAAGCAGGGTCAGGCTGTCATACCTAAAAACATACACGCCAGTCATCCCAGAAACAGTTCCTCTGACTTGAGATGAGTTGTTAAGACACTTGATCCTGGGTAGGACATTTCAGATACAAGCCAGAAAGGGTCTGATTGAGATGTGAGGCTTCGGAAAGGCAGGGATGAACCCGGCTCCACGGAGCGATCACCACACTGGGTCACACCAGACTATTAGGGAAAGCTAAACAAATCTAAGCTCAGACAGGAGTATGAGGTTGTTCAGGCCACCAAGACCCAGAGCCACCTGTGTGTCTAGATGTATGAGGACACAAAGGACAAGAAGATCGATACAGGAAGGAGCAAGTCATCTGTCATATCTCAGAGTCACCTGAATTGTGTTTTATTTCTCCTTAAACCTCTGCTTAGTATCAGGTATAACCCCGGTGAGCCCTGGTGTGGAGTAGGGAAGGCTCAGAAGAGGAACTATTTACCCTGACCTGCCAGGAAAGTTTCTTTTTTATCTCTGCATTCTTCCAACACTCTCCTTTACTCCCTGACCCCCAAGCCTAGTACTCATCATGATCAGCATGCACACTAAGAATGTCTGGCTTACACCACTGTCTCAGCTATTTGCCCATTGCTGTGAAGAGATAGACACCATATCCAAGGCAATCTATAAAAGAAAGCATTTAATTGGTGACTTTTTCAGAGGTCATCATGGCGGGGCACATGGCAGTAAGCAGACAGGCATGGTGCTAGAACAAGAGCTGAGGGCTCACATCTGATCCGTAAGTTACAGAGAGAGAGAGAGAGAGAGAGAGAGAGAGAGAGGTGTAGGCTAACAAAGCCATACCCCTTAATTCTCCCTAAACTGTCCACCAAGTAAGAACCAAACATTCAAATGTAAGAGCCTATCTATGACGGCTATTCTCATGTAAACTACCACGGTCATGAAAGTAAACCAAGACACCAGATCTAGCAGAGTCAGGCCATGGAAGCTCTCGTGGATGCCATTTTGCCTCCATGTTGCCCTCCATGTCTACTGCCTTCTCATTGTAAGAAGCAAGTACCCACTAGTACCATGAATGTTTATAATTTCTTGACTACTCATAAGTTTTTTTTTTTTCCCTGAAACAAGCTAGAGTCATTTGGGAAGAAGGAACCTCAGTTGTGAAACTGCCTTCGTCACATTGGCCTGTGACACATGGCCTGTGGGGCATTTTCTTGATTAATGACTGTGATGAGAGGGTCCAGCCCATGATGGGCAGTGTTGCCCTTGAGCTGGTGGCCCTGGGTGTACAAGAAAGCAGGCTGAGAGAGCCATGGGAAGCAAGCAGTGCTCCTCCAGGGTCTCTGCTTCAATTCCTGCTTCCAGGCTTCTACCTTGAGTTCCTGCCCTGGGCTTTCCTTCATGATGGACTGCAAGTGTAAGCTGTAGTCTTTCCTCCACAACTTTGTTTTGAAAGTTTCTCATAGCAATAGAAAGCAAACTAGGACACTGCTGTCGGTACTGAGCAAACATGATCAAACAGGAAGAGGAAATAGGATTTTGGGAGACATAGGGGTGTTTTCTTACAAAACTAGCTAGCACTTCATCCATTTATGGACACATTGGGTTCTCCTCATCTGAAGGAAGTACATTGCCTCATTCCCTCCCCAGATTGGGGCTTTGTGTGAGACTTTGACTCCACTCTCTGACCTTTATAGGCTACCGAATAAAGTCCTGCCTCTTCGTTTGAGCAACTTCTGAGTGGTTATTTAAATTGGGGTCAGGGGGATGAGGTATAGACTTACTGGTAGGGGTAAAGGACAGGTCCTAAGGTCTCAGACTGATAAAGGTGGCCTTAGTTTACATGATTTAGGGCTGAGACCTAAGCCCTCTTCCTGTGGGGCTCAGGGACTCTGAGATTTCTACTATATATTGTGAAGAGTAGAGAAAACAGACTCTACACTCAAGGCTCCAATCAACATGGAGGACTTCTGTGGCCACGCCTCTCTCCTACACACACAAGCTATTGATTCTGCAAGGGACAGAGGACAGTCATCCTAGAATTCAATTCACTTCTAATGAGAGCATTGTATCCGGATGCTCGAGGCATTATCCTTGAGACTGGCCCATCCCTGCTGCACACAAGGCCTGGATGGGGCCTGTGCTTCTGACTAACAAGCTGTAAATTGTGAGTCTCGAGATCCACTCCCTGAGTGCAATTAATTTGCTGGAGTAGCTCACAGAACTCAGGGAAATGTGCTTAGCAGTGTGTTATAATGCCTACGGAGGGACAGAAAGACAAGAGGGGAGGCTTATTTAGACTTCTGATTTCAGACAGATTTCAGCCCACCATGGTGAGGAAGACATGGTGACAGAGCAGTTCCGTCTCTGAAAACTGTAGCATGTGGGGGAGATTCCTCACAGGGTGGTGGACCAGGATAGAAAGCATAGGCTGGAACCAGGGAAAAGAGTAATCTAAAACCTGCCTGTAGTAATCCAGGTAACCAGCCCAGCCCCACCTCCTAAAGACTCCAAAATAAGACCACAAGCTGTGGAGCAAGCCATCAAAGCATGAGCCCATTTCAGAGTCTATACACGTTCTCTCTCATGAGTGTGTGACCCTCAATTCCTGACAGTATGGAAGTCCCTGATTATGTTCTAGTGGCCAAATCATTGCCTGTGGGACATGAAAGAAACCCTCAGTCTCTCTCTCTTGCCTGAAGGTTGGGGGTTGGAGCTGCTGTTTCTGATGGCCAACCATCAAGGGTAGCTTCAGCTACCCTTGGGGCTGCCAGCCCAAGGTGAGCTTATTAAGATAACACAAAGATGATTCTCACTTTGGAGACAAAGGTTTGGGGAGTTCTAGGCTGGAAAACCGCAGATGGACTCTAGGTATGTTTTACAACATTGCAGGTGGCTTATTTGATTCTACCCTTAGACTGAGCAAGCTTGCCCTTCTGAGCTTCTTGTTTCTTGGAGGCTTCTCAAAAACCCAGGTCCCTGGAGAGTTGGTGTCATGGTTTAGGACTTAAATGTTCCCTAAAGTTTCATAGAGTAAATTCGGTATTAGTTGAGGTTCTCTGGAGGAACAGAACCAATAGTATACACACACACACACACACACACACACACACACACAAATGCATACACATATATGTTATATATACACATATATGTATGTGCATATATAATAGTACAATATAATATATTGTATGTTATGAAATGCAATTTGGTTGCTTTAGATAATCCATTAGCTAACTGTATACTAGAGGAGCAGACCTCCCAGCACAGGCCACTGGAGGTCCTGAGCAATCTCATTCAGGTTGAAAGCTTTCTGGGTGTCACCAGTTGATCTCATGTTGAAGGTGGGCCCAGCGCCAGTGGACGGTGCCAGTATCTACAGATACATGTACTCAGCACAACAACAGTAACCAAGGCTCCTGTACACATGAACCCACACCTTCTTCTACATCCTTCCATCTGATCTTCTAGCCCATTGGATGGTGCTGCCCACGTTCAGGGTATACTATTCCATCCATTGTCCCACATGTCAATCATCTCCAGAAATGTCCCACAAATACACACAGAGGTGCAACTCACCCCTCTGGCCGGGTTGACAACCAGGACCAACCATCAACCCGGATGACGGTGGTGTGTGGCTTGTGGAAAATTTTCAAGGTGAGGTTTCAATGGCAGGGAGAGTGTACCTTTGGGGATACCGAGTACCACTGCACCCTCTCGTCTCTCCTCTCTGGCTCGCCATGCTGCAAGCACCTCTGCTCTGCCACCTGCTCACTGACATGATGTTTCTAGCCTCACCAGAGCTCTAAAAGCAATGAAGTAAGCCAACGAGCCATGGGCGGAAACCTCTGAACTTGAGAGTTGAAATCTTTTAAGTTGTTCTTTCCCAGGTATTCTGTCACTGGGACAGAAAGCTAACACAGGCAGTTTCTTGGTGGTAGCTTCACCTACTCAGAAATGGCCAGTGGGGAGTTCCATTGAGGGTGGATTGGTCTTGGGAGGTTTACAAACACAGAGCTACAAACCCAGTGTTAGTGCTTCCTCAAACTAACCCATGTTTGATGCTTAGTCTGTTTTTTATGTTTAAGCATCCCTTTTACTGACTCAGGAGCTAGAAGCCAATTGAATGCAGCCTCCTAGGGTCTCCACAGGGAGCCAGACTCTCAGGTAGCTGTACCTGCAGGGAAGGCATACAGGCATCTCCTTCTACTGGCTTTTGCAGTTAGAAAATGTCTTCTTCCTGATGCAAACATTTGGCTCTTTTTAACTTCTGGAGACTGTTTGCTTTATAAAGTAAATCACGTGTATGTAATCTTCCAGGAAAAGTCAGTGCTTGGGAAAAAATGTGTTTACAAAATACCCACAGGGTGGCCACTGAAACAGGGGACATCTGGGGTCAACATGGAGAGGCAGAAAGAGAGGACTCAGCAACCCTGGTGGCTTGTGCCTAGCTTAGGGATGGTGCCCTTATGCCAGCAAGAAAATGGAGGTGGCTTATGCTCAGGCTAGGCAGGTGATGGTCAAAGAGGACGTCACACCTGAGAAAGATTCCCAAGGATGAGGTCAGTCACAGATTCCTAACTCCACAGACCTCAGGATGCAGTTAGGATATATCTGGTATAGGAAGGGCCTCTGTTGGGTCCTTTTTTTGTATTTAAGTGTATAGGAATACATGCATGCTCCCCCTCCGGTCTGGTTGTGATGGAGGAAAATTAATCACGTGTTACAGGGTTTGAGCAGATTGAAAACACAAGGAAGGCTTGTGCCTCTGCTCACATTGTCATTTTACTTTATAGCCGGTGAGTCCTCCTTGCACTGGCTAACAGGAATGCTTTCTTTCTTTGGTGTTACCATTAACTCTCCCTGATTCTTTCCAGGTCACTAATTTTTCTGCTTAGAGTTCATTCTGTTTAGACCGATCTGCTGTCTCATTTAATGAGGTTATTTCTGGGTTATTAGCCTTCCTGCGATATGATACCTTATGGGGACGACCTAATTGATGTAAATCAAACACAGCTTAGAGAAGGGGGGAAAACCCAAACCACCCTTTCGATAGTTGGGGGGATCTTGAAGCATCTCAGGGTTCCCTTATTTAAAATTCTTCTTCCAACAGACAGCTAATAACACAAATACATCCTTTCTCATTCATGAATTAGTGGCTCAGAGAAGTGGAAATTGAAGGAGAACATTGGCATTTTAGTTTGCTGAATAAGCTTTCGCCAGAAATTAGACGGGCAAGTGTGGAATGGGAGGGGTTTAATTGTGCATTTCAATACCCTTGCCAACATATTTTTATTAAGGTATTCTTACATAAACCATTAAGCTTTAGGTTAATTTTTACAGATATTTTCCTGACTGTACTTAAGGAGTAAGGAGGATAAAATGAAATGAAGAAAAGAATATTTCTCCTACTACTGCCTAGGTTGCCCGGGTCCCAACACTCCAGAGGGACTTTTGTGGTCCTGTAGCCGCAGAGGGGCTGGTGACTGCGATCGCATTAGTGAGAGGAAGCAGCTCTTTCTTCTCTTTGGCTCCTGGACATTAACTCTGTCGCAGGAGACTCAGACACACCAGTATATTATTTTATCTGGAAAGAAAGAAAAATATGGTTTACTCTCCTTTATATTTTTTATCTTTAAGGTCTTGTTCATTCATTATGTTCTTTGCCTGTCTCAGAGAGAAATTGTTTCATGCCTGGGGAAGGGAAGCCAGCACTGAACTTGGCTGTGAGGCAGTGATAGGGAGGGCTCTGTGGGAGGAGGGTCCCCAGGCTGGACACTGAGGGGATGGGATAAGAAAGGTGGAGGTGTGTGGAAGATACAAACACTCCCCGGCAGTCTTGGTGCAGTGGGAGGTGTGGGGGTCTGGGGATCTGAATGAGATGCCAACTTGACTTTGCTGCAGCCTTGTGATACTGTCGGAGACACTTTCCCGGCGGACAAAAAAATACCAGGAACTTTAAGAGCACCCTACACCTCCATACTAGCTGCCCAGAGACCCATGCACTGCCCTTGGTTTTCATAGCTCTTGGGGTTGGGGGAGAAGTTGCTCATGATGATAGGAGAGAAGAGGAAGATGGGAGGAGAGGCAGGACGTTAGAGTTTGAACGATGGTGGGGTGCTGTGTGAGTCCCCATAGCCCATTCACGTTGTTAGAATCATTTGGGCAAAGTGACCACCATAACAACTGTTAGACAAGCCAAACCAGAGGTGTCCAGGCAAGGAGCTGTGGAAAGCAGGAGGGTCACAATTGCCTGTGTTTCTGAAGTGTCAGGGGAGCTGGGTAATCACCCATCCTGCTTCTCTTCCCTATGACACTGAGTGCAGAATGAATGCTAATCTCCCTAACTTGTTTGGATAGAGCATTGAGTCTAGAATGTTTGGGAAGCTAGAAGCGTGTTTGTCAATTTTTAAGAGATAGCTCTTTGGCGAAGACTTTTGTACTTAAACCCCAGTTCATTTCAAAGGACCAAGAATTGATGGGTGATAGATTCCCAAGAGATAAGCATTGGTGGTGAACTTCTCTATCAGTTCATCTTCCAGAACTACCAAGGGTTGGTCCTTGTAAAATGGCCACATCTTAGATGTTGAAAAGCCAAGGAGGTTTACATAGGCTTTGATGAAGACCCCTGCTGGTCACCTCATTGTCAGTGACTCCTGTCAGAGCTAGTGATGATCCACTAGGTCCTTCCTCCAAGAGCCTCACTATTTAACTTTACCATATAAAGACAATACCTCCAGATATAAAGCTTTGGGAGACACTAAATCCTGAGCCAAACCATAGGCACATGAAAGGGTGACCCAGGAAAGAAGGAATAGAATCCTTGCTGGAATTCTCATACAAATGCAGAGTGTGGGGCTGGAGAGATAGGTGGCCTTGCTATATTGTTCGGAAGACCAGAATTCAGTTCTAGTACCCATGTTGTGTGATCTCTAGTTCCAAGTGCCCTCTTTTGGCCTCTGCAGGCACTGTAAGTATGCATATGTACACACACACACACACACACACACACACACACACACACACACACAATCACCGATAATAAAATAAATCTAAAAAATAAATGTAAACAATCACTAAAAACCTTTGTTTTGTTTTTTTTCCTACGTAAAAATTCAGATGCTCTATTGGAGAAATTGCTCAGCAGTTAAGAGCACACGCACATGCTATCTTGCAAAGGACTCGAGTTTAGTTCCCAGCACCTGTGTTGGATGGCTCACAACTACCTACATAAGTCTAGCTGCAGAGGATCTGACTTCTCTGGCAGCCACAGGCACCTACATCCATGTGCACATGCACATATACACATAAATAAACATGAAACAAATATTTTTAAAAGGAATTCAGACATTAACCTCTCCAGGATTTATAATTTGGGTGCTGGGAATTGAACCCACAGCTTCTTATGTGCAAGGCAAGCTCTTTACCACAGAGCCATCTTCTTTATTGTTTTCTGGTGCTCTCACTCTGTGAATTAGTGAAGTCAGAAAGCTTATATGAAAGAAACCCAGACATCAATGTTGCTCCTCCAAACCCAATGGGACTCTTTCTCTCTCTCCTGCTCTGAGGGAATCTGCTGGATTTTTCAGTCATGGAATGGTGGAGATTTCATAATTTTGCGAAATCCCACTTTGCAGGATGTGGGATACATATATAAACATACAACATAAAGTTGTCTGAGGGGCTTGACAGGAGAAACATTCCCCGTAGGCTCACATATTTGAACTCTTAGTCCTTAGCTTGTGGTACTGTCTGGGGACGGTCTGCAAACCTTTAAGAGGTAGAGGAATGCATTACTGGAGGCGGCCTTGGTGAGTTCATAGATTGCTCCACTTCCCGTTCACTCTCTCTGCTTTGAGTGTGGTTGAAGATGTGATCTCTTCATTTCTCTGGCTGCTGCTCCTCTCCTGCTGTTATGGACCCTCCTTCTGGAACCATAAGTCAAAACAAGATTTTTCCCCCTCTATATGTTGCTTTTGGTCATGGTGTTTTTATCACAGCAATACAAAATAACTTCTACAACGAGTCTCCTGAACACCTTTTACTTTCTCTGTGTAGGAATTTCTCTGCCCAAGAGCCCTGGAGTTTAAGAACCCCGACAGGATCTTCACTAGACTGCAGAGAAAAATGGGAGGGACCTTGTGGACCAAATACAGTGTATCTACCATTTCAGTCCACTTTTGCTATTCTAAATGTATGAACCAGCAAGCACTTAGAGCTAGGACAAACCACACCGAAATTTAATAAAATATTGATAACCTTTCAAATCAGATAGGTGTTTAAACCACTCAGAGGAATGTGTTTTATTTGCTCGCCTGTATAAGAGCCGCTGTAACCATTCACCTGGGGCCTAGTCTGAGCTATGAATTTGCATGAAAGTCCACCTGACTCTCTTACCTAATTTTTTTTCTCACAATGCAATGTTGAAGGTACAAGAGAACGCCATTGGAGAAAAAAATGTTTGATATTGTTCATCTTGAGTTTCCAATTGTGTAGGTTAGGCCTGGACTCTTGATCCTCCTGCCTCATCCTCTTAAGTGGAGATTAGTGAAAAGTCAAAGTCTATCTGCCAGGATTTTGTTACCTTATTCTCCAGGCACATGCAAAATTGTCTTGTATGGTTAGTGCCATGGGTGTCCTTTTTGAGAACCACAATTAGGAAACAGGAGATTGTGTAGTAGGAGATAAAAGAGTTTCAATTTTTTAGCAGAGAGGTGGGTGGACACCACCCATTTAGTTAGATCAATTTTGAAAATTACACTGAGTGGCCCATGTCCATAGGAAGAGACACAGAGCATTCCCGTTCCACAGAAAACTTCTCATGACCCTTCCCAGCAAATTCCTGCCCTCTCTCGCCAGAGGCAACCATTCTCACGTCTGTAGCACACATTTAAAAAATATTTTACTGTTGTTTGCTGTTTGTTTGTTTAGAAATTTATGGGGATGGAGCCACACAGTCAGCAGACCACCCCCTTCTATTTCTATCTTTCCCCTCTTTTGAGAATTGAGTTTCTGAGATCTCTCCACATTTCTGTCTCTGCTAGTGGTTAAGTACATTATTGCTGAGCAACAAAACTGTTGGATGAAAATAGTTTCTTTTGTTTATTGTGCTGCTGATGGGCCACTGATGTGTCTCCTCTTTATACGGCTTGTGTTGATATTCCTATCCCGTACAGGCAGATGCTTTGTGTTTAGTCTCTCTTACATATTGAAAGGTGGGATGCTGGATTGGTTTCTGAAGCGCTGGGCCACTGGTGTTTGAGAATCAACTCCCACACAGCCTCAGTTTCTTCTAGCGCAGCTTTCTTAAGGTTTGATGTGGCACCTTGGGCATCTTAGGATGTCTCTGATAATAACTGATGTTCAATATTTTTTTCAGGTGCATAATGACTATTCCTATAGCTTAGCTTTCTCACTTAAGTGTGTGTTCAAATGTATTGTTTAATTATATTGTGCTGTTTGTCTTTATATATTCTATTTATCATTTTGGTTTTGCAAGACAGTGTTGTTCTGTGGAGTCCTGACTGTCCTGGAACCTGCTCTGTAGAACACGCTGGCCTTGAACTCACTGCCTTCAGAGTGCTGGGATTAAAGGCGTGTGCTCCCATACCCAGTCCACTATATATATTCTAAATCCAAATCCTTTCCCATCCTCCTTAGTCTTTGATCATCACATTAATTTATTACAATTTATTTTAAAATATTTATTTATTTTATGTGTATTAAGATTTGCATGAATGTATGTGTGTGCATCTTGTGCATACAGTGTCTGCGGAGTACAGAGGAGGGTGTCTGATTCCCTGAAACTGGAGTGACGGATGGTTGTGAGCCACTACGTGGGTGCTGGGAACTGAACCTAAGTCCTCTAGAAAAACAGGCAGAGCTTTCAACTGCTGAGCCGATGCTCCACTCCCTGCAAATTTTCTCTTTTGATGAATTGAACATTTTAGTTTTGTCAGAGTTAAAACTTTTGTATTTTTCTTTTACATGTGAAGCTTTTAGTTTTGTTTTGTGATATTTTTCTTGCTTTTAGGTCATATTCTCTATTGTTTTTCTAGAACCTGGGGCTTCAGTTCACTCTGAAATATCTTCCATGTTGGGAAATAGGAACAAAAACGGCCAGTTTTATTTTCAGAATTTTCTTTTTTTCTGTATAGACAGAAATAATTCAGAACTTCGTGCTTAAGTGACTATTATTTTGATAAGACTGTCACTTTGAAGCCTTTATCAAACATCTACTGACTTGACAGATGCAAATCTATTTCCAGACTCTTTAATCTGTTCCAGTGACCTTTTTGTCTTTGAATAAAAACCACCATGACAGCTATTTTTGCGCCTCTATGACAAAGAGAGAAGCAACTTAAAAGGGAGGAGGTTCACTTTGGGTTATGCCCTTAGAAGATGTGATCCACCATGGCAGGAAAGGCGTGATGCGGCAAGAGCATGAAGGGAGCCTGGACCAGGAAGTAGCAGGGCCAGGAAGCTGAGAGAAGCAGATTGAAGACTGGATTATGTTAACACCTAGAGACTTCCTTCTACTGTCCAGGCCCCACTGTTCAGGGGTCCCACAGTCTACCCATACTGCAGCACCTGGGGACCAAGTGTTCGAATACATGCAGCAGGGGATATTTCATACTCAATAATGACTGCAATATCTCTTTTATCATCATGCATAATACATCTTGAAACTTAATTTTAGGATTTCATACATGAGTACTGTGTTTACATAATTTTCATCCTTCTCCACACTAGCTCTCCACTTCCTCTTACATTCACGACCTTTCTTTAATTACTGATACACACACACACACACACACACATACACACACGCACCCCACTGAGTTCACTTAGCATCACTCAGATGTATTTGTGTTCAGAGCTGATCTAATCAGGGGTCCTGGAGAAAATGGATTCTCCCTTTCTTGGCAATCATTTATTGCCTACAGCTCTTCCTCTTATAGGTGGGATGTCAACTGGTGTGTTATTAAACAGGTCTTGTTAGGTAGCCACATAGTTAAGAGTTAATGAGTGTAGCACCCCTGCCATGTTTACAAGATGCTGTCTTTCAGCTGCTGTCCTGGCCCTCTGGTTGTTAGAAACTTTCCACTCTATCTTCCACAGTGTTTTCTGAGCCTTAGGTGTAGGGCACCCAGGGTCTCTTGGTCTCTGCATTTTGACCACTTTTACTTCTCTGTAATAGTCTCCATTTATTGCAAAACAAAACAACAACAAAGAGTTCTTTGATGTGTCTTTTTCTAAACAAGCTATCCCCTGCTTTGGTTATTCCCCCAAATATTGAGATTACAGGTTTTCTACCACCATGAGCTGAAATTCTCAATACCTTCAAAATGTTGAGTCTTCTCAAATTGACTTAATTGGTTCAAATCTATACCAAACATATCCAGCAAGTTTTATTTTACTAAAGGAAATTAAAACTCCATTCTTTATAAAAGAAAATGTTAGCTTTAGGATAGCCTACACACAGCAAGACACTATTTCAAAAAATCAAATAAAAATGAAAAGAGACTGTGAAAGACTGATATTACTTATTCTATAGATTTAATAAAATTTACCTGTAATGCCACCTAGTCACAAATCCTTCTCTACGGGAAAGTCTTAATGGCAAACCAAATTTCTGCAATAAGTACAAGACTGGTTATATTTTCTTTGTATTTTGGAAGTACTTGAATAATTAGTTGCTTCAAAAATGTTTTTATTTCAACCAAGTAGTGGACACATCTCTACAGTGTTCTTTTGATGTCTGTAGGACCTGTGGTAATGTCTCACCCTTTGTTTCTGCTATTGGTAATGTTTTTTGTCCTTGACCAACTTGAGTCTTTTAGTTGAATTTGTCATTTCAGAGGAGACACCAATGTTATTGATTCCCTTTATAATTTTCTTTTTTAATATTTGTGTGCTTCAGTCTTTTAAGTTGAAAACTTAGGTCCTTTTTTTTTTAAAAAAAAAATCCTTTCATGTTTCTAATATAAAAGATTGAAGCTATAAAATTACCTCAAGTGCTTCTTTAGGTATATCCCACAAGTCTTAAAATGTCTTTTTATTATTAGTCCACTTAAAACATTTTATAATTTGTATTGTGGTTCATTCTTTGAACTCTGGGATATTTAGAAGACTTTGTTAGATTTATAAACTCAATGGAGTTTAAAATGCATATTTTATGTTTGTTAGTATCAAGTTTAATGCTAATAATTAAAATTCTTTTATAGCAAGAGAAATGTGCCTAACATCTGCTGGATCTTCTTTAACCTCTCAGCAGATGCTCCTCCGTCTAGGGGAATGTTTCATGTGCTGGGTAAGTATTCATTTTGCACTTGGGTGCTGTGTTTCATACAGCTCAGTAGGTTAAGTTGCTTGATAACATTCAGATGGCATTTTCTTTAAATATCATTTGGTCTACTTGTTCTAGCAACCACTAGAAAGAACAGTCTTCCATTATAATTAATTTATTTCTGCTACTCTTTTTGTCAATATTTGTTCACTGCGGTTCAAAGCTTCATTGTACGCACATTCATCTAGGGTTGTACATCTGTCTTTGTGGTGAACTGATGCTTAATCCATATGACATGCCTCTTCTTATCTTCACAAATAGCCTTTGTATTGGAATTTTCTACATCTAACTTTATCATCTTTCTCATTCACATTGTTCACATGCCTTCTTATATCCTGTTTCTCTATATTTAAATAGCATTTCTTAGTAGAAGGAATGACTTGCAGGGAAGAATTGGACCGGTAGAATAGGGTGAACTAAGAGAAGGTGATGGGATGAATAAGATTAAAGTACAATGATATATTTGCATTGAAATGACACAATGAAATCCACTCTGCTCTTAAAGGGATAGCTTGCTACTGGGGACTTGATTTAGTTCCCGGAATAGCTAGAAACATGGAACAGATGGAGATTGGAAGAGAACTAGACATTTAACTTCAATTCTGTGCTGAAGCTACCATGGGAAGAAGCCCCTATCCTGTGCAAGTGTGCAAGGTGCAAATGATCAGAGTCAGGTGGTCTTGGTCACCAGCCTATCAGGTGCTGGTCATAGGATGGAAGGCATTCATACGCCTTTCATCCAGTAGTCTGCTTACCAGTCAATCTCTGATGCTTGCACAAGCCTGGTGCCTGCCACAACTTGCCCACCACATGCTGGCTGTTTTTAAAGCCATTGATTTGAGGACCTGGCTTGATATCCATAAAACATATAATTAAGAAGAAGAAGAGGCAGTTGTGCACAGATCAAGTTGAAAACAAAGGTAACTCCTCCAGGCTGGGCTGCCCTCACACGCATCTTTCTTCTAGCCACCCCAAGTCATGGCTTTTACATTGGTTGTTTCTCTATTTTTCCAACATGTCATAAGTTTTTTGTTTTTTTTTTTTAATTAAGAAAATAAACACTGATGCTCAGTGGCTTTCCAGCTTTCACACAATGGTTGGGCTATGTGTCCTCAGTACAGTGGGTCCTCTGACAATGTGGAACAAGGCTAGACACAGGAAAGAAGCTCATACATGAGGAGTTGACTGGAAGACCTAAAAGCCAAGTCCCCCTCCTCCATAGCAGGTCCTCCACACATGCCTGAGTGGATGTGTATATCTACAAACATATGTGGGGATGCTCATAATGCTGGCACTAAGGGCTTCTGACTATTCCAGACATCAAAAGTCCTTAGCAGGCAGAATTGTCTAACTGCCTGGCTTAGTCTTGAAGCACCTAAACAGAAATCAAGGATTTCTGTAGGGATTTATTTCACAGGCATTCCTGAAGCTTTTATGAAGAAGATGGAAAAAGACAAGTTACATCTGCCTGTTTATCGTTATTATTGTTGTTGTTGTTGTTGTTATTACTTTATTTACATTTCAGATGTTGCCCCACCTTCCAGTCTGCCCTCCCAGTTTCTCATCCCATTCCTCTTCCCCCTTGCCTCCCGAGAGGGTGCTCCCCCCACATCCCAGGCATCCACCTTCCTTGGGGCCTCAAGCCTCTTGAGGATTAGGCATATCTTCTCCCACTGAGGCCAGACCAGGCAATCCTGGGCGCTCTCTCTCTCTCTCTCTCTCTCTCTCTGTGTGTGTGTGTGTTTGGGGAATAGGAGCTCGGACCGCCTAGGTATGCTGCCTGGTTGTTGGCACAGTCTCTGGGAAATTAAAAAAAATAAACAGTCAAGATGGTGCCAATGCCACACAATCGTTAAAATGGGACCAGCAGATGCCAGCATCTTTTCTCTGACTTGTTTGTGTACCTTGGGGCATGACTGGTAGAAAGGACCACGGGCATTTGTCTTCTGAGAGGTAGGAGCACTGAGCTAATTAGAGCCTTGCCTGACACCACCCTGCTGATGACCTCTACCTGGCCTGCAATGATCACCTTAGTCCGGCCTAGTGTCAGCAAGTGTGTTGAGGAGCTTAGGACAGACACTGGGAATTTGAAAAGATGATAAAGGCAAACCTGCAAGTTCAACTGTCTTTTCAAAAGACTGACAATTTAAAGGTAAAGTTGGAATTAAATGTTTTCACTCTGGATTTTATCATTTGGAAGACAATACCTTCATTCTTGACTTAAATCAACCCCCTGGCTTTGTGCTTTTCTCTGCCCAACAAGATGTTTCAAACCTGTGTTGTACAGTGCTTCATAAATGGTAAGCCCTAGGGCATGTCTTGAGTGTGACTCCTGTCTGTGTCTAAAACAGCAGCAGTTTTCCTCACTGGAGGCCTGTGGTTGCTCACGCTCAGCCTCTCAGGCTATGCCATTGGCGCATGATTTCCAAAGACTTCACCAGTTACTTAGCCAGTTTACTGCGCAAGGTCTTTGGACTCTTTTAAAGACCTGTATTCTTACATCTCTGTGGCCTTGGGACTTAGGGACATTATCTCCATGGTGACATTAGCACTTTTGGCCAGCTTTATCTGTGCTTTTGAGTTCTATGTGAGCTAGGACATTAGACTTAGAAATGAATATGGGCAACTGTGCACATTACTAGATAACTGGATGAATAAATACATAAACAAATAAGTGACAAGCTTTGTTGACAAACTCAAATGGCAACTTCTTTGTAGGAGTTCATTTCCAGCTTCCAACCAAGTGAGCAGATTTGGGGACCTTGTGTTTTGCCCATGCATAGCTAGCCTCTCTCTGATCCTTTTGTCTTTTACCATCATGTCTAACCATTTTCAGCCTGGCACAAACCAGGAGGCCAATGGTCTTTGTAGCTTTGAGGGCACTCATCCTAAAGAAGAGTATTCACCGGCGCTGATGACGGTTGGCTGGTCCTCATTGACATGCGGGTCCAAATGAAGCAGGACAGTGGTTCTTTCCTTTTTCTTTCAGTTGAATGTGTTTTTCTTCCCCAAGAAGACACAAGTCTAGATCCATGATCTCTATCTAAACAACACAGCCATATCAGAAGAAAACCCTTGCTCTATCAGCGAGATTAGCTATCTCCCAATTTCGCTGTATAAATTGGTTCTCAATTTAGGCTTCTTTCCCTGAAGAGCTCCTTCATTACAAACCATCATTGCTCCAGGAGGACACTGGGAGAAAGAAAGGCAACACAACCAAATACTTAATTTCATTAATCTGTTTAGCAATATCAATATAATGAGAGGGAATATTGATTTTCTCACTTAGGATTTAAAATCTCGGCTCCTTTCCCCAGAATTAAATGCCTCGAAACCGATGTTCCACCTCTTTACAGTCACATCTTTAATTTAGTTGTTATAATTACGTATTAACGGATGTCAGCGAGATAGCCAGTTAGAGAGCATTCGGTTCTGCTTGTCTTGATTACCACAGTTTAGATGTAAAGTAAATTAGAATGAAAGACTATACAGTCCAATTACAGATAAAAGCAGCAAACGGCACTGTTGTAATTAGATGCCAGGACTATTTTTCTTAGATTTTGTATCTCTGAGGGCCCTTCTCATAGCTACTTGACTGTAACCATTGTGGAAAGATTTCAGAGTGGTTTGTATCTCTGCAGCCATGTTGTTTCCTTCAAACTTGAACTTCACACTGGGTTATTCTTCCTGGAATCTTTTTATACTCAGAGTCATGAGGACTCTGTAGAGCATCCTAGCCTGGGTCATGCTCAGTTTTTTGTTTTTGTTTTTGTTTTTGATTTTGTTTTGGTTTCTTCTTCTTCTTCTTCTTCTTCTTCTTCTTCTTCTTCTTCTCCTTCTCCTTCTCCTTCTCCTTCTCCTTCTCCTTCTCCTTCTCCTTCTCCTTCTCCTTCATCTTCATCTTCTTCCTCCTCTTCCTCCTCTTCTTCCTCCTTCTCTTTGTCCTCCTCCTCCATCTCCTCATTCTCTTCCTCCTCTTCCTTTCTTCTTTCTCTTCCTTGATGTTAAACTCAGTTATTACCCTGACTTTTTTTTTCTTTTTGACTCATGATGGTAAGCCAAAGCCATGCTTTCAACATAGCAGTACATTGTTTGAGATTCAGGGAGGATAGACTGGTAAGGAGGTAAGTAACTTTACATCATTGCTGCTTATCTCTATATAGTGAACTGTCTAGGGACAGTCAAATGGGTGACATGGAGCTAGGAGAAGCCGTGAATATATTTTATCAACACCTACCAGGTTCTCATGTTGAGCACCACAAGGATGCCTCATTGTCACTTGATCTTGAGTTGCATCCTTAACTGATGGGTATCTGGAAATTTTCATCTATTCTTGTGCCTCCCCAGCACACACACACACACACACACACACACACACACACACACACACACACACACAAAGGATTTACACAGGATGAGGGAGAGAGCTGGGACACCCAACCCATGAAAGAACTGAACAGTAGTGTTCCCTATTCCCCAAGACTGACTGCTGAGCTGTTTTTAATGAACTATTCAGATGGATGGAGAAGTGCAGGGAGCATGGTCCAAAGAGAATACCATGCTGAAGTCAAAAGCACAAAGACAATCTCAGATGGTTGTTAGGTGGTTGGAAACTTAGCTTACAAAGGCTACGCTAGAGGAGATCAATCAGGATCCCTCATGTGGGAAAAAGTCCACAGTACCAGGAGTGGTGATGGACACCCGTTGTCCTAGCTGCTCAGTAGCTGAGGCAGGACTATCAGTTTGAGCCTAGTAGATCAAGGCATATCTGGACAGCATAATGCATAAAACCAGCAATCCACCAACCTGCCTTAGTGGAAGGAGACATCCCACTTCTCCATCTTAGTGAAATCTTGGTACTGCATGGCACCTGGGCATCTCAAAGGGACCAGTATCAAAGAGGGCATCCAAGGTCCACATAGATATTTTTGTAGAAGGCCACTGGAGATAGAGGGAGATTCCTTGTTTTCTCCTGATGGATTAATTTCCTGGAGATCATTTGAGGTGTGATCCTGGCATATATTTTATTTTGCCACCAAATGGTCTGACCTCTTACTAATTTTGCCTACAATTAGTTTGGTGTAATTACCACTACTTACAATTCAGTCTGCTTTCACTAAAAAAAATTATTGTTCACGGGGCCATAAAACTCTTTAAAAATTGCTTAATGAAAAATGGAGCCTGAGGAATGTCGCACTAGATAAGCCCAGCCATTAAATCCTGGACTTACGGTGGGCATGAGCATGAGGAGGTAGTTTGTGCTGGAGACTCAATGGCTGTGTGTGTGTGTGTGTGTGTGTGTGTATTTGTGTGTGGTGTGATGCTTGACAGGATGAGGATTTGGAACACATATACAGAAACATTCCCATTCATTCGTGCTTTCTGTGTCCCTGTGTCTCTTTGCATTGTGGTAGGCCTCGCAGATGCTCAAAGTGTTCTGACTTTAACTTCTGTTGTTGTTTTTTTTCCCTTGGTGGGTCAAATAAACAATGAGGATACAATATCAAGGACCAAACAGCAGCATTGAAAACCAATGTCATCCCCACTGTCTGTTATTTGCTCATTGCTGGCACTACAGAGTGAGAGTCAAAACATAGGAAAGCCCAGAGTTGCATATTCAAGAGCAGAAAGAAAACAGTTGGCCATTCAGCCAGGATCCTCAGCAGAACAGTCGGCTTCAATCACAATGGTAAGGGTCGATCTTCTTTTTTGAGCTACTGAGTCAAAGGTCAATCTCTTCCAGAAATAATGCTTCATCGGGGATCTTTTGCTGAACCCAGAGTTTGCTTGTTCTGGCCAGTCTAGCTAGTTAGATTTCCCTGAAATGCCCTGCTTCTGGCTCCATAATGCTGGGATTTACAGGCAGCCACCATGCCTGCCCAGCTTTTATGTGAGTTCTGAACATTCAAGCTCTGGTCCTCATGTTTGTGTGGCAAATGCTTTATCGACTGAGCCACTATACACCTTATGTTTGCTTAGAAATGCTGTAAAATGGTCTTCAGAAATACCTCTTCTTCCACCAGAACATACATGACAATGAGCAAGGCCTTGGTAGAGTAATTCTGGGGATTCACACTTCCCTAAACTCCAAGAATTTATCAACATATACTATACATGTCGTGTTTATCCTAATATCAGGGAAACAATGGTTTAAAAAATACCCCTGATATTTCTCAACAATTACTCCTTGGCTCTCTATTAAGCTTCCAGGATTGTTGTGCTGGGGATAAAATATCCATTTATCTACTAATTCTCAAGTATAAAAGCATACTCCAAAGCATAGATGATTCAAAGTGAGAAAGGTGCTGCGGTGGAAATGAAGGGCTACAAGTCAGGCAGGGCTGAGTGTCTTCTCTGAAAATTTCTTATTTGAAGAGAGACCCCAAAAAGTTGAGGATGTACTAAGAAGTCTTGTCTCCCTTGAAGAAAAGCTGAATCAGAGCAAGTAGAACAGGAAAGGGTGGCATATTGAGGACAGAAAGAGTCAGGCAACAGTGGGTTGTAGGCTTAGATTTTTCAAAACCTACTTTAATAAGGGTTCTTAAATGCTTCAGCTCCCTTTATAGCGCACTGACCAAAAGTGGGGGGGGGGGAAAGATGGCTTAATTGGATAAGGGAAGTGTGGACCTGTTTAGAAGTTTTTCCTTGGTGTGATTCCAATCTTAGTTGCCAGTAGTCCACTAGCAAACCTCCAAACACAAAATCAGCAGTAGCTGATCTTTCCAGAAGCAACTGCCTGGCTGTACTGATTGCTGAGTCTGCTGAAGGCACAAGAAACAGCCAGAATACCACCAGAAGTTCTTTGGCTTGTTTCTCTCTATGAAGTTACAACACGTGAAGATCAGAGAAGAAAGCAAGGCGAACCAATGCTAAGACCAGCAAAGCAAAGCCCAATGAAGACTAGTAAGGTGAAACAATGCCAGAACATCGTCCACTGTCTGCTGGGTTGTACTTACACTCTTTCCAAACATCATGTGTCCTTTCAAGCATTAGTTCCAGCAAAACACCACAGATCCCTTTTCCAGGCAGCTTCCAGAAGAATACCGAATGTCTGTTCTCAGCAAAACATCCTCACATGTGTCTGCTTCGGCAAAACATCCTCTCATGAGACAGCTTCTAGAAAAAAAATCACATGACACAACTGAGTCTCGAAGAAAACCAGAAATTTTCACTTTAGTGTGTCCTCTGAGTTTAGATTTTATGTTGAAAGAAGCGCTTTGTACAGAGTAGCAATATTAATCTTGAGTTCCTTGCTACATCTCAGACAAGAGGCCAGAGAAACAGAGAATCTGGATCATAGTTCAGGAACAACTTTTACAAGCAGAGGCAGACAAGACTACTGTTAATGCATTGCTAGGGCAGAATCTCCAAAGCCGGGTATAAGAGAAGAAAGATTTCTTTTACTGATGGCTCTCGAGAGTGAGTTGTCCCATAGAAAGGTGCCAGCAACACAGACAAGAAGACAAGAGAGGATTGGGGTGATGTGAGAGTGTAAGGGGGGGACAGACAGTGTTTACATCAAACCTACTCTGTGATAATTCAGTCATTCAATAATGGCATTCACTGGTCCATGAAGGTTGAGCCTTTATGTCATAATAACCTCTTAGGAAGCTCGATCCTTCAACAGTAGAGTTTCCAATTAATCGACTTTGGGGAACACATTCAAACTAGAGCAGGAAGTCAATGGGGAACAGACCCAGGAAGAATGCAAGGTTGGACACATGCTGACATCAATGAATCTTAATCAGAAAATTATAGGTGTTTATTTGTCCTATATTGTCTGTTGTTGCTTTGAGGCAAGATCTTCCCTATAGCTCTCACCTGCATGGAATTCACTATAAACCAAGGGTATACCCTTGTGGGAGCAAAAGTAAGCCCCTGCCTCACAGTTGCATTCCGTTCGTTAACATCTGTTTTTAGAAAAGTTTTATTTTTATTTGTGTGTGCATATGCTTATGTGTGTGTGTGTGTGTGTGTGTGTGTGTCTGTGTGTCTGTGTGTGTGTACATTCCTGTAGTTGCCTGCAGATGCCAGAAGAGGACATTGGATGCTCTGGTGCTGGAGTTACAGGTGATTATGAACTCAGGCCCTTTCCAAAGAGAAGCAAGTACTCTTAGATGCTTGCCATCTCTCTACCCTCACTTACATGTGTTTGTAAGTCTGTCTGTCTGTCTGTCATCTATTACCTATATCGTCTGTTATCTATTTATCTGTTTGTCTATGTATCTAATCTATATCACCTATCACCTATTTATTACAGATAATTAATAGATCTGTCATTTATCCATCATCTATCTAAGATAGATTTAAGATATTAAACATACTTTTTATACACACATGCAGTGTGAGATACTTCGGAATGGTTGTCCACCATGTTAATCTCCCTGCATGGTTATGCATGCATGATTAAATACCCTACATCTATTTTTCTAGAACATTTCACAATCTATAATACAGTCCTTTAAACCCAACCTTCATGCTGTCTGGTGGCTCTCTAGACATTGGTCGTCCAAGAGATGCAATGCCGTATCCTTTACCAACGGCTTCCTTCCTTCCTGTTCTGGCCAAGAGCCCGGTCGTGACCTCTGACCTGCGGATGTTCTTAGATTGAGCTTTCAAATCCAGTTCGTTTCATTTAGCAGAACATCCTCTGCTTCCATTCACATTCTTGTCAATGCCAGTTCCAGGGCTGGGCTTCTAAGAAGCCTGCAAAGTCCTGTGGGTGCTTTGAGTTTGTTCCTGGAAAGTGACGTCACATCCTGGATTTCTCCTACGTGTCTCCAATTCCACGTGCCCTTGTTTCTGCCCGTGGAGACATCTGGTCTCGGAAAGTATGACCTCTCCTCTTGGAGCCCAGCCATGAAGTCCAGAGCCCACTTACAGCTGTGGGTTGGCCCAGGATGGAACCTGTGTGTCCTCAGAGGTACCTCCTTGGGACCTGGCCTCCCTCTCCCTCGAGTGTGGCTTAGGGGAAGAAGTACCTCCTGACCCACTTCTCTGCCTGGAGGTTCTTTTATTTCGTGAACCTGGGCAGCCTGGAGCAACAGGAGAGAGAGAAATGGCTCTGCCTCCAGCCTCATTGCCCCTGCTCCTTCAGTCCCAGTTACCCTCAAGTCATAAGCATCCGCATATCCTTAGCCACTTCCTGTCTGTAGTCTTTAACAGATGGAAACCACTGGAGAGCTGCTAACTAAAGGCCTCCAAGCGCCCGGGCCCATGTTATTATGGCAAACTTAAAAGTAGTAAATAAAAAGAACAAACGAAATCAAAACACAAAATGAAAAAATAATTAAAACAATAACTATTCCATTCATTCTAAGCACATCATCCAAGATTACATTAGAAAAAAACTACAATAAAAACATGCTTTTAATCTGATAGTAAAAAAGCCCAATAAAATAAAAATGAGCTCCATTAATGAAAATAATGCCTTTTACCCCAGCCAGTTAAAATGCTGAGCTTACATGTTTTGGGGTTTGGGGAGCTGGGAAATTTTTTTCCCACGGGCTGGTAATAGATTCTCTTTTGTTACATGCTAGAGATGGCCCCAGCTAATTAGTATCATTCAGTATGGAAACTTACCTTATGTACCAAGTCCAAAGAAATCGTACAGAGAGACAGCCAATTCCTGCAGAAATAGGCTAAGGGAAATTGTGCTCTGTTTAAGACTGGACTTCAGAATAAAAGTCAACTCTCTCTCTCTCTCTCTCTCTCTCTCTCTCTCTCTCTCTCTCTCTCTCTCCTGTCTCTTTTTCCTCTCTCCTGTCTTTGTCTAGGTTGGTTTCTGTCTCTCTGTCTCTGTCTCTCTCTGTCTGTCCCTGTCTCTCTGTCTCTGTCTCTCTGTCTCTGTCTCTCTGTCTCTGTCTCTGTCTCTCTGTCTCATGCGTGTGTGCATGTCCTAACCTCTTTCTTTCTCTTTCTTCATTACATCAATTTCCTCTGGCCCCTTTTAAGAAGTGACTTCAATTTTCTTTCAGATGACAGGTAAGCCCCGCCTCAGACTCTTTTCGGATGAAATGGAGGTATAAATAGATAAGTCCCAATCACAAGCGACCTTAGCAAGACCCTTTCCTTTTATTTTTGCTAAGTATATATATTTTATACGTCTATGTCTGAGTTCAGGACTCTCCTCTCGACCCAAACACTGTAAGTACAAGTTCGCACGCTTCAATGGCCTTTGCACACGGCCCTCTTCAAGTTTGTTTTCTTCAATGACCTTTGCACACAGCCCTCTTCAAGTTTGTTTTCTTCAATGGCCTTTGCACACTGCTCTGTCCTGGTTCTTTTCCCCATTGCTTCCTAACATGTGTTATGAACCCAAACCAGATTTCATTTCTTGCCCAAAGATTGCTTAATCCTGAATTAAGTTCCAGTTTTACCTCTGAGAGGAGGAACACTGCCATCCAAGATGTGCATTTTGATCTCTCCAGACACTGCTGAGAAACAGCCTTCCTGAATCCCCAGACAAAAACTCAATGTAGAACGCCTCAGTCCATCCGTTTAAACAGCCCCTCCCCCTGCTGCCCTCCCAGGGCCCCGTTACCACTGCAACTGCTTAGTTGTTCAAAGGAATATTAACATTTTAATTTAGTACCTAATTATGTTTGCTAGTCATAACTAGAAATGCTGCTATTAAAATCCTCACACGAATTTTGGTGTTAGGCAGATACCTTTGCCAGTGCCCAGGAATTGCCTGCGACTTGTGTAATGCACGATCTTTCTGCTCATGTCTCAGCCTTCCTGTCTTCTCCTGTCTCTTATGGGTTTCCTCTCTGCTGCTGTGCGTTATAGTGAACACTGCTGCCTGGTTAGAATATGCTCAGATATCTGAAAGTCCATTCCTAAGGAAGGAAGGTTTGGGCATGGAAGGTTTTCAAGATGGCTTTGCCTTTTCTCTGACACTAAGATTAGACACAATGGATACATACTTATTCCGTCGTCAGAAGCAAACCCACCCTCTTTCAAGCAGTGTGTGTGCGTTTATCTGCTGGTTTGCTTGATTGCCTAGAAAGACCCCTAGCTTAGTTGAGTGCATTTCTAGGTGTGTCTGCAGCGGTATCATCATCAGAACATGAGAATTCTGAACTGGTGAATTCACTCACCCCTTGATGGGTTCTTAGTATATGGCATTATTGGGAGATGGTAGCCTACCCAGAGGAAGTGTGTCTCTGGGGGGCATGTCCTTGGGGGTATACTAACCCTTGCTTCTTCCTGTGGTCTGTGCTTCATGTCCACCATGATGTGAATATAGCTACTGCCTCATATACCTGCCACTACTGTGCCCTTCATCACAGCAGTCCAAGTTGTATATAATTTTTACCCTGTCTGTAACCATGGCAACTGTATTAAAACCATACAGGTTCCAAGGATTCAGAGAGCTATGCCTCACACATGCTTCTGGTCCTCACCCCTGTCCTGGGCCCGCTTCCCTGTACTTCACTTGTATACTAGAAAATGTCCGAATTTTAAAGAAGACGGTGGTCACTGTGTTCATGGCAGAACAGTTAAACTGGATAAGGTTTCTGGATAATTCCTACAGTCAGGATATACTGAGATTATCGTTTTAGATTATTGTTTTTGGGAAAAGCCAATATCTGCATGTTTCGGAATCCCTGCCCTGTGTGACTAGGTCTAGTTTATCATATCTACTTGGAAATTATTGAAAACGTAATTTCTTCATTGACTTTTACTATGAACTGATTAAGCTTAACAGAGGCAGTGGAGAAGGAGATACAGATTTTATATTGCTAACAACATCTTTGAAAAAAGAGTGTAATCTACTACAGATGACACCCTGGTTGGAATTATCTGTGTCTCGAAGGAGAGCCGCTAAGTGTCTCCTGCAGTTTCTCCCATCGGGCAATGGACACTGTAGGCAGTACTGGGTGGAGGCTCCCTCAGAATACAGATGGCTAGAGGTAATAAACCACCCAGGGCTTCTGCTTGGAGATAGCCAATGGCAACTTGGACGAAGGGGGGAAGAGGGGAAGGAAGAGGAGGAACAGAACTACTAGAAGAATATCCCTTAGTCATTCCTTAAGAAAACAGGAGTTTCCTGATGACTCTATGGTATTTGGAGATGAACTATTCATGAACACCATGTGTTGGAGGACCATGGGACAGCATGGGGTCAGCTCCCTAGCAACATAATCCTGTCTAGACAGGGTTCTTTGGCTCTGCCTCCAAATCCTATATTTTCCCCCAGCCACAAACATGGCAAAGCAACCTGGAGACAGTGAAATTGCACAAGATGAAGCCTGCTGCTGCCACCTTCTTCTCAGAAGCTCTAGTTAAGTGGATTTGGTTTAAATGTATCTCAAGCATGAACCTCAGAGTTAATTCTCCCTGGGCTTATGCATCTAAACTTTCATAGACTGCAGGGTGCTGACCCTCAAACCTTGAGATTTGAGTTCTGGAAGGCCCTTGAGGTCGAGGGAGCTCATCTGACTCTGGAGAAGCCAGGATAAACTAATGTGGATGGTCCACACATAAGTCAGGGTCATTCACCATAGGCCCGGATGACTGGCTTTGTGATGCTCCCCTCCCCCATCCTTTTCATAGGCTTGGTTCCTGAGGTAAATTCCATTTCACTAAGACCTAGTTTATGAACACATCGGATGATAACCAAGCCAGCATCTCCCACACGACTACCCCTGGTGTAAGAGGATGAGTCTATCCTTGACTCTGAGGGGGAAAAAAATCACAAAGAACTCTGAACTCATGTGAGCTATTAACATGATACCCAGGAAGGCCATCCATGGGGGTAGAGGGTAGCCACCTTCCCTGAACATGGCTGCCTACGTGATTTTCACTTTGGATATAATCCTTTCTGAACTTTGCAACCACATCTGAAGGACATTTGAGAAAATCTCCCACTTTCTTCTTCTGTTCTAGAACACACCCAGAGCAGAACAAGGTACTGTCCCCAAGGAAAGGCTTGAAGAGAAAGAAAGAAGACGTGGACCCTAGCCAAACTTGCCAGGACAAATCCTTCTCACCACGTCTTGACAACACTATGTACCCAGGACTCTGCGGGCTTGAGTTAGCCTTGTTTTGTGTAGGCTATATGAAAACGCAGTACTTTGGTATGGGGTGGTATATGATAAGGTGGCATGCCGCAGGACTGTGAAGGCAGAGGTGTGTTGTCAGCAGCCATCCCCTCCACCTGGGACCATGGTAAAGTCTCAGCCTGTGCTGCTACTGAGGGACATGTCTGGGTCTGTGGTCACGTAGTGGCAGGTGTCAGTGTCTGTGGCTCATATTACCAATAAAGAACATGGGGATGTTCCTGGTCTGGGCAGCCACCTTGATGTCCAAAGGCCTTGTCCCTCACTGGCTGAAGCACTCAGGAGAGTGGGCCCAGGATCTTGCCCAGGCAGCATACTACTTGTCTGCCCTGTGGAGGCAAAAGTACAGAGATCATCCCTTCCACCCCGGGGCCTCTTACCACCTGCCGCAATTGGGGGAGCTGACCCTGGGTCATGAGAATCAGAGCGCTGTCCATGTCCCTCACTGACTCCAGCACTCCGAAGAGCAGGCCCTACACCTGGCCTGAGGAACACAGTAAAGCTGGCCCTGGTAGGAAGGGAGCAGGGGAGCTGGCCTTGCCACTTGTCTACTGTGAGGTGGATCAGGCATGGATCTTGTTCCCCATTCTTGCCCCTTGCCACCTGCAGCAGTCAGGAGAGCTAGATCTTCCCCTCACCAGCTGCAGTATGTGGGAGAGTGGATCCTGCACCTCCCCTGGGCAATACGGTGGAGCTGATCCTAATGGTGAGGGCACGCTGGTTGAGCCAGCCCTGAGCATCTGAGAGCAGGAGAGCTGTCCCAGCCCCTCACTGTCAGCAGGAGTTGGGAGAGCAAGCTTTGTGCCTGGACTGGACAGCACAGTGGAGCTGGCTCTGGTGGAGTGTATGTGGCTGAGTTGGACCCAAGGGCATAAGAGCAGGAGAGCTGATCCTGCCTCCTCCTGTAGTGGCACTGGGTGTGCTAGCAGGGCACCTGCAGAGAACTTGCCCTGGAGGTGCAGATGACAGAGAGCTGGGGGGCTGACCAGCTCAGCTACCACCCAGATCCAGATCCAGGGCTTTGAGTTGGCCCACCCCAAAGTCTGCTTCATCTGTGAACTGCTTGAGAATGGGCCAGTCCTGAGGATCCAAAACTGCAGGATCCGGGACACAAGGCAACAACAGAATAAACAGGAGTCCCAGTGAGGATCTATTACTGATGGTGTCACAGAAGCCAGAGACATCAAACCAGACCAACGACTCATGGCAGTGAACATTTGCAAGTGACGTTGTGTGGACAGAGAGATACACTGTGGGACACACTCGGAGCTTCCATGATGAGATATTTTCTATGCTTTCTTTTCTTCCCTTTTTTGTTTTTTTGTTTTTTTTTTTTTTTGTTTTTTGCTTTTTTGTTTTTGTTTGTTTTTTATTTTCTTTTCCAGAGGAGGTTGAAAGGGTGGCGGGCAGATATGAGGGGTTGGGGAGATGAGTGGGATTGGGGTGCATGATTGATTCTCACAAAGAATCAATACAAAGTTAAGGAACAAGCAAGGAGCTGGAGAGATGGCTCAGTGGTTAAGGGCTCTAGCTGCTCTTTCAGAGGACCCTGGTTCAATTCCCAGCACCTACAAGGTGGGTCATAACCATCTGTAAAGCTAGTCCCATGGGGTCTGGCTCCCTCTTCTGGCCTTCTTGTCCAATGTATGCAGTGCAAAGACAGATGCAGGCAAAACACCCATACACATAAAACAATAATGACAACAACAACAACAACAACAACAGTCCTCACAATAAATGCCTCGCCCTAATAAGGGCGAGTTTGGAGAAGATAATAATGAATGTAATAAAACAAAATGACTTGGGGTTCAGTAAATGTCATTCTAGTTTAAAGATTTAAACAGCGGATCCATCCAGTGGCTCTCTGATCCTAGCTAAGCCCTGCTGGGCAGAAGAAGCTACTCTGGCTTCCCCACTTCATGGTGAGATGCTGGCTGAAGCTAGCTCTGAGCTTTCTCTGAGTCCCAAGTCACCCCTTTGTCTAGAAAAATAAGCATTAAGGACCAGCAAGATGGCTCAGTGGGTAAAAGTGATGGCTGCCAAGCATGATGCTCCGAGTTCAATCCCCAGAACACACACGGTGGCTATAGAGGTGTCTCCCAACCTCTGTGTTCAATGGCACACACACACACACTTAAATAAATGTAAAAATAGGCAAATCATTACTAGGGATTTTCTCATTTACCTTGTCATCTATCTATCTATCTATCTATCTATCTATCTATCTATCTATCTATCTAATTATCATTCTATCATCTTTTAGGAGGGACACAGGTCTCTTTATATGCAGACTGGCCTCTGATTGGCCATCCTCCTGAGGGTTGAGATTACAATTGTGAATTAACATGCCTCACTCAGCTTTAGTTTTCTTGACCATACATGTTCCAGGATGGAGTGAGCTGAGGAACCACAGCTGTCTATGGTCTGGTCTCAGACAGATTCTCTAAGAAAGAGGGTCTGGGCGTCTATGAGAGTTCTTCACCTTGTTCAGATTCTCTGGACTCAGGCTCTAAATTCTTGGCAGTGAAAAGACATCTTGCACTTTCCGCACGTTGGACGCCATCACTGCTGGCAATCACAGCATGCAGGTGGCTCCATCCCTGGACAATACATCCCCAGAAATACCTGTAATCCCAGGAGGCTAGGCTTCTGCTTGTCGCTGCACAGGCGCAACCTTTGTTGTGATGGGTGAGTCCTGGTGTAAGCCACTCCAGTGTGCACATATGAGGTCCTAATGACAATAATTAATAAGACCCCAGCAATTACACCCAGTGATGTGTAAGGCTGAAGAACAATCTAGGTGTCAATCAACGTGATGCTGGCTGGTAATGAGTGATAGTGTGGGGAGCCATCACTTGTCTGTGCAGAATTAATAGTCCCCCAGCACAGCCATGTCACTCAGCTCCCCTACCCCAGCATGGAGTAGGTGGAGGCCTGTCAGTCTCCACAGTGGGTTCTGGGAAAGTCTGTGATTACAAATGGAACTCCTGTCCAATGGGTCTGGAATGGCCCTGACTTGAGGTCTTTGTGTTCCCACGGAGTCCCTGTACTATGCAGAGAGTTTGAGCTTAAGCAGAGCGACATGGTTTCAGTTGAAATGCTCCCTACAGATTCATACTTTGAATGCTTGTCCCTCAGATGGTGCTACCGTCTTGGAAGGCTGTGGAGTCTTTTAGGCGGTGGAGCTTGACTGGTGGGAGTAGGTCACTATGGCACAGTAATTTTCTCTGAGGTAAAAGTTTCCATATCAGAGGTTTCCTCACTAAGTGACAGGATGTTCTAAGATGAGGTGAAACATTCCATCCTGCAGGGGAGCTCCTAGAGCCCAGGAAGTAAACAACTCAATTGGGTGCACACTGCTGGGGCCTTATTAATTATTGTTATTAGGGCCTTATATGTGTACACTAGAGTGGTTTATACCAGGGTTCACCCATCACAACAAAGGTTCTGCCTGTGCAGAGAGAAGCAGAAGCCTGGCCTTCTGGGATTAGAGGTATTTCTGGGGATGGATTGTCCAGTGATGGGGTCACATGCATGCTGTGATTACCTGCAGTTTCAGGAAGTCCCTGAAACTGACCAGACTCACTAGGATTCTCCCTCCTCAAGCATTTATGAGCAGGATGGACTTCTGAGAAACACTCCTAGCCTAGCCTAGACACCAGGAAGAAACAGAGACCAACACAACCACATAGAAGGAGAGATCAGTCAAGCCATCTAGTAGAGGCTCAGACCACCTGACCTCTCTGAAAGAGACATTCTCCACCCGGTCAAGCTGTTGGCAGGCTGCACAGTGAGCTCCAGGCACTCAGCTTTACCCAAGCTGGAGGACGCTTTTGTGATACAGCTACTTTTGATTCATTTCTGCTCCTATAAGTAACCCCAGGAAGACTTATTGATTCCCCAACTGGACTTTGGTGGTATCCATACTTTGGTCTGTCATTGTTTCCCTGTCTAAGGTGAGTAGGCATTTGTTCACGTATTTTCAGGAATAGTACCACAGAACCGCAGGAATCCCAGGAAGGGACAATAGCTTCACTACTATTAGCACAGACCTGGTTACCACTGGAATGTTCTGCTTTGGTTGCTATGACTACAAGGCACCGTTTAAGATGGCGTCTGGTGATGACCTGAAGAAAAATCTCCATGTAACACCTAGAATGTAAATAAACTAAATCGAGGTTGAAGCTTGGAATGTGATTTTCCTACCCTGTCGGTAGGCAACTGTGGAGGCCTGAGGAGCCGGGGACTCTTTGCACAGAACAAGCAAGGTATGGGGATGGCGACTGCAGGCCTCTAGATGAGGCTTTGGGATAATTCTGGGGCTTCTTGCTGCTAAGGTGGAGCACAAAGATGGGTTTCCCTCACTGCTTATTCTTACTCAATCTCCAGGAGAATAAGCCTTCCCTGTTGTGGAGAATGTGGGGGGAAGACATCACAGGTGCAGAATGGAAAGTCTATCTTCTTGCTTCAATGGAAGTCTGCTTCCTTGCTTCCTGCTTCTTTAAAATGTGATACATGCATGTGCACACATGTACACACACACACACACCCACACACACACACACACACATGAATACTATTCAGGTGTGAAAAGAGAACAAAATCCTGTCATTTTCTGCACATGGATGAACTGTATGAATAATAATGTTGTCAAACAAGCCAGATACAGAAAGACAATAGCACATGCTCTCACTCAAATGTGAAATATAAAAACATCAAAGTTCTCGAAGCCAGTGAACAGCAGAGTCCAGGGAGGGGAAGAGAAGGGCATGGTGGGCACATGGTCATCAGTTCAGAGATATTATAGATAGTGGGAATAAAGGTTTATAATCTGTTCCACATACAGTAAGTATAGTTCATAAAGTGGTCATAACACTGTGAATTCTGTCATCACAAAGCTATGAAAATATCTGAGACAATGCATAACCTACGGATCCTGAGTTGATCAACTCAGAAGACATAAGTGGCTCAAAACATTGTGATGTACTCTGTAAAGACATAAAGTTATAATTTTTACATTAAAAAAATCACTGGGTACATGAGTCTGGGGTAGAGCACTTGCCTATAATTCCCCAATGAGGGTCTGGAGTGTGGCTCAGTGGTAGAACCTCTGCCTAGACTCCCCCAGTGAGGGGTTGGGGGCGTGGCTCAGTGATAGAGCCTCTGCCTAGAATCCCCCAGTGAGGGGCTGGGGGCGTGGCTCAGTGGTAGAGCCTCTGCCTAGAATCCCCCAGTGAGGGGCTGGGGGCGTGGCTCAGTGGTAGAGCCTCTGCCTAGAATCCCCCAGTGAGGGGCTGGGAGCGTGGCTCAGTGGTAGAGCCTCTGCCTAGAATCCGCCAGTGAAAGGCTGAGGTGTGGCTCAGTAGTAGAGGATCTGCCTAGATTCCCTCAGTGACGAAAGCCTCTGATTTCATCTCCAGCATCAAACAAATGACAAATAAATGAGCGTACTGGCTAGTTTTGTGTGTCAACTTGACACAAGCTGGAGTTATCACAGAGAAAGGAGCTTCAGTTGAGAAAATGCCTCCATGAGATCCAGTAGTAAAGCATTTTTTTTTTCAGTTAGTGATCAAGGGGGGAGGTCCCTTGTGAGTGGTACCATCTGTGGGCTGGTAGTCTTGGGCTCTATAAGAAAGCCAGCTGAGCAAGCCAGGAGAAGCAAGCAAGCCAGTAAGTAACATCCCTCCAAGTCCTCTGCATCAGCTCATGTTTCCTAACCTGCTTGAGTTCCAGTTCTGACTTCCTTTCGTGATGACCAGCAACATGGAAGAGTAAGCTCAATAAACCGTTTCCTCCCCAACTTGCTTCTTGGTCATGATGTTTGTTCAGGAATAGAAACCCTGACTAAGACAGTGAGTAAATGGCTTTAAAATAAAGCAGATAACCTCTGTGAATTGAAGGTTAGACAATCATTTGCCATGGATGTTGAGGGAGGGGTTCCAGGAAGATTCCAATCAGTTCCTTTGAAGTCCACATATCCAGACTATCTGTGACCATGGGTCAGCCTAGAGTAAAGGAGGTGAGGCCTTTATCTGTGGTGTTCATTGACTCTCTGTGTTGGTCTGCAGAATTAGAGATTCTGAGGCAGCAGGTGATGCTTTTTCTTAGTTTGGGTGGCACACAGCTTTGGATTTGTAAGGAGTGTGTCTTTGTTAGGATTTCTATTGCTATGAAGAGACACCATAACAATGGCAACTCTTAAAAAGGAAAACATTTCATTGGGGTTGGCTTATAGTTCAGGGGTTTAGTCCATTTTCATCATGGCAGGAAGCATGGCGGCATGCAGGCAGACATGGTCTTGGGGAGGTAACTGAGAGTTCAACATTTAGACCTGCAGGCAGCAGGAAGAGAGAATGAGCCAAGAGGCCTGGCTTGAAGTATTGAAACCTCAAAGCCCATGCCCCAGTGACGTACTTCCTGTAACTAGACCACGCCTCCTTTAACAAGGCTACACCTCCAATAATGTCACTCCCTATGAGTCTATGAGGGCCGTTTTCATTCAGACTAGCCACAGAGTATAAATCCACATTTTTCCTGTGTTGTGTGGCTGTGAAAATCATGTTTTAATCCCTATCTCAGAGGTACTTCTTTCTGTGTGACTGATTGACAGGTCTCAGGAAGAAGCTGACAGAGATGAGCACCTGAAGCTCCGATGCAAGACCATGTGATCTGGTTTGGTGTTTCGTTGGATCTGTGCGTCTCAGCCCATGATCTTCTCTTGCTTACAGTTTTTAAACATTGGATTATTTGTCTTTTTCAGTTGGTTTGCCTGATTCACATGCAATTCTGAGATTAACCTTAGTATATATAATGTTCTCAGCGTGTATCCTTTGCAAGTTCCTTTCATTGACTGTATATTTATTTTTTCCAAGCTAATGTTTCAAAGTCAGATCTGCTCATTTGTACTACTTTTACTGTTTTTAGACTGAGTCTCCATTCTTAGTTAGGAAGACTGCACTAATCTCTGGTTTGCACGATCAGCCTTTGGATTTTCTCCTAAGATTGCTTCATTTATGTCCTTTTTCTACATGAAATTTATTTTTGTGTACAGTTATAAAAATCCACTGGAAAATTTCATGTTAGGTGAGTTTAAAATAAAACACAGTTTTTCTGTATCATTTGTCAAATGATCCATGTTTTTTTTTTTTTTCTTACTTAAGAATGGAATGAAGACATTTGTAACTATTAATTTTATGTGTACTGGCATCTAAATTTGGATTTTCAATTTATTCCCGTGGTTCTATAGTCTCCCTCCTACAATCATCTTTTCATCTTCCCTCCTCTTTTCCCCCCCCTCCCCAATGTCTTCCTCCTTCTCCCCCCTTTCCTTCAGTCCCACCATCTTCTTGTCTTTTGAACTGGTCTCATTATACCTCACACTTCCCTCAGCCTCCAGGGAACTGGGCTTTCAGGAATGTATCACCACACTCTCTTCTTACAGCTGTTGATAACGTTCTAATAATACAGGAAACAAATACCCACTCACACAACACTTGTGATGCACATCTTAAGCATACTCTACCGTATGAATTTAAGGATCATCTTAACCCTTTGCGAGTCTGGCAGTAACTGATTAAATGCAAAGATTAATTTTAGAATTAATGTGTATGTTAATGTGGTTTCTCGTCCGTGACATAATACTGATTTCTAGATATGTTGTTTTATTCCATCCCGTTGGCTGTAACTTTCAATTTGCATCATGTGATTTGTCTACCACGTAGGTCATTTAGTGTCTATTTGTCTTGATTTTTATTTATGTGTATGTGGGAGTGTCCACATGTGGGTATGCACATGAATCAGTTCCGGTGTCTGTGGAAGGTAGAAAAGGGTGTCAGCTTCACTTGAGCTGGAGTTACAGGGAGTTGTGAGCTAAGTGATATGGGTGCCGAAATTCGGCTCCTCTGCAAGAGCAGCATGTGCTCTTAACAGCTGAGCCACCTCTCCAACCTCGTGTGTTGTCATATTTTGTCGCTATTGCAAATAGAGTAAGTTTTACTAATTCCATGCCAAGTTCTTTGTACCAAGTAACTACTGATTATTATATATTCAGCTCATATGCAGTGACCTCACAAAAGCCTCTTATTACTTCAGGGAGGGATTTTTTTCCCCTTATGGTTTATATATTTTTTTTTAAAGGCACATAATTGCTAAAAGGAGAAATTTGTGTATGTCTTCCAATGTTTGTAGCTATGTTTTCTTTAGCATTCTGTCTTTCATTTTATCACATCTAGACAGTTGAACTTAAAATTATGATGTAGCTCTCACTCAAATCTGACTGCATTTGGGGTTTCCTACTTTACAGATATCTGGTGATGATTGTATTGAATAGCCTGGAGTGAGAATATTTCCCTCATTGTACAGATTTGTGCTGGTCAGTGCTGTGAATGTTAATTCAAGAAAACTGTGTAATGGTGATAGTGAGTTTTAAGTATAATTAATGATTTTAATTGAAATATTTTATTATTTTGCTATTTAAAAGTAATCCAATAGAAGTTAACAAATGTAACTTAGATTGATGATGAGATTTTATATTAAAACAAAATGCATGCGTATTATTAATAATAGCAGGCTGCATGAAAATATGCAAAACAGGAGGCAGAGTATGCATGGGGATGTGTTGTTTTTGAGGGCAGTGCATAAGAGACTTGGCCACGCATATGCAAAATACATACATGTAATGTGTCTATGAATAAAGACCATCCATGCATGAGAAGCAGATTCCAGATGTTCTGAATGGTTACTTCACATCTGCAAGACTCTTACTTTTGATTATAATTATATACATTGATAAATGCTATCCAGAAGGCAAATGGGGAGGGAAGGAGTCAGATGGAGAGATGGCTCAGTGGTTAAGAGCATACACTGCTCTCAGAGAACCTGAGTTCAGTCTCTAGCACTCACATCTGGCAGCTCAGGGAGGGAGTTGTCAACCTCTTCCGGACACCATGGGCACCTGCATTCATGGGTTTACACACACACACACACACACACACACACACACACACGAGCATGAGCATAATTAAAAATAAATCTTTTAAAACACAAGGTAAGTTTAGCAACAATTGTAGACTACTTCCCTTAGGTTTGCAGCACATGCTTGGCACACTGTTCTGGGCAGGAAAACAAAAAAGGACAGAGATTGAGAAGCAACAGCCTTACCTACTATTCCTTTATATGAGTCCGGATTTCAAGCTCTGGTAAATATTTACACCATTTCCTGCCATTAAAAAGAATTAGATTCATTATAATGCACACACTAGTTATTTTGGGTAGAGAGGGTTTTCCTTTTCTGATGCAGGTCTGTTTTTCTCTTCTTAGATGCAGAAAAAGTATCCCACAGCCACTTACCACATAATTTTTAAAAATATATTAATTTTAAAAATTAAGACTAAGACTAAGCCTAATTTTATTTTTAGACTGTATTCTCTTCCTTGAAAAATTATAGTGGTGTCCTTAAGAGGTTCTGGCAAAATACCCTTTGTTTCAACACGTACCCAACAACAAAGCATGAACTACCCCTTGTAGACACTCCCATGCATAATGGTTGGAACTCATTGCTCCTTGGTGTGATTGTTTTCTCAAAATCTCTGACATCATCAGCAGGGAGCTTTGGCTGATGATGCGAAATCATTCTGCCAAGTTTCACCTCCCCCTCCAAAGAAGGTCTTTCAGGCTTTTGTTCTGAGATGCTCACTGCTAGGCATTGTGGGGTGATTTTGTTCTGAGATACCCACTGAGATACGGCACGGTGGCGTATACCTGCAATCCCATCTATTTGGGAGGTTAAGACAGGAGGGCTACAAGCTGAAGGGCTGTCTGGGCTCCACCGAGAGTTCAAGGCCAGCAGGGGCAACTTAGTGACACTCCGTGTCCAAATAAAATGTTGAAAATTGAGCTGGGGTTGCAGCTCAGCAGTAGAGCCCTTGCTTTGCATGTAGCAGGTCTTGGGTTCCAATCTCTGCACCACACACAAAACAACAACCAAACCATCATCAGACTGGGAGAAAGAGCATCATGCAAACGTTCCGTTTCCTTACCCAAAACAGGAAGCTTGCATTATTTTCTTTAAAAGCTTTTGAATATTCCGTTTGCATTTCTTTTTAAACTCTTAAAGTTTGAAGAGCTGACCCCCTGCATAAGACTGCTGCTTGTAGTGGTTTGAATAAGAACGTCCAGTAAACTCATATATTTGAATGCTTGGTCAACTAGGGACCAACTGGCACTACTTGATAGGGATTAGGAGGTGTGTCCTTGTTAGAGGAAGTGTGTCACTGGGGGGTGGGCTTTGGGGTTTCAGCTGTTCAAGCCAACCCAATGTCTCTTTCTTTCTGCTGCCTGTGGATCTGGATGTAGAACTCTTGGCTACTTCCCTCACACCATGTCTGCCTGCATGCCACCACGCTCCCCACTGTGATGGTAATAAACTAAACCTCTGAACTGTAAGCCAGCCTCAATTAAATGCTTTCTTTATAAGAGTTGCCAAGGTCACTGTGGCTCTTTACAGCAATAGATCTCTGACTAAGACATTGTTTAATCACAAGGACTTGAGCTTGGATTCCAGTGTCCACCAGTGAAGCCTGGCATGGTTGTGTAACCTCAGTGATGGAGAGGGTGGGCACACAGAAATAGAATCATTGGAGATTACAAGTCATCTGCCGAGACCCCTGATGTCCTCCTTGTTTTTCATATATATGCATGTGCATGCCTGCTCCCCCACACACATTTAAAACAATTCTTTAAAACTGTGTGTGTGTATGTGTGTGTGTGTGTGTGTGTGTGTATGGTCTGTGTATGTGTGAGTATGGTGTGTGTGTGTGTGTGTGAGATGTATGTGTTTGGTATGTGTGTGTGTGTGTTATGTGTGTGATGTATGTGGTATGTGTGTGTGTATGTTATAGGTGTATGGTGTGTGTGTGTATGTGTTATGTGTGTGATGTGTGTGTGTGTGTGTGTGTGTATGGTATGTGTGTGTGTGATGTGTGTGTTTGGTATGTATGTGTGTATGGTATGTGTGTTTGTGTATGTTTGGTGTGTGTATAGTGTGTGTGTGTGTGTGTGTGTGTGATTGTAGAATGATGTTCTATAAGAGACACAGCTGCAGTCTTTATCAGATCAACTGCTCCTGTTCACAAACGATCTTCACAGTGGGGCTTGTTGACTGTTTACACCCTCTGGGGAGGGAGGAAGGAGAGGGTCATTGGACCCTCACCAAGGATTCCGGCCTTTCCTCCCATAGATTTATATACAGTTCTGCCCTAACTGCATAAGACTTAGGGATCTTAGAAGGTACTAGTAATGGTTCTCAACCTGTAAGTCACGGTTCACTTAAGACCATTGGAAAATACAGACGTTAACATTATGATTCATAACAGTAGTAAAATCCAGTGATGAAGTAGCAATGGAAGTCATTTTATGGTTGGGGTCACCACAACGTGAGGAGCTCTTTTAAAGGGTTGTAGCATCAGGAGGTTTAGGACCGCTGTGTGTATCTGGGATTGAGAAGGTTGATGGAAGGAAGCTGCTTGTCGGTTGCTATGGAAAGGCCGTTGTGCATGCTGGGTAAAGCCTTTTTAGTGTGGTTACTTAGAGGGTCACGATGCTCCTCCCCCCCACCCCCCAACTTGTTACCAGCTAGAGTTATCAGGAGCCTCAGCTGAGAAAATGCCTCCATGAGATTGGCCTACGGACAAGTCTAGGGTGCATTTTCCTGAATGAAGATGAAGAAGGCGGGAGGGTCCCGCCTACTGGGGCAGTGCTAGCCCTGGGCAAGTAGCCCTGGTGTTTCTAATAAAGCAGGCTGGGCAAGCTATGAGAAGCAAGCCACTAAGCAGCGTCCTCCACTGTCTCTGCTTCAGTTCCTGCCTCCAGGTTCCTGCTTTGACTTCCTGACCTTGTTTCCCTACATGGGTGATAGAGTATGGACCTGGGATGTGTAAGGTGAAATAAACCCTTTCCTCCCCAGTTTCTTTTTGGTCATGGTGTTTACCATGGCAGTAGAAAGCAAAATAAGAAATAGGTGTTCAAACTCTATTTTCCACATGTGAGAAGAGTGAAGTGTCTTTTAATGTTCTGTGACTAGATTACTTGCTCAGCGTAATATCCTCCAGTCTCATCCATGTTGTTGAGTGGTGGGGCCACTTTCTCTTTAGAGACGAGTAGGTTTCACATTCCTAACTGTAGAGACCACAGTTATTCAGCCAGCAACTCATCGGGAGGCTATTCTGTTCCTTCTACCTCTCCGCTACGGTGAGAGGTACAGATAGGTAGATCTTAAATGATTTTACTTAAAATTAAAGAATGAATGAGTCGAGCTTAGAGGGGGTGCCCCCACCACTAACTGCTCAGAAGGGAGAGGCAGGAGGATTGCTTGAGCCCAGGAGATCCAGGCCAGACTAAGCCTCTAGTAAGACCTTATGTCAGGGTGTGGAAGAGGAAAGGGAAGAGATAGGGAAGAAGGAAAAGAAGGGGGGAAAGGGGAGGGAGGAAAAAGGGAGGGGGGAAAGGAGGGAGAAAAAGTGTTAGCTATACAAGGCAATAGATATGCTATTTGTCTTGAGTTGATTACTTACATCAAAACATTAATTACTATGCCCTGGAAGTATTGCTATTCCTGTGTATCAATTATACACCTCAGTAAAGATGAAATAAAAAGATAATATAGGGCCCTGTGCTAGGGCCTTAGGACACGGCCTGGCCACACTGAGCTGGAATAAAGCACTGGTGGGGTAACTGTGTTAATTATGATCTTTCTTGAACGACCCCTACCGCAGCTGAGAAGGATTCTTCACCAAGCCTGCTCACTCCACAGCAGACACCACCCCTTTTTTCCCCCCAGCTGAATCTCAAGCCAACCTCCAAGTATGACCTTTGTTGTCAGTACCACTGTGAAAACAGCCAAGTGACAGCTTCTATCAGGTGCTGGAGTCTTTGCTGTCTTGCACAGACTTGGATTCCTAATTTGATATTAAGAATTCCAAAGCTCCAACAGAATGTTCTGTCCTTTAATAGCAAAATAGCCAAACTATTTGAATCAAAAGCCAGTCACAAAAGTTCAAGGCACCTTGGATTATACAGGGTGTGAGCTTTGAAAGGATCTCTCGGGCTTTTTGCATAATTATGATCTATAATTAATTAATAATTATACAACTATCATATAATTTTATAATGCTACTACTTATGTAGCATGATAGTTGACTTTTTTGTTATTGGGAAATACCAAAATTATCAGTCCCAATGAAAATGAAAGTATCAGTCACATAAATCATGCTGCATAATTGTTGCAAAAAGTCCCCTTTTTAATACGCTAGCAGAAAACAAAGAACAAAAATAATAAACACTCAGGGAAAAATGTAGATGAAGGAATGAAATCTCTTGGAATAAAATGGGGAAGAATCAGCTGTAGAGACTTTTAAAAGTCAGCTTTCAATTAAAAAACTATGAATATAATTGAATAGGGAAACTGAATGTCTAAAGCATCTTCGGACTGGGCAGGGGGTTCAGCACTATCCTATTCAAAAGGATGACAGATTCTTGTTGGGTGGTGTAAGGAGCAAAACTTGTCTAATGCACACCTATAGGACAAGTCTGTACTGTGTGTGGTTCAAAGAAAGATTGTCAAGTTACACTTTGATTTGAACAGGTGAGTTTATTAAATAAATAGCAAGAAAACCTGAAGAATACGTACCAAGAGTTAGGTAATTAGAATGGTTGATGGTTTAGTAGATGGATCACTAGTAGTTAGATGATAGATAGATAGATAGATAGATGATAGGAGAGAGGTAATTGACAGACTATAGATTGATGAATAGATAGATGACAGATGATTAACAAATGACAGACACATGGATGATGGATTGATAGATCAATAAGTAGATAGATAGATGACAGATAAAAAGATAGAAGATAGATGATAACAGGAGATAGGTAATAGATGATAGGTAGAAGATAGTCAGGTGATTGATAGCTGATAGAGATGGTAGCTAGATAGGTAGATGATAAATGATAAATAGGTAGATGATAGATAGATAATTGATTGATCAAAACATAGCAATACATCATTAAACTGGCCAGTCACAATACCTGGTAGAAATTGACTGGGGAAGTTGAGGCAATCAGCCAGAGTCCCCCATTGAGCGTTCTTTCCATGGCTGAACTTTTGCCTTCTCCCCCACTTCAGGCATTTAGTCATGGGGAAACAGCAATAACAACTTTGGGAAACGTTTTCTGTTTAGTTGCTTATAAAGAAATTGTGCTCTTACTCTTGGACTGTCTCACTGTCTCCTGCCCACCAGTCACAGAGTCAGGACACCATCTCATCAGCAGACAAGGGACCTTGGACCCTTGGAGACAGATATGCTTGGGTCTCAAAGGTGGAGTGACAACTGGGTTTCCAGAGCCAGCTTCTTAGTGTACTCAGATAGCACAGGGTATTCACCAACATAATGCACGTTACAAAAAACCCATGGGAAAAAGTCGAAACCCCAAACTCGATGGAGTAAAGGAGCCTGTTCTACAGCACAAAAACTATTATGAAACAAAAGCTGATTGAATCTGCTTCTAGCACTAGAACAAGCAACTGGCTGTCCATCACCCTGGGTTCCGCACATGTGGATTCAATCTACTGGGAGTCAACAATTATTGTTTTTTATTTATTTTCAAAAAAAAAAAGAGAGATGGTGGCTAACATGTGCTGTGTTACTAGCTAATCCCAGGGCTCTTGTGTACACACTAAACATGCACAGACTTTTTTCTTTTCAGGATGATAGCAACATGTATAGTACCTATTGCACTTTCTGGCTTATTTGTGATCTGGAGATGTTTGAAGGTACATGGAAGCCAGGCCTGGAAGCCCAGAAGCTCAAAAAGCTAAAGCAGGAAATCCCAACTTTGAGTTCAGCCTGGGCTACTGAGTCAGTTCAAAGGCACTTAGTAAGACTGTCACAAGATAAAAATTGAAAAAGGTTTTGGATGTGGCTCAGAGGTAGGATGGTCCATGCCCAGCAGTGATAACTGTCCTAATTTGCTTTTCTGATGCTGTGATAGGATACTAACCAAAAGCAGCTTAGGGAAGAAAGGGGTTTATTTGTCTTACACTTCCACATCATAGTCCGACATTGAAGGAAGCCAGGGATGGAGCTCAAGGCAAGAACCTGCAAGCAAGAACTAAAAGCACAGGCCAGGGAGAAATGCTGCTTCTTGGCTTGCTTACCATAGCTTGTTCAGCTTGCTTTCTTATACAAGGCAAAGGCTATTTGCCTAAGGGTATCACCACCCACAGTGGACCAGGCCTTTATTCATAATTATCAATTAAGGAAAGGCTCCACAGACATGCCTACAGATCTGTCTGTTGGAGAAAATCCTTCAATGGAGCATCTGCCTAGGGATAGTTCCACCCACAGTGGACCAGGCCACTTTCCAGGTGACTCTGGGTTTATGTCAAGGTAACAGCTGAAAGTGACTATGACAACAGGGACTGGTGAGTTAATACCATGAAACTCTGGGGCAGCAGGTACAGAAGAGGTGGAGTTTTATGTGTTGCATACTGATGGACAGGTGGGATTAATCCTTAAAACACTGGGCAGATGAGAAAGGGTATCAAGCTCCGTGAGAAGCGAGGACTATCAGCCAGTCTTAAAATGTGACCCAGTGGTCAATAGACATGGGTTATCAGGAGGCAAACCCAGAGAATATGCAAATAAACTTTCCCTGATAGGAGGAACCCATGAGAGCCTTCAACCACTGGGAATTGTAGGGGATCCAGATTAAGGTAAAAATGACATATCAAGATTTCTCCATTAGACCAAGGAAAATAATACACGAGTGATGGCGTTATGTGTTGGCAAAGATGCAAAGAAACAGGCACTACCATGGCTGCCGTGGGAAAGTGATCTGGTCCAGGCTTTCGGGAATTTGGAGAGTAGGCTAAAACCGGAGTGCACATGGGTTAGGAATGAGGCATTCTAACATACAGGTGAGTAAGCTGTGCTTCTCAAAGAAACGAGAGGAAGAAATGTGAGCGCTCATCAGCAGACATACTGTGTGTATAAGAACTACAGAACTTGAGTGGAGGGGGAAGGGAGGGTGTGAATTATCCCGAAGGAGATGCTGTGACAGTTCACCAGAGGAAGAGCTAGAGAGCCATAAAGAAACTCATGTGAGAACAAAAGTTTGCTTTCATTATATAATTTGTCTTTTAGAAATGACTTTTGTTTCTTTTGGTTTTTTTTTAAGATTTATTTTACTTCATGCATATGAATATTTTGCCTGCATACATGCACACTAGATTAGGCATTCAGTACCTAGAGGCTGGAAGAAGGCATCAGAGCCCCTGGAGTTGGAGTTCAGACGCTTGTGAGCTAACTCCAGCCATGGGAACCAAACTGGGGTTTTCCGCAAGAACAGTAAGTGCTCCTAACAGCTGAGCCATCTCTCCAGGCCCTTCTGTTCATTTAAGCTTTATTGCGTCTCTCTCTCTCTCCCCTCCCTCCTCTCCCTCTCTTTACCTCTCTTCCTGTTCCCCCTCTTTCTTTCCTGCTGATGGACAAGAACCAGGACTCAGGAGGAGAATGGTCCCGGCTGTAGCAGTAGTTAGTTTCCAAGGACGAAGGCAGCGGAATGGAATCAATTATTAATGGTTTTGTTTGTGCATCTTTGTTTCTTCGACCCGGGTTACAGGGAACACAGGGTAATTTTACAATTTTGGAGGAGATTTAATGAAAGAGATTCTAGTTCAAGATTGTCTTCTGACACTCGGGTGAATTTTTGTTTGTTTTTGTTTTGTTTTGTTTTGTTTGTAGGCAAAAATCATAAGAAACAAGATTTTCTGAAGTTAAAGAAAAGTTTTGAATTGATGAGCAGAAAAACCTTTCTCCATCCCCCTCTCCCTTGTCTCCTCTCCCCGTTTTCTCTCTTTCCCTCTTTCTTTGTCTCATAGTCCAAATTCCCTGTCCCCCTGCCTCCATCTCTCTAGTGCTAGAATTTGGGGTGTGCCACATTGCCTGTCGGCATTAATTCTGGGTTCTTCATCCATTAAGCCACTAGGTCCATGGACTGGCCTTCAAGGCTGGTTCCAAGTTTGCTCTTTGGCAGATATGTCAGGCGTAGATTGCCACACTCAGTCCAGCGTGGCATTCTGACAACCAGTGCCTGGGACTGTCCTGCAGGAAAGGTTGGGCCGGTCATCATAGCAAAGATAGAAGAACTCTGCTACCTGTTAGGGAAATTGCCTTTGAGAGTGTCAGTGACTTCCAGCCTTCCGTGGTTTCACTATGGGCTTCAAGGGTTCACCTAACAGTCACAGAAGGTGGCTGTAGTTTGTGGTTACCAGAAGGGGGCCATTCCATGAGCAGGAACTGCAGCTAGAAAGCAACATTGTAGGGGTAGAGGAAAACTGCGGCGGCCTCTGGCACCAGGCGGGTTTGCCAGGAGAGCCCTGCCCTGCCATGTGGGCACAGTGCTGAGTAGTGGCTGCTTGGAGAGACTCCGTTGCAGGCCTGCGTTCTTGGGGTGGGTGTGGAAACTCTTCCACCCTGGCCATAAAGTGGGGAAGGAGACAGTAAATAAGCAGCAGGCAAAATTAAAACCAGTAATGAGCTGTATGAATATTGTGGTGTTATAATGCTGGAGACACATTTATTTGGGAGCATTGCGTGTTCTGGGAACGCTTAACGGCTTTGCGGCTGTGCGGCCTCATTTTCCTCCACTGAGCTTCCGCTTATCGGCCCCGGAGGCTGGCAGCATCCGCACCTGTGCCCAGATGCTTTTATAACTTTGGCGGGGAAAAGGCAGGCACATCACCCAGAAAGGTCGCAGCTCTAAGAGCACCTTTGGTGCCAAAGGCCTGGGGGCGCCCTTCCATGCACCCATGGGATACAGATGAAGTAACAGAGGCCAAGTAAACTCAGGAAGCCTGCCTCATGCCCACCCCAGGAAGACTCTGCATCCAGGACACCTGACGCTATTTAGGAGGGTAGCAATTTGAATCAACTTTGCCCCCTCGTCTTAGCTTCTCGAGCCTGGGGCCAGGCTTTGACCCAGAATTTCTGCTTCCACGGGGCTCTAGAAAATACCCTTTGGGTGAACGAAAAGGGAAGTGGTAATCATGTCGTGTGCAGTCATATGCAGCCACAAAGTGGAGGAAAATGGATGGAACCTGATGTCATCATGTTAAGTAAAATTAACCAGACTCAGAAAGACAAATATGGGAACCAGAGAGATGGCTCAGCAGCTTGACAAGCCTGACAACCTAAGTTAGAGCCACTGGACCCCACGATAGAAGAGACCAGAACGGACTCTCAGAAGTTGTCCTCAGCTCTCCATACTCCAGCCATGGCATGGAACAATAATGATAAATTAAATAATGATAGATTAGTAAAGATAAAGGTAGGAGGCAAACCAAAGCCAGCCTTCTTCCTGTGTTAGAAAATAGATTTAAAGTTGAAAATGGGACTGGACTGTAGAAAGGACCTGGCTATTTGGGATGAAGGCCTGGGCAAGGCAGGAAATGTGGGGGGTCAAAGTAAACTTCATGCACAAATAATGTCATTATCGGGTCTATGGCTTCGCACAATGAGTGCATACTAATTTACTAAAATAAGATACGTTCTAATAGCACAGGCAAGGAGAGAACAGAGAAGTACAAGGCTGAGCCGCATAGCTTCTCTTTAAAGGCCATAGGAGTAAACTGCTACGAATTGGGAACTTTTCTAGAGATTTCAGATCTTGGGAAGGAGTCCTCACTGCCTACTACCCTTGGAGCAGAAGGGCTGGAGAGGTAGGCAGCTAGGGTTCTACAGAACAGAACCTTGATCAAAGGTTCTGTTTCCTCTTAGCTAGCATCCTAAGAGAGGAGCTCAGCAGAGATGGCGCCAAGAGGCCAGCAGAGAGGATGTTAAACAGGATCTTTGTCCTCTAATGTACTGCGTGGGTGAAGAACCTCAGAGACAGAGTGCCCTGGGAAGGTCCCTGTGTCTCTTTTGTGGCTTCATTACGGAAGGAAGGCTGGCTGGGCATGTTCACATGACTGCTCACTGTGTCCAAAGTTACTCCAGGAACAAAACTATCTTGGAAACATCCTGTCTAAATAGATGGTCAAAGCCAGGTCATGGGGTTGGAGAAGCATCAAGTTGGGGAAATGTGTTTCTCTGATGCATATTTATGAATTACATATATATGCTTGGCAAAGGAGGAATTGTTGAAGTCACATAATACATTCATACTTTACATATGTACTCATGGTCCATCCTCTATATTAGCATGTAAAAGTCTTGTGGCCAGGGTTGAATATGCAAGCCTCCTCTTTAAGGGATTGTTAGGAGTGATCCTGGGTCAGCAGGATCTTGGTCTGGCTCCTGGCTCTGTGTGAGTCAATTCTAATGCTACTCTGATGAAGGCTGGCTTCAGCTGTGGGAACAGAGAAGGGGAACACAGGGAGGGGAGGACTCTGTCCCAGGGGATGGAGTCCAGGCTGATGCTGCAGGCCTTGGCCCACCCTCCTCTTTATGTGTTCTCTCATTACTACTCTGTCTCAGCATTAGGCTCACTGAGAGGGACTGCTCTGATTCTCTCTTCTTGGAGGTCTTAATTCATACAGTTCAGAGCAGTATCTCTTATTTACCCAGCTGAACCTGTGTCAGAGGGTGCGTGTGGAGCTAGCCCAGGCTTCCTACTCTTGGGACATTGCAACTTGCCCTGCTTTGTACCTGGCTTGCTCTCTTGTCAGGAATAGCTACATCAGTCACAGCACTCTGTGTGTGTGTGTGTGTGTGTGCGCGCGCGTGTGTTGGCATAGCAAATGATGTTGACATGTTTGCTCATCCTCCCCATCAGGCTGGAGGCAGGAGTGGGTGAGTGGCTGCCCGAAGAACAGTGGCCCCGCAGGAGGGGCATTTCATAGACGTCTTGGTCAAAGTTAGGTGGAACTGGACAGTGGAAGAGAATATCTGCTCTGTTGGCTAGAAGCTGAACTTGATAATCAACATCAAGAGGGAATTGGCTCTTTTAAGACAAATGCTTCCAGATGCCAGGATCACTGGGTGCTTCTACCCAGATGGGTCTGGGTGGAAGCCAGCAAGTCCTAGCAGTTGATAAATCCAGAAAGGTTGTTAATCAGGAACTAGCTAGCCAAGGCAGATTCCTGGAAGGTCAAGTGTATGCAAGGGTGATTTGACAGTGTATCGAGTATGCCAGGACCCCCTGGAATTAGGGGTTTGTCACCATCTCCCCTGTGATTGTGCAGCTTGGGGCACTGTGCTTTCAGTTGAGGCCAGTGGGAACCTATATCAAGATATGGCACAGTCATGTGGGAGTGGGAAAGCCTCTGACAGAATCAGATGTTCTGTGGAGATTGCAACGGACTGCCTGCTTCCTGGTCGCTGGGAAGCATTTATGGGCAGACGCTGTGTTGACATGTCAGCTTCCAGCTCCAGCTGGAAGCATCTGAGGTAAATGAAAAGCAGAGAAAGTGAGTGGAATTGAACCTCTGGGAAACTTGAAGGGGACTTTTTGCTTGGAGGGTGATTTGGGACCCTTAAATATTTTATGCATTTAGGCAGATGATCACATGCTGCATGGTGCTCTTCCACATCCTAGCATCAGAAGAGAATGGGCCATAAACCAATGCCCTAGTTCTTCAGGCCAGCCATAATCAATCTCATGTGCTTCAAATCCAGAACAGTTGCCTAGTCTGAAGCAGTGAGACTTAGCCATCATTTAGATGGCCATAGTACACCCCTGCTAGGGTTCCCTGTGTTTTCCTTACCAGTAAGAATTCCTTACCCACACAACAGCCAGTGTGAAGGGCAAATATAGGAAAGAGGGACCAATGCCCTTGCTTGTGCCTTTCCAGTGACTACCCAAGGACATCACACCCAAATCCAAATTCCTTATCATCATGAGGCCTCTGTGAAGATGCTTTGCCCTCTTCTCTGGCCTCATCCACTGGGCATTGCAGCAACATTGGGATTCTGACTCCTCACACTGGTCGAGGTGCTTCCTGCTAAGGATATTTGTACCCATCCTGACTTGTGTCTAGAATGTTCTTCTCAGCATCAAGCTACCTTTTAATATTTAATAGACAACTCAAAATACTACCTATTGGAAGAGATTATTCAAAGTTATCCTTGTTGCTTTCCTTGTCTTTGTCTTAATTCCGAAAGGCCACAGGTAATTTCCTTAAATTATTGAGTTGTGGTTTTAACTTGGCATTTATTTGACTTTTATTAGGATGTAGACTACCCCTGTGCACATTTGTTCAGTGTCATAGTGCCAGAACATAGGTTCTTAGCCAAAGTTGACTTTCAATGAAAACTAGATGGATAGATGGACAAGTGGGTGGATGAACAGGTGAATGTGTGGCTAGACATAAATGAATAGATGCAGGTGAAGATGGCTGGCTGACTAAGTAGAAAAATGTGTGAGTAGATAGGTATGTGTCTGGATAGAGGGTAGATGTAAAAATGGGCATACGGATGAAGAGGTAGGTGGGTTCACGGTTATATTATGGGTAGGTAACCATATCTGGATGCACAGATAGTGGATCAGGGAGTGGGTCGGTGGATGGATGGATGGATAAATAGATGGGTGGATAAATAAATAAGTGAGTAGATGGATGGATCAGAAGATTGATGGATGGATAGGTAGTGAACAGCTAGATGGATGAGTAGGTAGATGAATAAATGGATGAATGGATGGACAGACAGACATATAGATGGATGGACAGATGGATGGATAGATGGACCATGGTTGGGTAAGTTGATGGGTGAAATGAGAAAGTCCAAACAACATGAGATGAGTTCATTATCTCAAGGTAGAGGACATTTCAATAGAATGTCTTGAAGATGTCCACTAAACTCTCATAAGATCAGGTCAAGTCTTTGTTCTCCACCATATTCTAAGTTTGAGAATGCTTGTCAGGTTTCAGAAAGGTATCCCATTCAAAGGCCTAACTGTCATGACCTCATTAAGTTATCTCCATCTTTTCATTCAGGAAACAGACAACCAGAGTGAATTCTGGACACACTCATTTTGTTAATGGATTTTTCTTTCTAAAATAATGCTGCAACGGAATCAACCATTTTTTTAAATAGACCATATTCAGCTGACTGGGGTGATAATTTTGGGAAAAAAAAATGTTTTATAATAAAACCAAACAGTGGGCTTTCAGGAGTCTGAATATCTTGTGCTGAGATGTCACTTAGGGCTCAGGACCAAGTGTGTTTATAAATTACTTACTTTGACAAACATTAAGCAGGACATAGAGCATCATAGAAAAATATTATTATGAGAAATGCTTTCTTTTTGAGAAAACCTTTTTTTTTTTTTGGTGACAAGCATAATCGAAAGATCTTTGAGGAACCATATTATTTGTTGAGGAGACTATCTTAATTATATTCTTATCCCACCACGCTGAGATAACTCTTCTAGCCAGATAATACTGCTGAGCTCCATCTATAGACTCTGAACTCCTTCAGGTTATACAGGTTTGCATAATGGCTCACCTACCCATCTACCCACGGATGCATAAACCATCTTTCTACCCAATACTCATTCACCCATCCATCCGTCTGCCCAGTCACCTACCCTCTAATCCATTCACCCACATTCCATCTATAAATTCATCTACCCATGACCAATCTATCTACTCCCTCCCTGAACTATACGCCCATGCACCCACACATCTATAAGCCCATCAATCCACTCACTCATTCTTCTACCTATCTACCCATTCACCCATCCATTCATCTGCTAGCCACTTGTTCACCTAACCATCCATTCATCCATCAGCTATTCAGCCATCCGTCAACCCACACATGCGTTTATTCTACTGACCACCCACCCA
>JADRCH010000246.1:1975228-1985082 GCA_019843965.1 Rhynchomys soricoides | reverse complement strand
GTGTGTGTGTGTGTGTGTGTGTGTGTGTGTGTGTGTGTGTGTGTGTGAAAGAGAGGGGGGTGGGCAGAGACAGACAGAGACAGAGAGACAGACACAGAGAGAGACAGAGAGGCAGAGACAGAGAAAAACAGAGAGAGATGGGAGAAGAGGGAGGGTCTGGGAGGGGAGAGGAGGGAAGAGGAGCACGGAGACAGCATTTGCATTTCCTGACCTGGGGGTGGAGAAGGAGGGGAGCACTCAGTATGAAGAAGTAGCTGCAGGAACCAGGGAGACAAGAGGATTCAGCTAGTATGATCTTATCTTCTTTGTTTCAGTCTCTCAGTATCGTGTGCACCAACCAGTCTATCCCACCTTTGCAGAGGTCACCTCCAGACACTAGCCCAGATACCACAAGAATGGCTCTTCTTTTTGTCGTTGCTGCTGCTTCTTTGAGACAAGATCTCTGTAGCCCAGGCTAGCCTTCAGATTGAGATCCCCCTGTGTGCTTCTCTCCAGGGTTCAGTTAGAACAGAGAACCTAATTTCACTCAGAGTCACACTGCTTGTCTGAGTCTTGGGCTAAAAGGTAGAGAAGGCTGGAGGGCCACCGAAGCCTGTCAAGCCCCACTGCTTCACCACCCCCTCTGTAGGGGTCATGAAAGGCTTCCCAGGATGGGGAGGTGGGTGGGACAGAAGCTGGTCAGAGTACTGGGAGTTAAAAGGAAGGACTCCTTATGCCTGCCACCCCTCTGACCCAGGAAAAGTAGCTGTTTTGTTTAAAAGGTTTGGGCTGGTTAAGTGTGGTGGGCTGCTGTTGAGATTCCAGAATTTGGGAGGTTGGAGCAGGAGGCTCGAGAGTTCCCCGCCATCTTGGACTGTGCAGGAAGGACTTTCTATTCAAATGAATAAGTAAATGATAGATAGATAGATAGGCAGATGATAGACAGACAGAAAGACAGAGAGATAGATAGACAGACAGGCAGGCAGACAAAGATGATAGATAGATAGACAGACAGATAGACAGACAGACAGACAGACAGACAGATAGCCTTAGGTGTCAGTTTAGTTAATTCACAGTAATCTCAAGTATCAAGCTGAGAAACTAAATTCTATTGGTTTATTTTTTTAGTTAAAAAATGCTTTCATGCAATATATTTTGATCATGTTTCCCTCCCTTCCCAATTCCTCCCAGATCCTTCCCACCTTCCTACATCCCCAATCTCTCTCTCTCTCAAAAATATTCCACAAAATTAAAAATCAAAACAAACACAAAAACCAGTAAGACCAAAACAACGAAAAACCCCCAAACCACAGAAAGATTCTGAGAGCCAGGGTTGGTGGGTGACTCCAAGGAACAGCTCCTTCCAGTCACAGCTGGACTGATTTATATAGGAACTCACAGTGACACCACACAGGAGACCTGCATAGGTTCCAGTCAGATGAGGGTCCCAGACTGAGAGGACGAAGTGGTCACAAATGTCCTGACCCTAACAAAGAAGATATTTGCAATCAATACCTGCTGGCAAAATCCATTTTCTCCAGTGACGTGTAACTGAGTATATCAGCCACACTCCCAGTCAGGTCCCGTGCCCGGGAGTAGTTACCCAACACAAACAAACTTCATGCTACCGGATCCTTAATAGGACGGGCCGACTGCTTCTGAAGTCTTCTTTCCAGTAGCCTGAGGGGTGGTGAACACTCTATATCCTTTACAAATGGAAAATGTTATTAGAGCTCCCTAGAGAAAAGTAATCAATGGTTTATGTACATATATATGAATTCATACACAAGTACACGAATTATATGTGGAAACTGACTCATGATATTTGGAGGCCAAGAAGTCCCGCTGTGTACTAACTGCAAGTTGAAGAACAGTCCGGGTCCCAACGAGAGAACCCTGGGAAGGCTAAGGTTGGGGTAGATTCAGAGTCAGAAGATCTCAGAACCTGGGGATCTGATGCCTGAGAGCAATAGAAGGTGAATGTCCTAGCTCCAGAATGAAAAGGCATTCAGGAGAGTCTGAGAAGAATTCCTCTGGCTCCTTTCTCTTCCTTCTCCTCCTCTTCCGCCTTCTCCTCCTCCTCCTCTTCTCCTCTCCCTCCTCCTTCTCTTCTCCTCTCCCTCCTCCTCTCCCTCCTCCTCTCCCTCCTCCTCACCCCTCCTCCTCTCCTCTCACATCTTTGTCCCACGTTTTCATCTCTCTTTTTCAGTGTAGGAAACGAAACATACTTGCATAAGCCAGGCAAGGAAGGACTCCCTGAAGGACTGAGCCCTGCTCCCTTGGGATGAGCCCCACTCCCGCTGATGGCAAGCAGGCAGGCAAGGCTTGTTGTTGTCCTGGGCTAAATGGTTTCTGGATGTGTGTTGCCATCACACCCCTAGCAGATTCCACGTTCTCTCCAGTTTCATCTCAGGTTATATTTTGCTGGTACAGGCTATCATTGCTTCCTTTAGTGGCCTTGGGCTCTGGTACTGGAGCCTAGAAGAACACAACGAGGTAGCTACTCAGCCACAAGCCCTCTCCCCCCCCCCTCCTTCTTCATGGCCCTGACGGTTGTTTGTACTTTAGCATAAATTTGAAGACTATAGAATCAGACCTATTATTGATAAAAAGCTTGGTGCACTTATTTCCTTTCCCCTCCCCCTGTCCCCTTCCTTCTTCTCCTTCTTGAGACAGAATCTTACTATGTAGTTCTTCTGGCTCGCTTGAAACTCACTAGGTAGATCAGGCTACCTAGACTCAGAGGATCTACTTGCTCCGCCTCTGGAGAGCTAGGATCAAAGACATGCTCTACCGTGTCTGGATTCTTTCATGTTTTTAAAGATCTGTTTTAATAGTTATTTATGTTTATGCGTGTGTCTATGTGTTACTATGTACACACATGTGCAGGCACCAGTGGAGATCAGAAGGGGGCGCTGGATCTCTGGAGCTGGAGTTCCAGACTGGGAGCCACTTGACCTAGGTCCTCCATTGCTCCAGCCCCTGGATTTCTCTATCTTAGTCTGAGAATCTTCCTGCTTGCCCACAAATAGGGGCCTCTTCTAACACCCCTTTGGGAGGCACCCTCTGCTTCTGACACATCCACACAAAGGCATGGATGAGTCAAGTGCCCAGTAGATACTGGCTCAGGCAGCATGGCCACTCTCCCTGCAGCTGTGTGTATGCTTAAGAGAAAAAGAACAAAACCCCTCAACTTATAGAGCAGATATGTTTTCTTTCTTTCTTTCTTTCTTTCTTTCTTTCTTTCTTTCTTTCCTCTCTCTCTCTCTTTCTCTCTCTCTCTCTCTCTCTCTCTCTCTCTCTCTTTCTCTTTCTTTCTTTTAAGGCAGCACAGTGTCCCAGGGTTCTTACAAGGTTCTAGCTGTACAGCTGGGGACATCATGGGCAGCGGAACTTAACTCTATTTTTATGTTTATTTTATTTATCAGAAGCAGACCTTGTGTGTGTGTGTGTGTGTGTGTGTGTGTGTGTGTGTGTAAGGGGGTGGCTTAGATCCTCACCCATCACCTCTCTTGCTTAAGAAGGGCACAGACGTCATGGATCAAGGCAACTCTACCTGTACCTGTCTCAGCAGGATGGTAATCAGTTCCGTGCTTACCAGGGAGGCTCATAGCACAGGTTAAGGTGGCAGCCTGTAATGATTGCAGTTCTATTGAGAAGATAGTGTCCTTGACTGTCCTGTGGGGCACAAGAATTCAGCATTCCTTTGGAAGGCTGTTAGTAGTGGCTGGTAGTAGTGGGTGTGTGGCTAGCACAGGTTAACACTCTTCTTCACTGTCCTGTCTTGTCTCTGCCACTGTACCCCAAGGTCTCCTAGGGTAAGAGGATAATAGATCTTTAGCTCTGGATTTTCTCACACAGCCTGGGAGGAACCCCTCTCCACTCCATTGTTTACTAGAGGTAAAATATCCAGGCTTCACTAAGTAGATCACCAGGGTCCAGCAGCCACTCCTCCCTCCCCTGTTCCCAGCTTCTGAGCTGACTTCTCATTCACACTTGTGGCCCAACTCTGGCCTTTACAGGGTCAATTACACCTGACCATGACCTTGGCCATTGCATTCCCTGTATCCCATCTACTTGACAAACATCCCCTGAATTTATAGCCGTAAATATTTATAAAAGAAGAAGATCGCCCTGGAGGCTTGGACAGAGGAGGATTTAGATTTCAGGAGCACTGATGATGTCACCTCCCCACTTGTATATCCTGATTGCGATAGCCCTCAGCTGTCACAGTGGCTACAGACGTTTAGAGTTATGTTAAGCTAGGTTACAGCTATGTTAAGCCTTCTTGGTCTCCCCATAGTTGGGAGCCAATAACAAGGCTCATCAGCCTTGAGCATCCATGAGGTGATTTGAAATGACATGGATGAGAGACAGTACTTTTCATTGAAGTAGTTCTATATTTAAATTTGTCAATATCTCTGAGGAGACATGAAGGGTGTCGTGTGTCTGCCCGGGAAAAACTGGCAGCCTCATCTCTGGCATCTGAGTCATTGCTGTCTGTCTGTATCATGCAGCCTTGAGTTTGGTTTGTGACCTCAGTTTCCTTGTCTTGTAAATGGGGCAAGTGGACAACCCTGATGCTCATTGCTTCAGGAGCCTCTGAGTAAGGAAGGCAGGCCAGTGTTGAGGTATGCCTTTCTGTTACTATCCTTCCTTGAATTAGAGTTCATTCAAAGGTGCTAACCACTAGTGAGCACCCACTCTGTGCCTGCTTTTTATTGGGTGTGTAGTTTCTTGTCACTAGGATAAAATGCCATGGGGAATCTATCTGAAAGGAGGAAAGGTTCATTTCGATTGACAGATCAAAGGTTTCAGGTTGCCTCTTGGTCTGTACGGAGACAGCATATCTTGCCCTGTCTCCCATGGCAGTGTGGCTCACATCATGGTGGCCAGGAAGTATATGACAGGAAGAGGCGGGGCCAGGAGCCCAGTGTCTTCTTCATGCTCATGCCTTCCAGTGACCTCACTTCCTTCTTCTAGGCTCTGTCTATGAAAGTTTTGCCACCTCCTAACAGTGCCATAGGCTGGTGACCAAGCCTTGGGGACACTTATGCCAACTCAAGCAATAAGTTCTGCTATCATAGTATATTATCCCTGTTCCATCCGGTGTGAGACCAGCATTCCCCCACATTTTAGAATAAAAAATTTGATATATCAGAAGCTCAAGATTCTCAGTTCTCCATACTAAGATGATTAAGAATGAAAATGAAAGACATATAAGCCCTAAGTACTTTCTGCATTCTTAATTAAATGCACATTTAATTGATGCATTAAAAATGCTGATTTAGTCCCAAGCCTGCCTCCTGCTTTCATATTGTTTATAGAGAGAATATGAACATCTGTCCAGCAAAATGTCTTTCAGTTCTTCACCTACATCCTGAACCAGCACATTCTAAGAGCATCGAAAACATTAGAAGAAAACACTCAAGCATCCATGAAGTGATTGTCTCAGACCCACAGGGCTATGGGCCACGTGTCTTAGTCACTGTTCTATTGCTGTAAGGAGACTCCATGACCAAGGCAAGCTACAAAAGAAGGTATTTAACTGGGGACTTGCTTACAGTTTCAGAGGGTCCTCATGATCCTCCTGGCAGGGAGTCTGGGTGGCAGGTAGGTATGGCCCTGGAGCACCTGAGAGTTTACATCTTATGCACAAGTTGAGGGCAGAGAGTGAGAGAGACTGGATCTGGTGTGGGCTTTTGAAACCTCAAAGCCCTCAGAGGCACGCCTGCTCTAACAGGGTCATACTTCTAAATCCTTCCCCCAAAAGTTCTTCCCACTGGGGACCAAAAATCCAAACACATGAGCCCGCTCTCATCCAAACCACCACACCACATTTTCTTTTGCTTTTCTCTCCCCTAGTGTGAGACTGGTAGACATTTCCTTATGGGACCGAGGTTACAAGTCAACTGACATTCTCAGGTAGCTGGTCAGGTGAAGCTCTATTTTTAATGTTAGGATGACCTTTATTTATCTTTTTGTTTGGACCTAACCCTGAGCAGAACTGCAGGCTCCTGAGCCGCTGTGTTTCTTGCTGCTATGTGTGCACAAAAGAACAAAAGCTAGTGTCTCTGAAGGTTGCTGTCCATGGAGCACACAAATACAGTGGAATAACACTCCGCTTTCAAAAGTGAGAAGACCAGGCCACATAGAGCAGAGTGGATAGACCTTAAAGTGTGTGATGCTAAGTCACATGTCAGACACACACACACACACACACACACACACACACACACACACACAACTCATGAAGTTTAAAAAATGGTGGTGTAATGGTCAATGTTGATTGCTAATTTGATTGGCCTGAGAAATGCATACATATTAGTAAGGTACATCTCCTAGTATATCCATACATTGTTTGTTTTCAAATGGATTAGATCACAAGGAAGGGACTTGAATTTAAAGAATCTATTGGGAAATTGTGGCACTATAGAAGGTGGGACCTGGTAAGAGAAGGTGGGACATGGAGGGAGGAGGAAGATGGAGGGAAGAGGGAGATGGAGAGAGCCTGCCCTAGGGCACTACATCTTGCCCTGCCTCCCACCCCGTTTCACTCTTGGCTTACTGGTATTTAGGAGTTAAAGAAACTCCTGCACTACATATGCCTACAGCCCATAATATTCTTTTCAAGCACACTGGACTGAGCAACCATAAATGGAAACCATAAGTGAGGCAACCCCCACCTGCCCTAAGTTGTTTCTGCCAGGTCCCAGGAAGGAGAAGTGTGACCATCACAGAACAAGCCTGCTGAAGCAATAGGGTCTTTCCTTTTCTTAAATTCCAACCTTTGATGGCCTGGAGAGAGGGCTCAATGGTCAAGATCCCATACTGCTCTTTCAGGAGATCCAAGTTCTGTTCCCAGCACCCACTTCAAGTGGGTCACAACTGTCTGTAACTCTAGCTTCATGGGATAGTCCACCCTCTTCAGGCCCCTGTGGGAACTGCACCCACACACCATACGCACATATATTTACACAATAATAATAAAACTAAACTAAATCTCCATCTTCAAGGCTGGACCTTTCAAACACTCTGATATAATAAAGGTTAGGTGGAGATGTCTTCTGTTTGGATCCGTCAGAGACACCTGAGTGACCTTTGAGCTTTCAAGCTGGGGCTTGCTGCCTTTCCAAGGAAGAACGCCATTTTTAAATTAAAGAACAGCTGACAAAGTACGGGCACTCAGACTTGACTGCTTGGCAGACGTGATCTGGAAAATGAACAAATTAATTCTGTCACTTCCAAGAAAATAACTGACAATGTTTGTTGCCAATGATAAAATTCAAGAATTTTGAATAGAGGAAAAAAAAATCTTGTATGAGCGACCGTACACTTGATGGCTTCCCAACACTTAGAGATACCAATGAATATGATCTTTGGGGGACTGTATAACAAATTATGTCAACTCTGGAAGATCTGAGCATCTCACAGGACATATTTTTCAAGAAATGAATTTTAGATGTCACAGAACTGTACAGGGGCTGAGTATACCTTCAAATGCTAAGCCAGAGTGCTGATTTTTAATACTCCAGACTACAGATGTTCATCAACTTTCAGAGTCTGCAGAGCAACTGACTTGAAGCCACCTGCTGTTAAGTTTGGATGTAGCACCAAAGGAGAGCATCCAGAGTGGCCAGTGAAAACTGTCAACACACCTGTTCCTTCTTTGACTTGGATTGTGTTGAAAGATGCCACACACGGTGAAGTGCTGGAGGTGAAACAGATCAGAGACATGACGGATGTGTGTTATGCCAGAGGTTCACAAAAAGGAGCAGAGGTTCATTCTTGCCACCGACTTTTTGACCATACCAGTTTGTGTCCCGAAGATGTTGTAGATGTGGGAGCAGAGAGTGGGTTTATTACTACAGATGAATAAATCTTAAGTGCAGAGGCTAGCATTTCCCTCATCTCTGCTTTCCTGCTCAGGAAATGCACTTTTGATCCTCAATGACGAGCCTTCATTTTAAATTTTAGTTCTACCTTTTTGAGAATTTCACAAGTATGCTGTGTTTACATCATTTCCACCCCTCTAATTGCTTGCTCCAACTTTTTCTGGTTCTTCTATATTCCTATATCCCCTTCTAGTATTCAAAGCTTCTTCTAGAATTGTCATTGTATATATTTATACAGTCTATGGAGTCTAATTCATGTTTACACACATGCACGTGAACACAAAGACATATACATGTGTGACCTACTGAGTCCAATTAGTGTTTATACACAAACACACATATACAGGCACATACAAATGCAGGCGCACACATGAGTATAATCTATTGAGTCCAATCATGTTGCTCATACATATGTGTGGTAGGGCTGGCCGCTTAGGCTTATGAAACCTATGAGGTCACTGGCCCTTGAATAAATGAATTCTCCCACTCTCAGAAGCCACTGACTGTCTAGTTCTTCATCTAGGGATGTGGCCTTGTGAACTCCTCCCACCCTCAATTCATGTTGACAGCTTGACTGGCATGGTCTTGTGCAGGCAAGCACATCACTGAGATTTCACGGGCACAGCATCTCTTCCCATGTTTAGAAGGCAATCTCTCTCAACCGTTGTCCCCTGTGCCTCATTTGCAATGTTTCCTCAGCTGTAAGTGTGGAGGGTGGGTTATAGCGATCCCACATGGGTCTGGGCACTCTGTGGCCAGCTATCCTCTGGATGTTGGCCAGTTGTGGATCTTAGTAGCCGTCTCCATCTGGCCCAGAAAGAAGTATGTTTGGTGAGGTGTGGAGCTACATGTATTCAGAAACTGTGCCAATGTAGCTCTTGGCTCCATGACTGATTGCCATCATTATGGGTTCCAGAATCAAAATGTTGTTGGGTTGCAGATCTAGAACAGAGATCCCTGCCATCTCATCAGAACAGTAAGAGATTTGTAAGTAAGAATTTCCACATTCATGGACCATCTAAAGATCAGGACTTCTGGGGACCAGGTCACGCATGATATTTTGGTAAAGTATATGAGCTGTGTAGTCAAACCCCTGAAGTGGGTCTAGAAGTCATGCCATGCAGCTGATACCTGGCTTCCACTGTGGAGATGGAGCGTATTTGAGCAAAACCTGGTCCCTGCCCTCAATGGCAGCTCCTGTCCGGACCATCGTTCTTTATTGATTGAGTACATGGCTAGGAGGAAGGTAGCTGTGGGATTCACATTCCATGGGAGATTCAGGCTTCTCATGGCACTTCTTGCTTTCACTTCAAATTAGCAGTCAAGATGCCTGTGGAGCATGGCATGCTGTTTATCTTCTGGGTAGCGCCATCCGTTGTACCAGCTGTTTGCTTGAAAACTGACTCCACAGCTCACTGAAGACAAACTAGCACCCCAGCTGCCTTGGAACCAAGAATGTCACAGGCACAGTGAAAGACAAGGGGTGGCTGGGGTGATCGGAGGGGAAGAGTGTCACAGGGCCAGCTAGCAGAGCTAGCTGACGTTGAGAAGAGGATGCCCTTCCGATGGCATGCTTTCAGCTATGGTTATAATAACTCTCCTCTGCTCCTGGACATATTATTGCTAGATGCTATTCTGGGCCATTGGCCTAAAAGCCTCAGAAGCAACAGAGGGAAAAAATGCTGGCCTATTTCCTTATGAGTCATAAGCATCAAATCTTTTCATTCTGACCACACACTCGCTGGGATGGCATAATCTGGATTGAGAAGCCATATCATCTTACCTTCAGAGCTGCAAGGGACAATGAGATGGATTTGGAAGGATGAGTGCTGGGACTGTCACTCTGACTGTCACTCTGCTCTTCTCCTAGGGTGGGAATTTGGTAGACTCTTTTTTTTTTTGAACACCACATCCAGGACATCTTGGGCTCTCTCTTCTCCGACTTGTTCAGTAGCTCAGGATGTGTTAATGTTCCTTTGT
>JADRCH010000246.1:1965228-1970228 GCA_019843965.1 Rhynchomys soricoides | reverse complement strand
TTATTTATCCCTTGCTTTTAAGTGACCAGAAATATTTACAAGGTATTATTCAATAGATGCACATTCTAAAAACAAACGGCAGATAAAACATAACAGAAACCAACAGCAGCCTGAAAACACTGGCTATAGAGTTCGTCTTGACTCTGGACTGTCTTCCAAAAGTTTGTCATGTGGTAGTTCTCAGCCAGGCGTCAGGATCTTTAAGAAAACCAAGCAAAAGGCACCATTTTCCCATCCTCTGTGCAAACATTTTCTTTTAACCCTTCTTCTGATGCCAAGGTCCCTTCGAAAAAAACAAAAGCAAACAGGCCCTCTTCTGGTTCGGGTCAATGCTGAAGATCCTCATATGGTCCTGATTGTCTAGTTATGTCCTTACAAACTCTGGCTGGGTGTGGAAGGTGTGGTGTGTGCCAAACCTGAGCTGGCTCCCTATGGGACTGTTCCTGCCCTGGAGTCTGAAGTTCAACTTTTCCTCTTCCAAGTGGTGTGGGCTCCCACCCCCACCTACTCTGTGAAATCATATTATTCTAATGAGGATGCAAATGAAAGGAGATGGGGTGGGGAACACTAGCTGAGTGGCTTGTCAGAAATTCTTTCCTGGGGGGGGGGGCGGCTTCAGAGAAGGGGTGGCTGAGCTCCGCTCCCTCCTCAGCAGCAGCGCTTGGTGGGGGAACTTGCATCGGGTGGCACGTGGCCAAGTCTGAAGGAGACACATCTTCATTGATGTCCCTATTGTTGCTTGTTCTTATTCATGGTATTTAAACAACTCATGCAGGTTTTGACAGCTTTCCCCTTTTTGAATTTATGAGAGTCTTTTTTATTTTGGTGAGGTGTCTGAAGACCCGTGAGCCTGGGGGCAGAGTAAAGACAGGCTTGTGTATGGCAGACCTGGAGCTTCCCCCACCCCTTTAAGCCCTGGTGCAAGTCAGTGTGGGGCTGGAAGCATTTGTCACACAGGGACAAGAGAAAGAGCTGGGGCTCTGGGTCAGTCTGCTGGGCTCCTAAGCTACTCTTTAGAGAAGAGGACAGAGAGGGAACAAGAATAGAAAGAGATTTGCCCGGGGACCTGTGCACAGATAACTCTCATTATGTCTCAAAATGATTCTCAGCCCTTTGTGGCCTTGGGCTTTTATTTTCCGTGTAATGGGTTAGGAGTCCCGTGCTATGTCCCCATCACTGAGAGGCGGTTGTTATGGCCACCTGAGGTCTGGTTATTAAAATCTTTAGAGGTTTACCTGGATCCTCCCATGCACAGACAGAGACAGACGACGGGGCTGAGAATCACAGGGCGGTCCTACGCAGCTGCCTGAGACAGTACCTTTTCGGGGTGGACCAAACTGATTCAGGCCCTCTGTGAATACTGGATCTGTCAGATGCATAAGGAGGTAGGCTGGAAAAGAAAGTTAAGCACAACCCAGAATAAAATAGCAGTTTTCTGTGCATATGAGACATGTTTGGGCTGCAGAGAAAAACCAGAGTGAAGGAGACAGTGTCAGGGTGTAGCTTGCTTAGCGAGTAAGTTTGGTCCCAGGGGAAGGTAAGGATCCTCCAACCTCGTCTGGACCTTTTGCATCACAGGGAGGATGCGTGCATTTTCTTAATAAGAAGTTAATTTCCAGTTGCATGCCGTTAGATTGCAACACGTTTTTTAAGGAAAGATGTTATCTTTGTGAAGTTGACTTATTTGCAAACTTAACATAAGCTTTCAAACCCACAGAAAATATGGCAGTATGTTTATATTTAAAATAGACTTTTTAAAAAAAAATCCAACGAGTTACTGTGAATTCACTTACCACCCAATAATATAAGGATAAAAATAATTTATGCTCCTATTTTAATTAAAAACAAATCATTTTCATAAAGCAATAGGAGCTCAGTCTAGTGGTTAGCTCAGGAAGTGGGAGTAGAGACTCTTTTAGCTTGCTTCTGGGCTTGGGTTGGGATGGGCTGCATGTTTGGGGCAGATTCTTAACACTGCCCCGTTGCTCTTTGCAATCCCAGCCCCACAGCCTGGTTCCACCCACATCACACCACAAGAGGTTGCTAAGCAAAGGTACTTTACGTGGCTAAACCCTGGCATTGGTCTAAAAGGTTGATGGTTGATGCCTCCGATGGAGAGGCTGGGGGTGGCAATAACCATCTTGGGGATGTGAGGTTTTTCACTGAAGCACAAATGACTGAGAGGGGATTCCCATGGCCACTGGAATCTATCCAAAGCCTATACACAGAAGGATGGATGAACTCCATGGTTCATGACTGAACCATGTCCCAAGTTTAAGGAAGGAAGTGAAATCATAAGGGGGTGGTGTGGATAGAGAAATCAGTCTCAAGAGGCACTCAGCTGATGGTCTCAGACTCCATATTCCTTCTTGGTGCCTATGGCTGCCAGCTGTTCTGCACCCTGTTGGAGATGAGCCTGTTTGGTGTGGGCTCAACAGCTAGAACGACTCTTCTCATAAGGGAGAATATTACTGGACTTTCAGTGGTATTGCATCTGCAGAACGGCTTTGGACATGTTTTGGGGATCACAGACAATGTGCAAAGAATTGTCTCCATCTTCGAGGGATTCCAGTTACACAGGGATACCAAAGCAGGATGGTGGCACTGGATGTTGAATGACAGCTCCGGGCAGCTTGTGGTTAAGTTCTGACTCTCTAGATGCAGCCAGAGATCTACCCTGGCAAGGTAGATCGGACCTATATGCTACATCCATCCCCCTGTAGTCCTCAGGTTGAAGTGGTCAGTGTGGAGTGAGGCATCTGAAAATCAAGTTTGAACTGTGAGTACTTAGTCTGCGAATCTGAGTAGTTCATCAATTGACATGTCTAGACTTGGGGTATACTGATATTACAACAAGATATGTGAGAATCTGCTTCGTAGGCTGTAAGGGACAGTGCATGAGTGTAGACATGCTCTGTGACATGACTCGTGCACTGTAATACCCACAAGGGAGAAGCTCTTTTATGGTTTTGGCTTTGATTCTTTGAGGCAGTGTCTCTAGGCAAGGCTAGCTCAGGCTAGCCTTGAATTCATGATCCTTTTTTGTTTGTTTGTTTGTTTGTTTGTTAGTCTTAGGTGTGTGGCATTGTGCCTAGATAAGGGGAAAACATTTGTCGTCCCCTACATCAAGACTGAGAACCAAGCAGTTGGACTGGACAGGTTCAGTGTTTCTTCCAGACCTCAGAAAGACCCCGGACAACAACAGAACATCAAACATTACTGGTTAGAAAAGGAACACACACCCATTTCCTCACTTCTAGTCACACCTTTGCGTCCTTGTGATTTCCACCTGGGCATGAGCAGGAAGGAGGCAAGAGAGATCCTGGCTTCTTGTTTCCTATTCTAGAGATTTTTTTTTTCTTGTCTACGTTCTCCCTTCACTGACAGAAGACTTCCCATTCTGACGAGGATGACAAGCAGGCTCCATTAAACACATCTCCGTGGAGGCCACAGACCAGGAGGCAGGATAGGTCTTGAACCTGATTTCTACTTCCAGAAATTAATTAGAAATAATGAAAGTGGGATGGAGAGGTGGCTCCGTGGTCAAGAGCCCTGCCTCCTCTTGCAGAGGACCCAGATTTGGTTCTGAGCACTCACACGGCATTTCACACCCATCTGCAATTCTGGGTCCAGGACATCTCATGTGCTCTTCTGATCTTATGGGCACCACACTCAGGTGGTGGACATAAATTCATACATGCATGCATGCATACATACATGCGGGCATACATACAAACATGCATACATGCATATATACAAACATGCATACATACATGCATACATACATACAGGCAGGCGAAATGCTTGTACACATAATATAAAATCAAACAAATCATTTTAAAAGAAGTTACTAATGTTTTAATGTTGGCTCCAACAGTAGTTATGAAACCACTGAAGACAAACATTTTGAGTTTAGCCCAACCTGCATTATTAGAAGGCTTATTCGCTCTGAAGTTTGGATAAGTAATTTAAATACCCCTTCCTTCAGTTTCCTTCTCCATAAAATGGATGCCATACTGTCTGCCTAAAACCACTGTGACAGACACTTGAAGAGAGATGTTTATAAATGATTATTATTAGTCATGCCCTACATAATTCAGGCATGTAGGACGTCAGTGTGGATTAGAGTCCTCAGGAAAATTCAAGGCAAAAGAGAAGAAATCAGTGGGTCATGGATTTTCTAATTCCTGTTTTGGCCGTGCAGAACCCGAGTGTGTGGGGGACCGTCTTAAGTCTGATGAGATGGAGAAGAGCCCTGCTAAGGCTTGTATACATGTCCCCCCAAAGGCTCATTGGGTAGAGGCTTCATCCCCAGCTGGTACGTCCTGTCATCGAGAGTGATTCCCCTGTGAGGGCTCTGACTTCATCACTGGGGTCTAATGCGGGGAAAAGGGGGTTCACTTAGGAGGCCCCTTCTTCCCTTTGCTCTTTCCGCTTCCTGGTTACTATGTGGTTGGTGAGTATCTCTGTTCCTCCACACTGTCTTTTTACCATGATGCTGCCTCACCATAGCTCAGAAGCAAAGGTGCCACTGAGGGGTGGCCTGTTACCTTTGAACCATGAGCATCATAAAACTTGCCCACTGTGAGACAGGTCCATGTATGACTACTCTGCTTTCTGTGACTGTGACAAGTGTCTGAGACAGTCAAATTATAAGAAGAAGAATTTACTTTGGCTCTCGGTTTTAAAGATTCTAGACTGTAATCAAATAATCCCATTATCCTCACCATGTGATGCCATTGTCCTGATCATGTGATGCCATTGTCTTGATCATGTGATGCCATTGTCCTGATCATGTGATGCCATTGTCCTGACCATGTGATGCCATTGCCATAATCATCTGATCCCATTGCCAGAGCAGCTGATGCCCATTGTCCTGCTCAGATGACCCCATTGTCCTGCTCAGACGATCCTATTGCCTGATCATATGATCCCATTGTCCTGATCATATGGCCCCATTGTCCTGATCAGATGACCCCATTGTCCTGCTTAGATGACCC
>JADRCH010000246.1:1917249-1959282 GCA_019843965.1 Rhynchomys soricoides | reverse complement strand
GGGGAGGGGGAAGGGAGAGGAGGAGGAGGAAGGGGAGGGGGAAGGGAGAGGAGGAGGAGGAAGGGGAGGGGGAAGGGAGAGGAGGAGGAGGAAGGGGAGGGGGAAGGGAGAGGAGGAGGAGGAAGAGGAGGGGGAGGGGGAAGGGAGAGGAGGAGGAGGAAGAGGAGGAGGAGGAAGAGGAAAGCAGCTCGGAGCCTCTGTAGAGAACGCCCGTCTACACTGAATACTGTTGGGGTGACTGGCTGAGTTCTCTTTTCCTACTTTCACTGTAGACTGCCAAGTTCACTGTTAGTTCTAGTGCCCTCCCCAGGCAGCCCCAGATCTTGATTGCAGGCACAAAGTGCTAGGGGCTGTACAGGAATGCACATATGTCACTTCTGAGAACGGGCAGATAGAAAGTGGCGGCTCCATCTTGAAACATTATTTTTTTCCTTCGAGTTGTTCCAAGAAGACCCTTCGAGTTGTTCCAAGAAGACCCCAGGAGCTCTCACAAACTGCTCAGGTGGCCAAACTGAGGTGCTTGGAGGCAGAGCCTTTGGCTACTTCTGGGTTCCCCTGGCTCCTGGAGAACCTATGAGTTTTGGAACGTGTTTATTACACATCACTGTTAATACTTCATAAAGTACCATTTGCCAATAATGTCACCCTGTAATTACACCCTCTGAACTCACTCTGCACTTGCATATGATGTTTTCATTCTGTAGCTCCAACCTTTTACAATGTTGCCAATTGACACCATAATTAGTATAGTTTACTGCCACACTGATTATGCCAGGGCTCCATGTCAATCAGCTTCTGTTTGTTTCTCTTTGAGGAGCCATTATTCCCTTACCTCTAAACCTTGGCTAATTTACAGGGCATATGGGTGCAGGGCTGCTGGCTGTGTGTAAGAAAGGGATGCTCTATGCACTGGTGCCTTCTTGTACTTGACCGTCTAGCTCGTAAGTGCTCCTTCGGCCTCCACCGTTGTTCAGAAGTGTCTGAGATTCAGCTGTCCAACACAGAAGGTCAGCTGCCCCAGTACCTGTGACAGGCTGGGATTTGGGGTAGATATCACCATGACCTCTTTATGGAGAGCTGCACAGCCTTTGGCAAGTCACCTGGATTCTCAGTGGCTCTGTTTCCCCCACCAGGTCCTCTTTCCTACCTTACCTGCCTCCGGGAGCTTCAAAGAGCTAACAGATGTGAAGAGCTTTTGAAATAAGCATGCCATATAAATTCAAGGTGTTTGGGAATGGTTTTCTCATAAACCTGACAACACTATCTTTTTGGAAAAGACAGAAGTCACAAATCCACTCCCGTTTTAATTTACCCTGGTATTTCCTCAGCAGATGGCTAAAGTGCTGCTTCTCAGTGTCCTCTGTGCTAGCCCTGATGGACTAGTGCCTTCTCAGGAATCCAAGGGACTGGTAAACATCAGGGACTGGCTTTCTGTGATGCCCGCAAGGACATGGGGTCAGGATGACAAGCAAGCCCTTTCTATCCCCAAGAGCTTTTAGTGCTCCACATGGGGATGGCATTTTCTGTCTCAGCCTTCTTCAGAGTTCATGGAGAAACTTCAAAACCTGGATCCCTCTTCATCCGTGCTACCCAGAAGCAGCAGGCCAAAAGCCCACCTCTGGGCTTCCAGGCGCTATCCGTACTCTCAGGGTACAGAACAGTTCAGCCTTGCCTTTGCCGCTAGTTGCATGATTCTGGCACCTGGATTCCTCTCTCACGGGATCTAAGAGAGTAAGAAAAGAATTAGGCAATTGAACTTTAGCATGTGGGCAAACCTTGTCTTCAGTGCAGATTAAGAAGCATAATAACTGATCACCCCTCTATACAGAGATTATCTTATGTCTGTATAGATGTGGGACCTGTCAATAACAAATCTGATGACATGGTCTATGGTTTAGGCAGGAAATAGGTGGGGCATCTGGGAGGAGAGAGAATTCTGGGATAGAGCCAGGCAGGAGATCCATCCAGGGAAAATGTGAGGAATGGACACATGGTACCTGAGCACAGGTAACCAGCCACATGGCAGAATGTCGGTTAAAATAACTGGGAGATTTAAAGCTGGAGCTAGTCAGAGAAGAGCCTAGCTATATGGCCAAGGTGTATCTGAATGTATTTTGAGTCTGAGTCTTGTTTCTGGGTACATGGAGCTAAGAGGCAGAACCAGGACCTAACTATTATACCCCTCACCTCTTCACCCCTCCAAGTCCGGCTCTTATGTGGTTCCGATGGTACAGTGGACTAGACACACAAGAAATTACAAAGTGCCTGAAGCTGGACCTTCCGTGGACACCTCTGGCTGCTTAGACTACAGCTTGCATGCATTCTTCGGAGTCACTTTCCCGGCTTTGCCCAAGCAGCTCCGGTGACAGAAATCTTCATTCTCTACCGGGTAGCATCTGAAATTGCTGGCTCCCACTGTGCTTCTGGTCATCAGGCATGGATTGGACCATCCTCCCAGGGCATGCGGCTGGAAGGTGGTGATGGTGGCCCAGTGCCTAATTCCTGTGGCGTGCAGCTGTGGGCTCTGAAGATGCACCCTGGGCATGCAGCTGTGAGTCTGGAGCATCTTCACCCAACATTCAGCTGTGGATCTAAAACATTCTCCCATGCACATATCTGAGGGTACAGCACATCCCCACTGGGCATGCAGTAGGGGGTTCAGAGCCTCCTACCTTTGTGGGTCTATAGCATTACCCTACCCCCAGCATTCACAATGCCTTTCTGTTTCCCTTCTGGAGCTATAGGGAACAAAGATGCTTCCTTTCAAGTCCTCCATCTTTTCATTTTGCTTTTCCCTTAGTCCCTCTCTCCTTTGCCCTGGATTCCCAGGTTATGGGTTCCAAAGGTCAGATTTCTTCAATTGTGACAATTCTGACCAATGATGGCTCACATCAAACTGCCTACTCTCCTATTCCACAGTAGGTCTTAGCCTCTCTCTTTTCAGCAATTCTGGGGTCCTAACATATGATCTTTTCAGCACAAGGCCTCCTGGGTATAACCACACTGATCCTGTGTTCTCATTGTAGAGAGCAGTACAATGCTGCACATAACAGGCAGTCCCAACTCCTAGGAACCCCACAGCAAACTGAAGAAGGACACTTCATGGCATCTACCTGCTCCCAGGAGTTGAAGGTAGGGGTAGCATCGGAGATGGAGCCGCCAAGTTCATGGTCCTTTGCCTGTATCCTCAATGGCACTGTGCACTTCAGAATAGGTCCCTCTTCTCCCCTCCCTCATCCTTACCCAATCTCTTCTTTATCTCTCACTGTCTACTTGGAACTCTTCCTCCTAACATCCCGGGTCGACATTTTAATGTTACATGCATGACTTCTTTACCTACATGTGTGTCTGTGTATCATGTACACGTCTGGTGTACACGAAGAGCATCATCATAGCTCCTGGAACTGGAGTTCCAGGAGGTTGTGAGCCACCATGTTGACTCTGGGAGTCAACCCTGTGACCTCTGAAAAGGCAACAAGTGCTCTTAACCACCTGACCTCGCACCCCACCCCACCCCCACCTCAGGAGACCTCCACCTTGGTGCTCAATTTAAAAGCTTGCCCTCTTGGCTATTCAGGTCTTTGCAGACAAGAGTCCTCTTCTAGTCACCAGAACTGATTCAAGCTCTCTGAGGACATGCGTGTCATTACTGCCTCTAAAGATCCACTCTGTGATTTAGCATTTCTGTTTAGACACAGAATTCAACAGAGGATATCACCAGACTCTCACATCTTTTGTCAGGGCCGTCCGTCAAGCACACCATCTTTGCAGGTCTGTGCTTCCAAAGATGCATCTTCTCCCTCACTCATTTGTTCTATCTGAGCTGTTCTGAAACTTTTAACCTGCCCCACCCCTCAGAAGGAATTTGAGTTTTAGGCTGGCAATTTATGTTTATGCTGAGCGTGCGGTTTCTTTTCTCCACCGGAATGATTAATAGACTTCTCTCTGTAAATTAGTACAGGAGAGGACAGAAGGAAATTGCTAACCAAACCAAAGAATTTTCTTGTGTTCTTGCGACTCCTTCCAGCTCTTTCTTTATTCCAGGTTCTTAGATGCACCATCCCACCTGGGTCTTAAGTGGTTGGCAGCAGGAAGGCCCAAGAAGCAAGGCTCAGCCATGCCCACTCTTCCCAGCTCTCCGCTCTCCTGCACCCCAGGAGCAGAATGCCTTTCAACTCTTTTAAATAGGCTAAAGCTTCAAAAACAAAAAGGAATAATATTTTATGACACGTGAAGATAATATGAAATTCAAATTTCCTTGTCCCTAAATAAAGTTTGCTGGAACACAGCCACACTCGTTCATTTATGTATTGTCTAGCTGGCTTTGAGCTGTGCTGAAGGAATAGAGTGGAAGCGACAGGGACCTTATGGCCCATGAAGCCTGAACATTTACTATCAGGCCGTTGAGGAAAGTGTTTGCCAACACCTGCTTTAGAAGAAGAGTTAGGGTTTGCTTGCTGCCTCCAGTGGCTGTGGGCTTTAGGACTGCCTAGCCTGTACTAATTCTTCCTTTAGTAGCCACCTCTGCTGCACAGCTCTCACTCCAAGAGATCTGCATGGATCGGAGATCTCCTTCAGCCTGGACCTACCCACACGTAGGTTGAGGCAGGAACCAATGACCTAGGCATGTTCTCCCCCAGGGCAGAGCCATTAGTTCGGAGTGATGGACCACTTGGCTCTATTGCATCAGTAAGACATGTGTCAAGGCATCTGAGAGAGACTCAGGGCCCATCCAGACATATATGATGGCATGCTGAGGGGTGACTACCCACAACACCTTGCGAACATAGTAACTGTATAAGGGCTTTAGAACTAACGATGACGTCTCATCCCTAAGTAAAGCCAGACCTGTTGTCCCCGGCCCTTGTGTGTTTGGTTGGGTGTATATATTTTGACTTATATCTGAGCTTCTGTGTCTAGTTTCAGGGAGTCAAGTGTGCATCCCTTATAATAGAGGCCCTGGCTCTCACACATCTACTAATGTGTGCTCACTGGCTGGTAATATCTGTCCCTGGTTCCTAGGCAGATTTAGAGGACACCTAGTCCTGGACCAGAAGCTAATTCCTTTAAACGCAATAAGTTTAGTTGATCTCCCAACCCCTGCTAGACTGTTCATGCCTTCTCTGAGACAGGATGCACTGAGTTCCACGACTGTAGTGAGAAAGAGTAGGTACCCACGTTGACATGTCAGCCATGGGTGTCTAGTCTCACCATCACACTCACCTTGTCCAAGGTTGCAACGGGGGTTGGATGGTCCAGCAGAGGAAGCACAGTGGTGAGACAGAGGTGCATTCTTGCCTACTTTGGGGGTGGCCTTGTCACCATAGAGACTGCAGCATCTTTAGTATATCCCTGAGGTGTTCTGACACTTGTGGTACTCCTCAATGGGACTAGACTTCTCTTGGGTTTTGTAAAGAATAATCAATAGAAAACAGGTGAAGGGTAAGGAACAAGTACTGCTTATTGTTGGAGTTTGTAAATAAGGATGCCTGGGTTAAACAAAAGGGTGGGGCCACTAGGAACAGGGGCAATTGGGTACCACCTGAACATCCATCCTTATGGGTATGATACAGTCCCCATCTCAGCATCCTGCTGAAGCAGATGTGGTGGGTATTCCAAGCCCTTTGTTGGGCAAGGTGAAGCTGAAGTTAGGGGTCTTGTCTCCTATCTCTTCGCTGGTGTAACAGGACATCAGACTCCTGGTCTAGGCATTTAAAGCCATGTGGCTTTCAGACACAGTGTCTGAAAGAATTAAGAGCAGCATGAGACTGCCCATGTGCCATGGACATGCCTGCTACCCAGTAATGTTAACAGTCTGCTCTGGTGGCTCTTCCTGCCTACCCACATGCTGAAGGAGGTGACTTGCTCCAGAGGGCTGTAGTCTGCAGCAGAGATGGTGAAAGGATTCGTTAGGGGTGCCCTCCATGTTACAAACAACTCTGGGGTTTCATGGATAATTAAACAGGCCCAGAAAACAGCCTGTGGCTTCTGGGGGCTTAAAGGAACTGGGGCATATGGACTCAATTTCCTGTGTGGCACGGGCATGTTTAAGCATAAAGGAAGAGAGGGTAGTTGGGACTTAGAGTGTGTGAATTCTGCAGACCCCAGATTCATAGCTGTGGGCTCTCTGTCAGGGCCTACAGTAGATTTTTTGACAGCTCTGAGGATCCTCACCCAGCATAATGCCTCTATCTGACTCACTTAGAGCAACATTCTGTTTTCAAGCTAGATTATAGAGTAAGTCTCACTTGGACCTTCCTTCTGATTCATTAAAATGAAGCCATTTGGGGTGGCTCTTGGTGATACTTTCTAACCATGCTGGAGAGACAGGAATTGGTGATGCTCAGATATTTCAGCTGAGTTCAAGACAGAGGCTGGGGAACAGGGTAGAGAGAGAAAGGCGGGAAGTGGTAAGGCCCAGCTCCAGGTCAGAGAAAAATCCTTCCCATTAGTTAAAGAGAAATGGGACAAGGCAGGAGGATCAAGAAGGGGTGCCGTCTAGGCAGGTGGTTCTTGGTGAAGCTCTGGAAGAGGAAAAACCCCTTCCTAAATCCAATCAGGCTTCCATATTCTGCCAGGCAGCAGAATATGTCTTTGTAGAAGACATTGGAAGGCAGAGAGATGGTGCTCAACTTTATGTATCCACAGGAGCAAGAAGGGAGAAAGTGCTTTTAGTAGACAGGGTGAGAAAGTCACCAGACAATTGAAGAATTCAGGTACCACTATTGGGATCAGAAGGAGCGGCCCAAACATGGGACAATCCAGAAGGTCACCCTCAGTCTGATCACCAGGCTTGCCCTGGGGAAAACTCAGTCGTGGAAGGTTGAGGAGCTACACAGACTCACAGTCCCTCTAACTCAGAGACAGGAAGCATGGCTGGAATGCTGTGCTCATTGAGTATCATTGGGAGGAATGAGAAATCGAGCTCTGTCAGGAGGGAGGGAAGGATGGGGCTGACCTTGGTCTCTGCTGATGAGGAAAGGAAGTGCCCCCACGTGACAGGAGAGATTTGTTTGCTTGGGAACTCATTTTCAACAGCCTCAGGTAAAAAAATGAAGTCATCCATTTGCTCTGAATGAGCCCGAATCCCCTCCTGGAGGTGCAATGGTGGTTTCACGAAATTCCTGCTCCCAAGAAAACCCATTAAGGTAGTATTTGTTTTTCTGGCTATAAGCAGGGAGGTAACTAGTAGTGATATCTGAGGAGAAGAAATCACTTTACGAAAGTTTCAGATGTCTGGAGTGGCAGCTGGAAACCTCAAGGAGGCTGGTCAGTGCCTGCGGTGGTCAAGGAAGTTTCGGGGTTCCCATGGTGAGGGGTTAATATCCAACTGGAAAAGCTGGTGGTTTTTCACTTCCCACAGTCACCCCAACATCACATCTTCCTCAGACAGAATCCCACAAGACTGCTCTTTCTACCTCACGTAACTGCCATTTTCTTGGGTGACCTTTTGAGTGGAGGGAGAGAAGTAGCCCGGGCATTTCCCCTTGGAGGTGGACTCCTTAGAGGAAGGGCCAAATGCAAAAAGGAAAAGAAAACAACGTGAAGATTCCCCTCCCCCATTTCTAAACAGCCTAATAAGGGTCCAGAGATGAGGGGAATGAGGTAGATCCTGGATCTGCATCATGAGAACCCGGGGTATAGGGAAAGGAGAAGAGAGTAGGGAGACCAGAGGGTGGGGTGGTCCAGGCTTTTTTCATGGCTGAAGCAGTAAAGGAGAAAGGATTTAGAAAGAAACAGGAAAACAAAGTCTCTGGCTGAATGTTTCCATCTGTGGCTCTGATTGAATTATAGAGAAGAAGAAGTTTGGGTAAGCTGCTGGCCAATCCCAACCACACTGTGGCAAATGAGGCCCTTTGGCCTTTTGGAAAACCCATGCTTTATTAAAGCAAATTAAAATTAAAAGTGATTGAGTCCTTCTGGTCCCTTCTCTCCTCTCCTTACATTCTCCTAGGCAGCGTCACACTGCTTTCTATTGTTTTGCCTTCAGATAGCTTACACTGTCTAAGGCTAACCTGCAATTATCCTGCCTGCCAAAAGTGATGGCTGTCACTTAAGAGAAAAACCTGCCTGCTCACTTTCCACAGGGGCTGCCTCTGGATCGTGCCAGAGCATCTGTCTGCAATCTCTTCAGCTTCAACACAAGCTTTGTTTGAGCCAGCCCAGTGGCAGAGAAATGACAGGGTTGCTGGTAGCCAGATGAGACGGTGGGAGGGGCATGAGGTTGGATCCCAGGATGTGATGCCTGCTGTCTCCATGCTCACAGGAGGAGTTGGTTCAGGGCATCCCTCCTGTAGTCAGCCACCAGGGAAAGCTCAAGTGTGGGTTCCATTTTCTGGAGCATCTCAGAGAGGAGAAAGCAGCTCCAGGGGACCAGTTTGTGGCTCTGCATGAGAACAATAGAATCAGGCACAAGCTGGTGAATAAGGGTGCAGGTACAAGCAGATACCTTAGTCTGCTTGCCACCAATTATGAGTTAACACATGCCCAGGAGAGGACTCTAGCCTAGCTCCACCAGAGAACTGTATCCCTCTGCCTTTGATGAAATTGGCTTTGTCTTCAGATTTCAAGTCATTATAGAAGATACTTAGAAATAGCTTTCCCAAACGTAAACCCATCACCTGAGCCTCCAAGACCTCCAGAAAGGCCTTTGAAGGTCTCCAGTCATTATCTTCAACCTGAAGTCTCCTGGATTCTTGGGATGACAAGACAAGGGATCCAAACACTCCTGAAGCACCTGGGCAGACCATCTCCAAAATGGGGGCAGTGGTCTATGAAGATGAGGGGTGATCACCTCTTAGCAACCAGATGGCTACTCTCAAGGGATGGCAGCGGTGACAAGTTGGAGCTGCCCGAGGAACCAGAACCAAGGCCAAACCAGACCCTTCCCAAGATTGCTTCATTAGGCAGGTCCCTCACCCCTCCTCCAATTCTTCCTCTATTACACCCTAAAGCTCAGTACCCCAAAGATGTGCTTGATGGTCACTGAACCCCTTCATCTATTTCCCAATCAATGTTACATTAGTTGAATCTCCTTTTCCTGCCTTTCTCCATGAATTATCTCTTGGATTGACTTATTAGGATGTATGGCCAAGCCTCATCTGTTCAGACTTAGATGGCCCTAGAACTCTAAAACAAACACTCGATGATAGCTGTCCCAGGAAGATTTGTGCTCCCAACCATCCCTTGATTGGCTGAACCAGATCAATTTCAATCATTAGACCTCTTATTCTTATGACTGTCCTGATTATCTTGCTTAGAGCCAGAAGTTAAGTGCCCCAAACTAAGAATGGGTGTGGCTTCATTAGAATCAGAGGGATCCTAGAGGAAATTCTGAGTTATTTGGCAAACATGCAGAAGGAGGTTAGAGAGGTGAGATGGGAATCTACCACGGATGCCAAGAGTCCTTGGACTGCCTCTGTGTTAGTGGTGGACACAGAGGTGTATGTTTCCTTACTCTCCAGTATAAATCATCCTGGACAGAGCTATCCTAGAATAACTGAGTCAGAGGGAACTGTAGAACAAGCATTATCCCTCAAAGCCAGTACAAGACTCTCTTGAATAGAATTACCTTCGGGGATCCAGGGGCCAGGGAAGGGTCCCTTTAGAGGGCATCTTTAAACAGTTTCTCCTTATCAATAAGATAAATCAACCTTTATAACACCAAACCATAAGGTCAGGCCTCGTTCCTTCTCAACTTTGGGCATTCTCTTACCCTGTGTGATTCCCAAATCTAGTTCTAATAAATTCATTTCTCTAGACTTCATGAAAACAGACATTGTCCTGAGAAAGGCATCACGTGTGATTTTAAAACAGAGCATCTGTGATATGAAGAAATATAATTGTGACCTTCAGCCACTGTTTCCTGGTTTATGACTCTGAAAATCTTTGGAATTTCCAAAAATGATCAATGCCTTTTGGATGCTTATAAGATTAGCAGTGGCTGGCAGCCCTTTCATAGCTCCTGGGTAGAGGTTCATCACTGGAAATATCTAGGTAGGCTTAGAGAATTGGGACTTGCTGTTCCAGCCCTCAACCTCTGGAAGGGGGGAAAGGGTTAAGGGTTAAGTTGATTTTCAATAGTCAATGATGTAATTCATCATGTCTCGGTAATGAAGCATCCACAAGAACTCAATAGAGCTGGGTTCAGAGTGCTTCCAGACAGTGGCTCTCCCTAGTGAGTGGTGAGCCTGGAGAGGGTAGAGGAAACTCTATTTTTAATCATACCCATCTTCCACTTCTCTTCATCTGTAGCCATTGCATTATCCTGCGTCACCACCAGCATTTCTGTAGGCTGCTTTAGCAAACGAACCAAATCAAGGAAGGGGTGTTGGAAATCCCACTGTACAACTGGCCAGTCACAAGCATAGGCTGAACAATCTGGGGGGTGAGGTTGGCATCACAAATAGGGGTTGAGCAGTCTTGAGGACTGAACCTTTCCCTATACCCAGTGGTATCTGTAAGAAGCTAGTGTCAGACTTGGATTGAACTAGAGACATTGGCTCATGTCTACCGGTTACCAGGTTGCTGATGGGGCGAAAGCTCCATCCTTTTTTGAGGTAACAGGATTCATCTGTGTTGATACTTAGTGTTTTCCTAAGCACTAGATGCTTCTCTTCACTGCCTCTGCCTCTTCAACATCTAACAGGCTTAAGGACCTCACCAAAAACTTTCATAAGCCAAGTTAAGATGCTGGAGGCTGTGTGAGTCACTATTTTGTTACTGTGACAAAATGCCAGAGAAGCAACTTTAAGGAGGAAAGGTTTAGTTAGGTTCACAATTTCTGAGATGACAGTGTATGATCGGCGAGCTCCACTGCTGTAGGCCTCTGGTGCTACAAACTTCATGGCAGAAGAGTAAGGTGGAAGCTGCTTAGACCATGGCAGCCAAGAAGCATCAATGGTAGAAGAGACCAGGGACAAGGTAAGCCCTTCAAAGGCACAGCCATGCTCTCTGTGTATGTTAGTTTTTGTTCAGTTGGTTTTAGATTTATTTGATTTTAGTTGATTGTATGAGTAATTGGCCTGAATATAAGTTTGTGTCGTGTGAATGCCTGGTGCCCAAGGAGGTCAGAGAGGGCCTCAGATCCCCTGGAACTAGAGTTACAAGTGGTTGAGAGCTACCCACCATATACATATTGAGAACCCAGCCCAGGTCATCTGCAAGGGCGACAAATGTTTGTAACTGCTTGGCCATTTCTCCAGCCCCTTGGTGGTTAGTTTTAGCTGTCAGCTTGGCATAACCTAGACTTCAACCACAGAATACCTAGATCAGGTTGGTCTCTAAACATGCCTGTGGGAGGTTCTCTTGATTGGTACTTGATGTAGGAAGACAGAGTCCATTGTGGGCAGCACCAATCCCTGGCTTTGAGTGCTAGACTATATAAAAGTAGAGAGAGCTAACAGAATAAACAGTAAGCAAGCAAGCAAGGGTATATTTAGGTTTCCCTGCTTTTGAGTATGGTTGTGCTGGGACCTGCACTGACCTCCCTCAGTGATGGATTTCAACTCAGAATTGTAAACAAACAACAAAGTTTTCCTTGATTGTGCTAATTTTTGTCAACAAATTTGTTGCAGCCACAGTAATAAAATTACACCAGAGAACTGTTTATTCCAACCAGCCCTTGTGCCTTGGTTGGCATCACTGCAGTATAATACCATCAAATCATAACATGAAGTTAGAGTCCTCATGATCCAACCACTTCCCCAAAGTCCTCTCGAGGGACTGTCCTTAACAAGAGACTTCAGGGAACACTTCATATCTGAGCCATAGCACAAGCTCCTCATGGCTCAGTATGTCATGGCAGCTAACATGGGCAAGCTATGACAGAAGTCTTCAGAGCTAGAGAAGTCAAGTGTATTTGAAACAATAGTGAGGTCTGAATGGGACCTGTGGAGAAAAGAGAACTGGAGGCAAACAAGGCAGAAATTTTCCCTGTCATGCAGGCCATTGCTTCCTTGGCCTTTGCAAGCTCTGGAGAGAAAGGCTGTGACTTGGAGAGATGATTCTGGGGTGCACTTTCTGTATTTAATACCCTGGGCTTTGAAAAGAATTCACTTTGCTAGATCTGTTTCTATTCTTTGAGGGAAAAAGGAATTTCATTGAGTTTAAAGGTGAACACACTGTCCGTCTTTCTGTCTGTCTCACTGTCAGACAAATACAAGTTTGGCCAAGAAGTAATTACAGTAGGAGCAGCTGCAAATACCCAGGGAGAAAGCAAAGGCCAATACCCTGACACAGAGCAAGCAGGGTTCGGTGTAGTTATGAGGAGGAACTCTATATCTGAAAGCAAGGAATAATTACAACTAAAGAGGACCCTAAGAAAAAAATGAAAACATATTTTCCTGGAATTTTTCCAGGTCCTGAGGATCGAAGCCAGGGCCTCTTGCTTGCTAGGCAAATACTCAGGGCTGAGCCGAACTCAAAGCAGCCCACTGATGGATGCTAGATAATTGTCTTAGTCAGGGTTTCTATTCCTGCACAAACATCATGACCAAGATGCAAGCTGAGGAGGAAAGAGTTTATTCAGCTTACACTTCCATGCTGCTGTTCATCACCAAAGGAAGTCAGGACTGGAACTCAAGCAGGGCAGGAAGCAGGAGCTGATACATAGGCCATGGAGGGATGTTTCTTACTGGCTTGCTTGCTTGCTCAGCCTGCTTTCTTATAGAGCTCAAGACTACCAGCCCAGGGATGGTACCACCCACAAGGGGCCCTCCCCCCTTGATCACTAATTGAGAAAATGCCTTACTGCTGGATCTCATGGAGGCATTTTCTCAACTGAAACTCCTTTCTCTGTGATAAGTTCAGCTTGTTGTAAGTTGACACAAAACCAGCCAGTATAATAATCTACTACTCAAACTCAGACCCAGCCCCTCACTGAGGATTCTAGACAGGTGCACTACCATTGAGCCACTCTCCCAGCCCCTCACTGGGAGATTCTAGGCAGGGGCTCTACCACTGAGCCATGCCCCCAGCCCCCCACTGGGGGATTCTAGGCAGGGGCTCTACCACTGAGCCATGCCCCCAGCCCCTCACTGGGGGATTCAAGGCAGGGGCTCTACCACTGAGCCATGCCCCCATCCCCCCACTGGGGGATTCTAGACATGTGCTCACCACTGAGCCACACCCTCAGCCCTTCACTGGAAATTCTAGGCAGGGGCTTCTAATATTGAGACACACCCCAGCCCCTCACTGAGAGATTCTAGGCAAATGTTTTACCATGGACCCATGCTCCCAGCCCCTTCTTGGTGATTTCTAAGCAAAATCACTATTGCTAAGCCATATCCTCAACCCCTTTCTGGTGGATTACAGTCAAACTACCACTGAGCTATATCTATAGAACTTCTAATATTTCTTATATTGAGACAGTCTCCCTGAATTCTCTAGGGTGGCCTTGAATTTTCTCCGTAGTCCAGGTTAACTATGTAATACATGATCCTCCTACCTCAGCCTTCCAAGAAATTGGGATTATAGGCAGCTGTCACCAATCCAAGTTTTTGTGTGTGTGTGTGTGTGCGTGTGTGTGTGTGTGTGTGTATGGGGGCTAGAGGGTAGGGGTGAGGTGGGAGGGAGTGGTCTGGGGATTGGAGGGGAGAATATCAGCTATTGATTAATTGATTAATTATTGATATCAGCTAATTTAGAAGCCCATACCAAGCATCCACATATCACTGATAGAGGGCAGTTTTTTTTATTTTATGTTTGGTTTTCTAGACAGGGTCTCTCTGTGGAGCCCTGGCTGTTCTGGTACTCACTTTTGACCAGACTGGCTTTGAACTCATAGAGATCCACCTGCCTCTGCCTCCAGAATGCTGGGATTGTAGCTATGTGCCACTACACCTGGATAAGAAGAAGGTTTTAAAGTAATCCCTGAGAAAACTTCCAGGTAATGAGTTTTATTCTGAATCAAGGGGAATAACTCAATTTCAGAGAACGGAGTCATCAGGCAATGGAAACAATCAACCCTGTGTACTTGCATGAACGCAGTATTTACTGAGAATATGCTGCTCATACAGATATGTATGGGTGATATCTTAGTCAGGGTTTCTATTCCTACACAAACATTATGACCAAGAAGCAAGTTGGGGAGGAAAGGGTTTATTGAGCTTACACTTCCACACTGCTGTTCATCACCAAAGGAAGTCAGGACTGGAACTCAAGCAGGTCAGGAAGCAGGAGCTGATGCAGAGGCCATGGAGGGATGTTCCTTACAGGCTTGCTTGCTTTGCCTGGCTTGCTCAGCTGGCTTTCTTATAGAACCCAAGACTACCAGCCCAGGGATGGCACCACCCACAAGGGGCTCTGCCCCCTTGATCACTAATTGAGAAAATGCCTTACAGCTGGATCTCATGGAGGCATTTTCTCACCTGAAACTCCTTTCTCTGTGATAACTCCAGCTTGTGTCAAGTTGACACAAAACCAGTCAGTACAGGTAAGGAGAGAAGAGGAAATAAGTTCCCTTCATGCTGAGGAAATGTACTCAAGCAAATGAAAGACACAGGTTAATCATGGAGGTCCTGGAGGCAGAGTATCCAAAATGGTATACATGGAGAGCCTGTTCTAGAGGGGTAAGGAGATCATTTCCAAAGATGTTCAGGTTGCAAGGAAGGGCATATTTGGAGAACAGAAACTCAGGGAAGTTTTCCCACAGAAGGAGCAGAGAGAAAGAAAACAGAAGAACAAACAGTCTAAGTAGATATTGGGTTAAGACTGGACAGAGAGCAGGACACGGCTACCCTCTGGGGATTGGTGGCAGATACCCATTGCTAATAGAAGGATTATACTCATCTGGGCCTGAGATGCTATGTGCCCTAGGAAAACTCTACTATCTATATATGCCTTCTGAGTCATGGAAGAACTGAGTAAAGGATTCCATCAGCTTGTAACTCATGAAGACTTAGAAATGAACAACGATAATGTCCAGACCCAAGAGCTGAAATCAAAGCAAGTCATACAGAGAATCCATAGACCTAAATATGTTCCCTGTTTACGATAAATAAACACATAAATGAAGCATAAACACAAACCAGTACATTTTCCTTACTTTTTCAATTCCAAAATGGGCAGATTTTTTCAAAATTTTAATAAGTACAATAGCCTCCCCTCCTATGTTAAGTGCTTCATAGTTTATTCATGAAAGCCAGCAAAATATTGATATTCAAACCAGTCTGTATACTGTGAAAGTGAAAAAGAAGCCCACAGATTCTCACTTAGGAATTTAGACTTAATTTCCTAAATGTTAAAATATTCACCGTAACTCTGGAACTGGATTATGATGAAGGTGTTCCTGCGGCGAAGACTCTTTTAGATTACAAAGGTGATCCAACACCGAGGAACCTATTAATGTAATTAATACCATCATTTGAAGAGAACAAAAGGAAGAAAAATCATCTTCTTCCTTGCTACAAGGCATCTGAGAAAATGTAAAAATGGTTTCTGCTAAAATATATTAGGAACATACTTAAAATTTTTGTGAAAGTATATTTTGACCCATTTGTCACCATGATATATAATTATAGAACACTGGGGATATAGAATATCTGTTATGATGGAGGACAGTAATGAATGACAGATACCTATGTGATCATTGTGTATGGCTGTGACTATACAGACAATGTGATCAGGCACAAGGAAATAAAAAACAAGAGACAAGAATGCAAGAGGAAAGAGGAGTCTTCCTAAACAGGCAGTTCAGCAGACAGAATAGTTGGGGGCAGGGAGCTCTGGGTTAGATGTAAAGTAGGAACCACTAAGAAGCATTCATTATGCAAGAATTAACAATAAAGATGTTCAGAGACACATTATTCTGCATATTAGTTTAGTCTGTAGTTAAGAAGTGTTTTTTTTCCCCCTTGCGTTTGTTTGGTTTGGGACCCTGGGACTGAGATGCATATTTTACATATCAAAGCAGACCTGGCCTCTAGATTCTCCCGCACCCATCAGTGCTGTCTTAGTCAGGGTTTCTATTCCTACACAAACATCATAACCAAGAAGCACATTGGGGAGGAAAGGGTTTATTGAGCTTACACTTCCACATTGCTGTTCACCACCAAAGGAAGTCAGGACTGGAACTCAAGCAGGTCAGGAAGCAGGAGCTGATGCAGAGGCCATGGAGGCATGTTACTTACTGGCTTGCATTCCCTGGCTTGCTCAGCTTGCTTTGTTATAGAACCCAAGACTACCAGCCCAGGGATGGTACCACCCACAAGGGGCCCTCTGCCCTTGATCACTAATTGAGAAAATAAATGCCTTACAACTGGATCTCATGGAGGCATTTTCTCACCTGAAACTCCTTTCTCTGTGATAACTCCAGCTTGTGTCAAGTTGACACAAAACCAGCCGGTACAAGTGTCTACCTGACATACCCTGAACTTTCCAACCCAGGGGCTGGGCTGCCCTTCTCTTAGAGGCTCTTCTCTATTTAATTCAGACTTTTGGTTTCCTCTGGCTCTTTCTCTCTCTTCTTCTTTTCTCTCTCTGCCTTTCTTTCTTTCTCTTCCTCCTTCCCACCCCTCTCTCCCCACAGTAACTTCCCTAGCCTAGGTCCTTGGGGCCAGTGAACCCACCCAAGATCAGCTGCATTTAATATAATCTAATCTGGCTTGAAGTGGCTCATTTTGCTGACCAGTGTTTATAAGGAATTAGAGAAAGTGTAAAACTGTAGATGTACCGGAATTTTGCACCCATGGTAACTCTCTGTGTCCTAACTTCACAGGGGAAGGATGATAGCTGATAAATCTATACCAGATTCAGACTTGTCTCCCCTGAAGGAGCTGAGGACCTGAGTTCTGCCATGTACGGGTTCTTGCCACCGACTACCTTACTTTGGACCCAAACTTTGCAAGAGTCCGTTTTCTTATCTACAAGAAGCAGTGATCATAGCTCATTGTGCTACCAAGTAGGCCCTACAGAGAAACCTGGAAGGGATAGTTTGTCCTGAAGAGAATAATAAACATAGGCTACTGGGTAAAAAAAAAAAAAAAAAAATGCTTGGACAGTTGCTAACAAAGGAAACTAAAAATAATTAATGATGAGATAGCTTTAAAATTGTCCTCCATAGATCTCCCTGGGAGGGGAACATAGATTTTATGGGTCGACTTAGGGCAGGGCAGGAACAGGAAGGTTAAGTAGGGAGGGAGAGAGAAGATAGAGTTGAGGGAGGGAATTCTGGGAGAGAGAGCTGGAGCATTTGAAGGGTGATATGGAAACATAGTACAGTGGCGACTTTCTAAAATAGGTGAAGGTGATCCTAATAAAAGCTTCTAATCATGGGGGTTACGGAGTCTGAACTGGCTGCCTCTTGTCACCAAGTGAGGCTTCATTTGAGTTGTGGGTCTGGAGTGGGGATTCTAATAGAAATCCCCAAACAACCCAAGCTGTTGCTAAGACAATGGGTTGATCTCCAAAAACTGACAGTGGGGACTCCATTGCCAAGTACAATACCCACGGGACTCATTGAACACCAATCCAGCCACAAACCCTTTGACCTACCATCTGTCCGGCCTGCAAGATATGCTATTGCAATGGTGGCACAGAACTTGTGGGAATATCCAGTCAATGTCTGATTTGACTTAAGGTCTACTCTGCAAGACAGAACCTATATCCTACACTGCTTAGATGACCAAGAACCAGAGACTAAATAGCGCAGAGACCCAGGTAAGACCAAACAGTACTGGTCTGAAAAAGGAAAAAAGTATCTGTAAAATAACTCCTAGTGATTTTCTGCTATACTCATAAAGCAGTGGTATATTCAGTCATTAGCAGAGACGCTTCCTCCCGCAGCAGATGGGAACAGAACAGCCAGACTTACATGGAGGAGGGGGAGACACATGCAGCTGTAAATGGGATGTCTTCATCAAATCCCTCAGAGCTCAGGGAACCCTATGGAAGAGGGGGTGCAAAGAGTGTAAGAAGCGGAGGGGATGGAGGACACCAGGAGAACAAGGTCCTCTGAATCAATCAAAGCTCATATGAACTGGCAGACGGTGATGCAGAAAACATGGGGTCTATAAGGATCTGTATCAGGTCCCCTGCATATCTGTTATAGCTTTCAGTATTTTTATGGAATTCCTAAGTGTGTGAACAAGTGGGGCTCTGATTCTTGTGCTTGCTCTTAGGGATCTTTTACTCCTGTTGGGTTGCCCGGTCCAGCCTTGATGCGATGGGTTTTGTTTCTTATTATATTTTGTCCTGTTTGGTTGTTATTTCTTAGAAGCCTGCTCCTTTCTAATGAGAGATAGAAAAGGAGTGGATCCAGAGGGGAAGGGAGGAGCTGGGAGGAGTAGAGGAAGGATATATTGTATGAGAGAAGAATCTGTCTTCAATAAAAAAGGCAAACGTCCTCATACGCTCTTGTGTTCAGATAGTTAGTCACCAGTTTGTGGTACTATTGGAGGTGGTTATGGAACTTGTAGGGGGTAGAGACTTCCTAGAGAAAGTATATAACTGGGGGTGGGGTGGGAACTGGGGTTGGGTGAGGAGCTTTTATTGCCTGGCCTTGCTTCGTTAGTATGTTTGCCATGTAGGGGTGAAGATGTGACCAGCAAGCTTCCTGCTCCTGCCACCATGCTTTACCTGACAGTTCCACTCTATTTCTCTGGAATTGTAAGACATAATGAATCCTTTCTTCCTTAAGATGTCTTTACCAGTGTGTTTTATCACTACAGAAAAACTTACTGATGCACCCAGAAACCCAAGGAAAGGAAGGAGTTAGCACATGCTTTTCAATACCAACTTTAAATATTAAGGATCTGGATTTCCAAAAGACTTTGGTGAGCAGACTGAACCAGATAATAGAATTCCTGTGTTTGCTACTTCCAAAAGGCATGCCTTACTGTCAATGATAGACACTACCCTAGAGTAGGCGGGTAGAAAAAAGTATTTCAAGCAAATGGAAGTAGGGAAGAAGCAGGCACTGCTATGCTGATATTTGAGAAAATAGATTTAAAATCCAAACTAATCAGAAGCAATTTTACTAAAATCAGGAACAAGACCTATGGGTCCATTCCGTCAACTCCCATTCATCGTAGCTCTAAAACTCTTAGCTAGAGCTATTAGACAAGAGAATACAATAAATGTGTTACAGACAGGAAAGGAAGATGGTACAATTCTCTCTCTGAGGGACACTAAGGACTCCATCAGAAAATTCCCTGGATAAACACTTTCAGCAAAGTGACAGGATACAAAATTAACACCCAAAACTAGTAGCCTCTCTATACATCAGCGACAAGCATACTGGGAAAGAATTCATAGAAATAATTCTATTCATAAAAGCATTAAAAATACCTAGGACTAAATCTAATTAAGGAAGTGAATGATCTCTGTAGTGACAACTTTAAAACTCTGGAAAAACAAATCAAGGAAGGCACTAGAAGATTGAAAGTTTGTGGTCATGGATCGGGTAAATAAATATTGTGTTAATGATTCTCTTACTGAGAGCAATCTACAAATTCTGTGTCACCTCAATCAAAATCTTCATGCCATTCTTCACAGAAATAGAAAAAAATTAGAATTCACAAAAGACCACAAAGTTCTCAGGGTAGCCAAAACAATCCAGAGCAACGGGAATACTGCTGGAGGCCTCACTGTGCCTGATTTCAAGTTATATTGCAGAGCCATAGTAATAAAAACAGCATGGTAATGGCACAAACCACACACATACGTCAACGAATAGTGGCTTAAATACAGTGCTACACAGGTAGAGTCATCTGATATTTTACAAAGACCATAAGAATATTCATAAAAGAAAAGACAACATCTTTATCAAATAGTGCCGAAAAAACCCTAGATATTGTCATGTGAAAGAACAAAGCTAGACTCTTATCTCCAACCTGCACACCAACAACTCTGAGTCAAGGGCTTCAGGGGAGGGCCTGAAACTGTTACAGGGAAAAGTAGGGATGGACGGAAGGACGTGAGCATCCATGGGGAGCCTCTGAATAGGACCCTTGTTGTTCAGATTTTTTTAAAAAGGCAAATGATTGACAAATGGGAACTTATGAAACTAAAATATGTTTTGTAGCAAAGCAAATTGCTAATTGGTGAGCATGCAGCTTATAGACAGGAAGGGAACATTTGCCTGCTTTCCACTTGACACAAAGTTAATATCTAGAAAATGCAAAGGTCTCAAGCTAAGCAGGAAGAAAACAAATAGCCCACTATGCTGGGCTATGAAATCCAACAGAGGGCTCTCAAAAGAAAGAAGATGTAAAATGGTAGTCTACTAGAAAGACCAGTGTGGCATCCTTCAAAATGTCAAAACCTAAAGTACTGTAGGACCTAGCTATATCAGTCCTAGGTAGATATTCCAAAGACTCTGTACCGCACGGCAGGGATGCCTGTCCATCCTCATTCACTGCTACCAGAGCCACACCAGCTAGGAGATGGAATCAGTCTATATGTCCATCAACTCATGAATGCAGAGTGACATTTTGATACGTCTCCATGACAGAATTCTACTTGGTACTAAAGAAAAATGGTAGTATGAAAATTTTAGGAAAATGGATGATTCCAGAAGGCATTATATTGAGTGAGGTGACATGAGCCCAGAAAAACAAATGCCGTGTGTTCTCTCTCATACATCCTGGCTCTGAATTTGTATATTACCGTGTTCACATTGAAACGAGTATCTGCAGAGGCTGGGAAATTAGAAAGGAGCCATAGGTGGAGCAGGAGGAAGCACAAAGGAGGTGTGTGGGTGTGTGTATGTGTGTGTGTGCACCTGCGCGTGTAAAATACATGTGATATGAAAGTAAATGGGTTGTACTGGCATAAGAAGTTTAAACTGGGGTACGGGTTGGAGGTTGGGGTGTACAGGGCATAGAAAGATTCAAACTGGGGTGGGGTTAGGAGAAATGGAGGGGCTATCAACAAATACTAAAAGATGTAGTTTAAACGCCATATAGGAGCTTAATACTGTATTTTTATGTTTGAATAATCTATGTTATTCTTGGAAACGTTCATACAACTGTACAGTGTATATTGATCCCACCCATTCACCCCTACTTCCCTCTAACTCCCCTTTAGTCCCCCACCACATATCACTCTCAAATTCCTGTGCTTTGTTATTATTCATAAGCCTGTGAGTCTAATCAGTGCCCCTTCTTCCAGGACTTTCCCTAAGCCTGGATGGTGGAGGTTGATACTGATGGTCTAGCCACAGCTCAGCACCTCATGGTACTTATACACAGAACTTCGACCAGTCACGAGCTGTATTAACCACTGTCTTCTGCAAAGGGAGCTTCTCTGACAGAAGGTGGGACCAGCACAAATTATAGACATATACACATTTTGAATGCAGTTTGGCTGAATGACCAGTTAACAAACCAACAACAGTAGAAATACTACTTCACAAGCTAACTGAAAAACATAATTTTAAAAGAATAAGTTTGGATGGAGTTATCTTGACTATGCAAGATATGGGTTCATAAGGCTTCTCAGATGCTAAACTCTTATGTTTTAAAACCAAAATGCCAGTTGTTGGCCATGGAGATCTTGATGTTCCCAGCACAATGCAGGCTATTATCACTTCTCTTAAATGCTAGTGAGAACTAGATGTAAGCCTATTGCTGAAGATACTATGCTTTTTAGCTATGAGACTGAGAAATCAAAGAGAGTGAATCAGAAGCATCCTCCCTGGTAGCTAATGTTTACATCCCAGAAGGTAGTCTCAGACATCAACAATCTTACCCAGATATGGACCCTGCATGCTACACTACTGAACGCACAGGCAAGATATGGCCACTGGTGCAATGGCGGTATGATCGGCTGTGGGGTAACCAACTACCTCCTGATTATCCCTGAGGCCTGCTCTGTGGAAGAGAAGGCATGCATGGTACTGTAAACTTCCTTGAAAACCTATGGGTGTGGAGGTCCCAGCCCCTAAGGAGGAGTCTACTACTCATGTATTACCAAATGCACATGTGTTTAAACTGTCTTCTAAATATTTATGCTTATACCAGTAGACTGACTCTCAGGCTTAGTCAGAGAAGCCTCTTTCAGTATGAACAGACTCATAACTGGTCAAAGTACTGAGAAGAAATTACTCCTGAGTACTCAGTCCTAAATGGGACATCTGATCACCGGCTTTGAGGTCCAGGGAACACAGTAGGAAGAGGAATGGAAAGAGCTGAAGAATGGGAGGGAGACTATCAGTCTCCTGGACATAATATGGTGGATGCAGTTGCGAACACAGCAGTTACCGCTATGTGCATGAGAGCTGCTCAGAGAAAAACCTCATGAGCAGGTATGGGGCAGCGAGCTGGGAAGAAGGGTGATCAGGAGTGAGATGGGGCCAAGAGAAAACAATGAAGCAAAGAATATGAGCACAATGCACGTATTAAACTCACACCAGTAGCTAAATAAAAAGTAAAACCAACATAGAAGGAGAAATTGGAAGCAGTAGTGCCTGTGCATGAAGTATTATTTAGACGATAAAAAATACACACAACATGCTTAGTTACTCAGCCTCTTACTGAACATATTCGATAATTAGTAAGGGAGAAAATGGAGGAATTAAAGTTGGAGAGAAAACTTGAAGATGGTATAATTAACTAATTTAAATAATCCAACAGAATCTATTAACAACTGCAATAATTAACAACGCATTAATATTGATGCCTGATTTCTTTGAAGTGGTGAGATACAAGATTAATAGGGAATAGTCAAATGCTTTCTGATGTCCCGGCCCGGCTGTAGCCAAGTGCAGTGCACCTAATCCAGAGACATCACAAATTTATAAACGATGGTATCTGTGAGTTAGTGAGCTTGGTGATAAATAACACTAGGGCCTTCATGGAAAGGCCTCACATTTAACATATTGACTTGAATACAAATGGAGGCTTGCCTGATTAATTCTCAAGACTGCAAAGATCTATTTTTAAAATGTTGCTTCCCTCTAAAATTACCTAAAATTTTAATGTAACCCCAATAAAAATTGCAATGAGATTATTATGGAAATTGACAACCAGATTCTCAAATTCAAATGGAAGATAACTGCGTGTGGACTGGCCCGGAATTCTGAAGCATGTGATCAAAGCAATGCGCTGTCTTCGCGAAATGTCAAATTCATGAAGCACTTACAACTGATGAACAGAGGTATCGCCTTTGAATAGACAAATAGGCAGAAGGGACTGGAAATTTCACGTGTGCAAGCTTGTCTGTGTTGTTCTAGTCACAACCCACGTCGAGGTTTGAAATGAGTGAAGACTGACCGAGGATTCCCAGAGTCTCGGAAGGCTGATGACACAAATCACGAAGCTACGTATCGAAGGAAGTTCACAAAGTGATTTTTAAAAAACTCATCTAAGGAGGTTAGTGTCAAAATGCATGCTATGAAGATGTGATGAACTGATCAAAAAGTTTGAGCAAGCCAAAAAGAAAAAAGTAAGGGTGAAAAAGAGAGTCAACCAATTTGGGAAGCAAATGAAACAGCCTGTAGCCATTACTGTCCTTGTAGGATTTACCCCCAGGAAAGCAGAAATCATCAGAGGAGTATCCGAGAATTCTTATAGAACTCCGCTCCTATGTGAGAAAGAAAGCAGTCAAGATGGGTGAACAATGGATATTGTCGGAATAAATTAGAGCGTGGGAAGGAAGGAATGCCAGATTTTTAGCTGTCGATAAAATTTTAGGTTACTTTTAATGAGTATATTCAATAAACATGCCTTATGACATAATAGAGAGATGACTTTTTGTTTACTAGTGTGCCTTTATGTTTTATTCAATGGGAGCTTCTTGGGGTCCAGACAGACATGACAGCAGCATCTGGGTTGTCTCTGTGGGTTCTTGGGTAGATGGGACTTAGGTTGAGTATCATGAGACACTGTAGCTTTAAGTCTGCAAAGGTCTCCACAGGCTCAGAAGTTGAGCACTCAGCCCCCATCCCCCACTCCCAGCTGCTGCTGGTGTTTGGTAGACCAGGGGGCTTTTAGAATGCAGAATCTACTTAAGAGACACTGGCACAATGAGAGTAGCCCTTTGATGTTCAAAGGCCAGTCCCCACATCCAGCTGTTGTCTGCTTCCTGGTGTGCTCTGGGGTGAACAGCCCACATCCCACCATCTTACCATCACAAACTGGATCTCCTTAATGTCCCGTTACTGTGATAAACACCATGACCAGAAACTACTTTAGGGAAGACAGGGTACTTTACAGGTTAAAGTCTACTGTCAAAGCAACCCAAGATAGGAACTCAAGGAGCCTGGAGACAGGAACTGAAGCAGAGACCATGGAGGAGTGCTATTTACAGGCTCACAGCTTGCTTGGCCTGCTTCATTTTATAAAACCTAGGACCACCTGCCCAGGAGTGGCCCAGGCCTGGGTCCTCCCACTTCTGTTATTAATCAAGCAAATGCCTCAGAGACATTGCCTGCAGGTCAGTCCTATGGAGGCAATTCCTCAGTTGATGCTCCCTCTTCCCAGGTGACTGTAGTCGGTGTCAAGTTAACAAAAACCTGGCAGGCACACCTGTGACTGTGAACTGATACATTCAGTATGATGATCTGGTTGCATTTGACATAGTATATTTAATTAATTGAATCCTAGTTCTGGAGGTCCTTCTCTTCACTGCAATAAGCCTCTGGTGGGATGGGCAGAGATTCAGCCATAGTTTCCAGACATATTACCCGTAATGGCTATTTCTGGTTGTCAACTTGACTCTATCTGGAGTGAATTACAATCCAGAATTTGAAGGCTCACCTGTGATCTAGATCTTAGGTCTGGAAGACACAAGTTTCAGGTGTGGTGGTACCCACAACTCTAATCTGGGCCATACCTGCTGCTGGAGATCTACATAGGGACATTGGAAGGAGGAAGATTCAATCTTCTTTGCCTGTGAGCCTTGTGGTACTGAGTGACTGCTAGATGCTCCGGTTTTCATTCACAGTTACTGCTGACCATTGTTGGGAAGTTTGACTACAGATTCTAAGTCATTAACAAATTTCCTTACTATATAGAGACTACCTATAAGTTCTGTGACTCCAAACCCATTACCTAATACTTGGAGTGAAATATATACTTACTAAGAAGAAACTTAGGGAAGGGCCTTTGCATTGGCACATCACTCAAAAAGTCAGACTTCTTGTCTCCAAGAGTGACACAAGATTGTACATCTTACACCCCACCGTCAGGAAAAGGAACACTTCATGTTGGTGCTCACATTTAATAAATGACAAATAACGTCAAACACGACGTATTACATGTGCAATGTTGCATGTGCAAAGCCGAAAATGATTTTCCCGAGTGCTAGCCTTTAATCAAGCCCTCTAATGTTGCATTAACAGGGTCCTCTGGCTTAGTAGATCCTCCCGATATCCTCAGACATTTAAGAAATGAAATAGTCTCAACTGTACCCCAGCCCAGATTGCATGCCGATGTCTGGCTTCACACAGATTAAAAAACAAAAACAAAAACACAGGGGCTTCTTGGAGGGGAAATAAGCTGGCTCTCCTCATCTGAGAGCAACATACCAAATTCTTAGTGAGTTCCTTGTTCCTAATTCATCTCTAAAACACAGCCCTGTCACAGCCTTAGCATCTTGCCAAGTATTTCTTTCTTTGCTAATATTAGCAAAATTGTAATGCACACAGGAGGTGTGCAGGGAATTTCTATACGGATCATGCACTGGGTTCAAAGCACATGGGAAAAAATTGACACATTTACTGGGTTCCTCTGACCAGCCCCAGGCTCTGTGAGATTACTTTTAGATTCATAGACTGGTCAGACATTGACCATGACGTTGGCCCTCTACACGCTCAAGAAAATGTCCTTTCCCGCGGGCAGGGATTTTGTTGTATCACAGTTATACCAGCAAGAATAGATGAAGAAAATGACTTTGGACCAATATGATCCACGGCAGCTTTTCCCACTTGAAGGAGGAAGGGAGGCTCCCAGAGGCAGTGGTGTGCAGTGGTTAGTCTTGAAAGCAGTGGCCAGGCGTCTACATATGGTAAAAATAGGACCTCCCTCCTCCCAGACTTAAACCTATCCAAAATATTGAGTCTGGAAAGTTCATCCCCCATCATCAACTTTAAGGATGGTAAATCTATGCTGGATTCTGTCGGGGTGTTGACATCGGTTTCTGATAGACAAGGTGGCTTTCTAGCTTCCATTCTGATGGTCCTTTATTCTTTGACCTTCAGCTAGTGGCACCTGCTTCTTAGGCTAAAATAGGTCCAGTCATAACCTCCTTGTTCATGATTTCATGAGCAAATGAGATTCTGTGCCCACATGCAATTGGAAAACACAAAAAAACCAAACCACCCCAAAGGCACACATCATTCACGTAAAGACTTTCCGATAGGCGAGATCATAATTACTCAGTCTGTCTTGCATACGCCCAAGTTTTTATAACACTTCTACAAGTTTCCAATCCTTTTGAAAGTGCTATTCGCTTGCTCTCTGCCTGAAACTGTAAGCGGTACTGGAAGAACAGAGAGGATAAATAGTAGGCAAGCTACAGTTCCAGAACGCACAACCAAATAGGGGAAGTAATGCTGGTTGTTTCACCATCCACAGTTCTAGTCAACATCCTCCTAGTTAGCCTAGGCTGGTGTTGAATTTAGAATTGTTCTGCATCAGCTCAATTTAATGAAGCCAATTTTGTTATTTTGGAACAGAGTCTTCTGTAGCTGGGGATGGCCTCGAACTTAGAACCTTCCCTTTGCTGCAGCCTCTTGAGCCCTGGGAAAGTTACCGGGCCTGGTATCTTCATTTGTTTTATTTTATTTTGAATGTTATGAGAGGGGGGATGTGGCCTTATTTTGAAGACAAAATTGGCTCAGCACCATCCTGACTCAGTAGGGACTTCCGGTCTGGCGAGAAATGTGATGCTAGGGTCCCACACTACCCTGTTATTTGGACTGGTAAGTTTTCTGTAAGCAGGGGTGCACATGCTTCTATCACCTGGGCTGGCAGAGTGAGGCTTACTCATCCCCCCCTCCTTGGGTCACAAGCTGCTGGGTTGCCCCTCAGAATTCACTATCAGTAACTCCTGGGCTCCCAGGAATCTGCTGAACTCTTGGGGTAAGCGTCTAGGATGAATTCGCTTTCCTTCCTTGAGAGACTTTCTTCAGAGCATACCCAAGTGCTCAGTTCTCAGGCATGGAACTGTCCACTATGCAGATTAGACCCCCCCGGTGGGGACCACCACCCAGGAACACATCCTTTCTCTGGCACCCGCATGAATCTTCCATGCCCCTCTGCCATTGGATAACAAAAGAACCGTCCCCTCCTTGGTCAATCCCTGTGGCTTTCACTGCCTCCTAACTTCCTTGGGACCAAGCAGCAGCCAGCATTAGCAGTTACTTCCCACCGGCTAAAGGCTTCTGTCTCAGGGGGACTTCCTTGTTGATGTAAATGTACTCAAAATCCCTGTCTTCAAATAAGTAAACGAAGGGAAAAGCTCCCAAACAGTCTCCTTCAAATCCTATAGGGTTTTCCCTATGGCTATGCTGGGAGGGATGACAGCTGGTTTTGTTAAGAATTCCTTATTAGCAGAGCATATAGTGGCACAGGCCTTTAATTCCAACATTTGGAAGGTAGAGGCAGGCGAATCTCGGTGGGTTCAAGGCCAGCCTGGTTTATGCAGTGAGTTCCAGAACCTGTCTTGAAAATCCAAAAACAAAACAAACGCATGCTTTACGTCCGTTGCTTCTCCCAAACTTCCCTCCCCCCCAACTCCAATCCTGACAACGGAAGTTAGGAGCTCACTCATACTTGGCAAGTGATTTATCAATAGCTATAAGGTCTCCTGTCTGCAGGTTTTATTTTGAGACAGTCTCTAAGCATTGCTCATTTGAGGTCACTCAAACTTATGATCCTCCTGCCTCAGCCTCCCAGGTAAACTGAGATGACAGGTGTGTACCTCTAGGCCTGTCTTTTTGTTCCATTCCCTTACCTCAGATCCACAAGGAGGCCCCCATCACTGACTTCTACCCCCCACCCTACCCAACAAGGCCGTTTGTTTATCGATGACCTAAACTGATGGCTGTTTTAAATCTGCATTGGATTGCTTGGAACTATAATAAAACACCTGGCTCAGACTCCTTCGAGTTAAAAACAGGCTTATTTAGTTCACTGGGCTGGAAGCTGAACACCTAAATGGCATATGTTTTGTGTGACCTACAGTAGACCATTACTATTTTGGAACCAGGCAGAGGGTATGCAGGACATAACAATGCCTCTAGAGAGCACTTGCTTGATCTGCAAAGAAATGCCAAATGTCTTAATCCTTTCTGTGGATGAGATGACAAAGTCTGAGGACCTTCCATCTGACGCCACCTCTTAGAGATTCTACTAGCCTGCAGACCATGTTTCCAGCACACAGATGTACGGAGGTCAAACTCTGTTTAAACCAGAACAAAATTCTTTGTTCCCTTGACCAACAGTGGCTCTGGATTGGTGAGCCCTGTCCCCTCGTGGCCAGCCTTGGCTTGCCTGGCTTTCTGGCTGTCCTATATCTCTGCTTCGTTCTCCACCTCTCCAGCATCTTTCTTTGCCTCCTCCAAGCCGGGTCTCTCCTATTCATATGGAGTTGTTCAAAGTAGTCTCACCTCTTCTCATTTTCCTCCTGGAGTTTCCTTCACATTCGCAATGAAGTTACCTCATATTAGCTGAGAGCGTTAAAAGGGGAAGGGACAATACACTGTGAAAGTGCATATGACACTTTTTTCGCCATTTTTAAAAATCTTAAATTTTATTATTTTTATTAGTTATTATTACTATATAGTTATTTTAAAGACTTACTTTTTATTTTATGTGTATGGATGTTTTGCTCATGTGTGTATCTGTGCACCCTGTGTGGCCTTGGAGACCGTCCAGTCCCCACGGACAGGAGTTATAGATGGTTCTGAGTCATCATGTGGGTTCTCTGGAACCAAACGTGGGTTCTCTGGAAGAGCAGCCAGTGCTTTTAACCTCTGAGTCACCTCTCTAACACCTACCATGACTATTTAAACAGACACAACTTGTCACTATGGGACAAAGTAGGCATACATTATGGAACATAAAATCAAGCTAATTAGCATGCATTTCCTTACACAGTTCCATTTATTGGTAAGAACACCTAAAATTTGCTCTTGAAAATTTCCAAGCATACAACAAATTGTTATTAACTAGAGCCACCATGGTGTACAGTGGCCCACATGGACATATTCTTCCTGTCAGTTTTGTATCTATAATTTCCATTAGTATATCTGTACTAATCTTCAGCAGATACTCTCTGTGGAGCACCAGACCTATTGTTCTGTCTAGTTTTTATCTTTATATGAATGGTTCAAAGGCTTCAGTGACATAAAAGCTCAACCTGGGGCCTTTCTTCTCAAAGCTGACTCATCCTTGGTTTCACATTTGAAGTGAAGTTACTCTGTGATAGCTAAGGACATTTAAAAGGGAAAGAATAATACACTATGTAAATACATATCTATTTTATACATATACACATGCATGCATACACACATATACACATATCCACATGCATGCACACATACATGTTTACACACACATACACATGCATGCATACACACATATACACACATCCACATATACACATACACATGCATGCACACATACATGTTTACATACACATACACATGCATGCACACATACACACAGACATATAAGCATGCACACACATACATACATGTGCACATATACACATGCATATATACAAATACACACATGCATGCAAACATGCACACAGACACATAAGCATGCACACAATACACACATGCATGCATACACATACACACATATACACATACTCACATGCACATATACAAATGCACACATGCATGTAAACATGCACACAGACACATAAGCATGCACACGCACATACACACATGCATGCACACATGCACACAGAGACACACAGACACACACATACACATGTCTGTAGGCATCTATATTATAAAGCAAGGTGGAATTAGATCGGCTTGCAGGGCTGGAGGGCCTCCCACGGCTGTCTGCATCCTTGACAATCAAGAACTTTAAGGCTATTCATTCTAAGAAGCTACAATGCCTCAGAAAAAGAGGGGCCAATGTTAAAACGGTGGGCTGGGGCCCTAGAAGACACTATGGAGAGTTTATGTTGGGTGGGTCCATGTTGAATGGTGGGAGAAACTGGATGTCTGTGGCCGGTGACAACAACAAACATAGAGACACTGGACGCAGTGCTGTGTCCTGCATCCCAGCACTCAGACAGCTGAGAAACGACCATCAGTGAGTTTGAGGTCAGTCGCGGCTTCATAGCTAGAATCTCTTCCTCAAGTGAAACAGAAAGGAGAACAGTCAGTCATTAAATGGTATTGCTAAAGAAGGGTCGATGATTCTGCCTTGTACACAGCGCAGGCCCCTGATTACCAGACGATAGCAGACATACTCAGGGTGGCTCTTTTCCATCTCCATGTGATGACAGTATTAATGGTCTCTGCAGTACCCTCACAGATGCGTCTGGAAATGCACTTTACTAATCAAGGTGCTTCTCAAACTACTCAAATTATCAATGAAGATCAGTCATCATACATCCCCCCTGCAAGTGTGGAAAGTAACTTAGTACGTTTTTTTTTTTTGGTCTCCTATTCAAACTCTTGTCAGGTCTCAATGTGTACTTGCATCGACATGGCATTTGGACTCTTCGTGTCCAGACCAATCCGTCTGGTTCAACTTACCGCCTCTTTCAACCAGACTTGTGCAATGGCTGTTAAGTAACCAGCATGCTCTCCTGTCCTTGCGAGCCATCCTGCCTCTGTGACTTTTGCAATTGGAAAGTTTCATTGTAACAGAACAGCAAAAATGTCTCTTACCCCTCAGCCTCCACCCTCTTTGCCAGACACACATTTTATACAAAATATCTCAGGAAAAGAATGACAAGAACAAACCAGGGAAAAAACAATTCAAGCTGGAAATTCAAACTCCAGCGTGAGAGAGAGGAGATAGAGTGAGTGAGTGAGAGGGACAGAGGCAGAGACACAGACAGACAGACACACACACACACAGAGAAAGACAGAGACAGAAACAGAGAGACACAAATAGAGAGACACACAGACATATAAGAAACAGACAGACAGACAGACAGACACGGGGTTCATGGAGTAGACAGAGAGGAACATTATAATTGGAAAATTTGTAACGTCCAAAGCTGGGAAGAAATCTCAAATGGGAGGAGCTATGCAGATGTAAAAAGGACGAGACTAGAGCCAAAAAGGAGGCTGTGGCTTTGTACCGAGATATTGGAGCACAGGAGGCCCAGCAGCACTGAGCAGAGCCAGTGGCCTCTGCTCTCAAGTTCTTCAGGCATTACAAATGGGGGAAGCCCTGTAGCCAGGGCTGGAGAGAGGGCTCAGCTGCTAAGAGCTTGTACTGCTCTTGCAGAAGATCCAAGTCAGGCCAGCCACAAGTGTCTATAATTCCAGCTTCAGGGAGTACAATTGGCTGTGGCCTCTGTAAGCACCTACTCATGGGTATACACACTCATGCACACGTACGCACGTACGCATGCACGCACGCACATACACACAAATCAATCTTTTAAAAAAAAAAATAGATGTTTTAGTCTTCTCCTGGGCCAAGACCTAGGTGGTACCGTTTGGAGGGGGACCCATACTGGATTTCTTCCCAATTATCACACCAAAGGCTGATATCAGTAAAGCCTTCTCATTCACAGTAGGTATCATTGCCACACAGTAGGTATCATCGCCGGCTTATGGCATATCAGGGGCATACTTCCAGGAAAGACTCTGTTACATTGTATCAGACTCACCTCTTGACAAGGCATCCTCTGTGGATGATCTAGTAAACTCCTAAGATGGAGTGCAGGTGAGGCTTATAGATAAACAATGGAAAAACCACACTGGAAATAAGGAAGACGAAGTAGAGAGCTCTTCCCTGGCTTCAGACCTTCACTGGCTTCCTCCATCTGCACTTTGACCCCTGCACAGTCTGGCCTTGGCTTGCCATTACTCTCTTGGCTTCAGTCATTGCTGCCTTATTTCCTGTAAGCATCCACCAGACTTCTACAGCGTATGTCTGCAGGCTCTGCCTTTTGACTGGAAGGCATTTCTTCCTCCTGCTCAGATGCCTGTCTTTGAGCTCAGCTTTAGTTTCTCTCTTGAGGGAGTCTAACCCCTGTCTTGGGTCAGAATCTTCTGGCTCATCTTCCCTAGTCTTCTGTAACCACAAGTGATTACTGCTATTATGTCATAAGTAACCACCCCCTTTAAGTTTTGTTTTGAGACAGTCTCACTGTGTAGCCCGGACTAGCCTGGAGTTTGCTATGTAGCCCAAGCTGGCCTTGAATGCACAGAGATCCACTTGCCTCTACTTCCCAAATTCTGGGACTAAAGGATTTTGCCACCAAGCTCAAACCCCAAATCTTACTGCCTTCAGTCAAACTACAAACCTCCCTGTCTTAGTTATTTTTGTGTCTCGGGACCAAATACCAGACGCAACTTAAACAAAGATTTATTTTAACTCTTCATTTCAGAGTGTTTGGCCCATCGTGGCAGCTAGGCTGGGACATAACAGTTCAGATGGCGGTGGCCAGGAAGCAGAGAAAAGAGAATACCAGCAATTGCTTGCCTTTCTTCTTTACATCCTTTAGTTTCCCGCTCAGCCTCCTGGGAGGATGGTGTCACCCTTGCCCGGGCTCCCACCTAGAAACAAGCTTCACCCTGACTGAATGATTATCTCCCCCACGTGAGTTACTGCCTTCTGCAATCCCTATTACAGACACAAGCCAGAGCCGCACAAGTCTCCTAGGTGATTCTAAAGCCACGCACAGTGACAAGAGAGGTTAAGCACCAACTGAAGCAGTGAATTCCTAGAAGAGAGATTTAGGGTTACTGTGAAAACTCACTAGTGAAAACTATTTACACACTGTAAAGTGTTGGCTGGCTGCAAGCCAGGAGTTCAGAGCAGCTGGCCATGGCCAGGGCTTCAGTTCATTGTCCGCTTCTCACGGTTCTTTCTTTCCATTTCCTTTCTAGATGGAGTCTGACAATTGGAAATATGAAAATTCAATTTCCTAACGCACCGTGGTGTCTTCCTTTCAGGCTTCCTTGGGGGAGTGTTTTCTTCTGTGTTGTGTTTGGTGGGTCCTAGGAAGCCTCTGTTGAGAGCACCCTGCTATGTGAGTTTTACTGGATCACATTCCTAATGCTTTGTGGTGGAATTCTCCCCCCCCCCCAAGAGGTAAAAACAGAGGAATTTCACCTAGGTAAAATAATTCATATTTTAAACTAAAAAAAAAAAAAAGTAAAAAGGAACAAAAATGCATTTGTCGCAAAGAATATTTGCCCTTTTGGGGGTGTGTGTGTGAAGTCTAAGTGTCCATTTCCAGGATTACAGAGGAAGATTACATGGGGGTTTATACATTAACAAGGGGTTACCATCATCCCAGTTGCCTCCTGGGTAGTTAGGTGGTCAAACTCTGGGGCAAGAGGTGCACCTTTAGTTAGGTGGGGCAAACTCTGGGCACCCTTGGTCAGCTGCATTGCCTAAGGGAATTGGAGATTTCTAATACAGCCCACCACCACACTTGATTGGTCTGTTTCAACAGCTCCATCTCCCTGGATACCTCAACCACAGTTAACAGGAAGGATCCAGAATGTTTCTCTTTTGTGAATGTCCCTGGTATGCTCTGAGTGTGAGAGGCCCCTCACAGAAACATGTGTTTGAATCCTTAGAACTGGTGACTGTCCCATGAAGTCATGGGCCCTTTGGAGGGGAAGACAGGGTGGATGGAGGTCAGTCACTGGGTGCTGGCCCCAGTTCTGTCTTTGCTGTGCACCTGGTTTACACTTTCTGTTTCCTGATCCTCCAAGATGTAGATGGGAAGTCCTGTCATAAGTTACATGCCTTGCTGTCATGATGGAGTAATGACTCTGAGACCATAAGCCAGAATAACCCTTCCTTCCTTTAAATTGTATCTGCCAAGTATTTTGTCATAGCAACAAGAAAAGTAGTAAGTATAGAACCTTTCTTCCATGACCACCATGGCTGTCCTCTGTTCCTCCCTGTGATGGCTGTTTTTTTGGTTGTTTTTTTTTTTTTAATTGGATATTTTCTTTATTTACATTTCAAATTATCCCCTTTCCTGGTCCCCCTTCACAGAAACTCCCTTCCTCCCTCCCCCTCCCCCTGCTTCTATGAGGCTGTTCCCCCACCCACCCATTCCTACCTCCACCCTTGATTCCCCTACACTAGGACATCTATTAAGCCTTTCTAGGACCAAGGATCTCTCCTCCCATTGATGCCCAACAAGGCCATCCTCTGCTATATATGCAGCTAGAGCCGTGTGTACTCCTTGGTTGGTGGCTTAGTCCCTGGGAGCTCTGGGGGGTCTGGTTGGTTAGTATTGTTGTTCTTCCTATGGGTTGTAAACCCCTTCAGCTCCTTCAGTCCTTTCTCTAACTCCTCCATTGGGGACTCCCAGCTCAGACCAATGGTTGTCGCATCCACCTGTATTTGTAGGGCCCTGGCAGGGCCTCTCAGGAGACAGCTATATCAGGCTCCTGTCAGCAAGAATTTCTTGGTATCCACAATAGTGTCAGGGTTTGGTGACTGTATATAGGATGAATCCTCAGGTGGGACAGTCTCTGGATGGCTTTTCCTTCAGTCTCTGCTCTACATTTTGTCTCCATATTTGCTCCTGTGAGTATTTCCTTCCCTTTTCTATGAAGGACTGAAGCACCCACACTTCAGTCTTCCTTCTTCTTGAGCTTCATGTGGTCAGTGAATTGTATCTTGGGTATTCGAAGTTTTTGGGCTAATATCCACTTATCAGTGAGTGTATACCATGTGTGTTCATTTTCAAATGGGTTACCTCACTCGGGATGATATTTTCTAGTTCCATCCATTTGCCTGCAAATTTCATGAAGTTATCGTTTTTAATAGCTGAGTCTACTCCATTGTGTAAATGGAGAAAATGTGTACCACATTTTCTGTATCCATTCCTCTGATGAAGGACATCTGGGTTCTTTCCAGCTTCTGGCTATTATAAATAAGGCTGCTATGAACATAGTAGAGCATGTGTCCTTGTTATATGTTGGGGAATCTTTTGGGTCCTCAGTGATGGCTGGTTTTAAATGTCAGTTTCTACAACCTGAGCATGGAGCTTCATTTGAGGTTGGCACCTGGGTACACCTGTGGGGATTGTCATGATTCTCCTAAGTGATGTGGGTGGGTAGACCCGTCTGAAATGTGAATGGTTCTGATGGAAATGAATGTAGAGAAGAAAGATTGCAATATTCCCCCCTTTGATCGCTTTGCCTGCCTCTTGGCTGCCCAGTTAATTCACCTGTTGCTACTTATTCCTTCTGTAATATTGGAGCCAGTTTTTCATGACTTTCCAAGATGGACTAAGGACCAGTGGCTCTCCAGGAAGCTTCTAGGCTTGGCCACCAGGTTGGTGCATTAGAGACACCTAGCCTCCTGGATAGAGTAGCCACCAGATTCTGAGACTGAAGAGAGAAGAGTAGAAAATGGTAGAGCAGACGGGAACCTCAGTGATTTTGCCTGACCTACTCTAGTAAGAATATTTTAATAAATCCTAGTGTGGGATTACTACCCGCCTCAGTGGTTTATGTTCCTGAATTAAAGACATACACACAACCTTTGTACTTTAATATGTCTTCATCAGCACAATCGCTGGACAACTGTCTACCCTCCATGTTGTTAGAATCTACCTCCTATCAATAACTCCTAGTTACTACTTACTAAATTCTCTGTTCCATCTTGGCCACTCTTAACTTCAATTAGTCAGCTCTCTGGGACATATTCTCTTGGCCAAGAGCCCAGGGCATTCTTCTTGCTTCTCTACCTCATGGCGGCTCTTGTCTCTCCTGCACACTCTTCTAAGGCATGGCGGCTCTCTTCTATACATTCTGACTCTTCCATGGCAGCTTTCCTCTCTCCCCTCTTCCTTCCCAAGCCTGGGAAACCTTAACCCGGTGGTCTACATCCCTCCTCCCCAGCTATTGTCTGTTGGCATCTTTATTTACAAATCAGACTTAACTGGGGACAGCTTCCTGGAAGCTACATGCGGACTCCAGATCTTGGGGGCCAGTACTCAGCATTACAATAACAGCAAAAGACAAAACCTCAACAACCTGCATTTGGTAATGTGGCAAAATTAAACGTAAAAGCCAAATCAAAGTAAGATCCAGACACCCAGTTAGAACTGAATCTCTGCTAAACAACAATGTATTGGAGATACAGACATGTCCTCCTAAATATTTAGGGCATCTTATACTAAATAGCTATCCACCCCTTACCTGGAATTTGAGTTTGACAGTTGTTCTGTATGTGATATAGTAACTTTCACCACCTCTTTGGATTTTCAAAGGTAGGAACGTGGATCCTCTCTCTGGGGGAATGCTTTCAAACCTTTTCTAACTCATCGCGGGTCTGATTGATCGGTGTTCTGTCTTGTTCTTTAGCTCTGCACATAAATAGCAGACTTCTTTGTTCCAAGGGTGGGAGAAAGCTGAAGTGGAGAGCTGGGCAGTGTTTCCCTGGGTCTGGGTTGAAAACTGCCCATTCCCTAGTGAGAGCATGGTCTGTAACTGTTAACTGCTTTGTGGACAACTCTGCCAGTCAGCTGTGGTTCCCACAGCTACAATGCTAGCCTACAGCGTGTGCAACTCCAGTCCCTCTGTCTGCTCGTCCCTTTTTCCTTCTTTAGAAAGTACCCACTTTATCCTTTTCTGGACTTGGGCTTGCCATGCTTTGGCAGCCCTGGAGGGAAGGAAGCCTGTGTGCTGGTGTAAGTGGCAGGGGGCAGAGAAAAAATGGGGGTGTCTTCAGAGCAGGTGGCTTTCCAAGCCAAAGATAGCTAATGATTCCTTCTCTTTTATAGATGTCTGTCTCACGGTGACACCCAGAGACCCACCTTGGCAGATCTGGATCACCACTGGCATTGTGGGTAATCTTAGTTAAGAGACTTTTTTTCAGGATAGGGAGAAAAGCAAGTAAGTGTCTTTTATATGGCTACAATAGGTCACATAAAGACAGGCCATGGAGTGTGTGTGTGAGTATGTATGTATATTTATGTATATATACATACCTATATATGAATAAGATATATGTGTGTGTGTGTGTGTGTGTGTGTGTGTTATTATCTATGGCTAGATGTGCATGTATGTGGATGGATGTGTCTGTGTATGTGTGTCCATGCACCTGTGTGTATGCATGTGGTGTGGGTGTGTATGTATGTGTATGTGTGTGCACTCATATGTATCTGTATACACATATATGTGCCTATGTGTGCATGTGTGTTCAAATGAGACATATCTGTAGGTGCTCTACTTTAAGGTGACCAACAGCACAGAAGGTTTGTAGATGCCAGTATCATTAGAGACAAGTGCAGAATGTGTGAACCATGATGTGAAGGTGGTGATGATGTCAGTAAGCGACAGGCTGTTTCCAGGTCTCTTAGAATTTTGGGAGACATCAGTCACACATGAAGCCTGTTTTTGACTGAAATATTACTCGGCGCATGGCTGCATGTATGTGAATTTGGACACAAAGAAGCCACCCAGGTCTGATCATATCTATTCTGTCTCCTTATTGTAAGAAACTAGGTTTATAAAGGAACTTATTTCATGGTGGGGGCAAATCTGGCTAAAAACAAGGAAGCAAAGTGACATCAAACTGCGGAAGGCTGGGGAGCATGCCCTCTGAAAACTGGCCAGGCGTGACCTCAGAGGCATTGCTAGGAGTGAAAAGTTTGGGTGACAAAGTTTTATGGATTTACGGAGTTCAATATAAGAAACAGTGAAAGCAAATATTTTTGCACCATGTGCCCGCCTCATGAGGCAACACTTGCTGCTCACCGCGGATGAATTACGATGGTTAAAAAATTGTCTCAGAGCTGTGACACTGTCCCTGATGGCTAGCCCACGCCTATGTTAACACTGCACCCCCTCTTCTAGGTACAGTAAGGAAGAAATAAAGGCCTGAGAGGCAAGGGGTAGAAAAGTAGGCAATGAGATGACTCTCTGGTGAATGTTCCAGAAGCAGGTGGGCTCCTGGGGGTGGGGTTGGAGGTGAGCACGTGGTACTGCACAAAAAGAAGAGAGAACCAGGGATGTCAGGAGAAGGACAGGAAGCAGGGCTCCTGAGTCTGTGGGGTCTTCTTTCTATCCACGGATGTGAGAAGTGAGGACCTCAGTGGCTTATAGCTGCGTTCCCTGTTCCATTTCAGAAAACACTGTTGTCTTCCAGACCCAGCAGCTGAGACTTTAAGAGAGACCACGCTTAGGCACTCCTTGTTCTGCCCTCTTGTGAGTCTCAGCTTCAGGGCCTGCAGCTCTGGGTGCTGGGACCAGCTCCCCCCAACCCCTCCCAGCAGGACAGAGCAAGCATTCATAAGTTGTATATGCTGTCTGTGTGTCACATCCTGCTGTTTGAAAGAGCTGTGGAGTTGATGAATTAACTCCTAGCTGGTGGTAGAGTAGGAGCAACCGCATCTGCCCCAGGCTCTTTCTTGCCTGAGCAAGCCCATCAACCAGCTCATTCCTGGAATGCTTGGCTCCTGCGCCTGAGAGAGGAGGTGTGACCTGTGCTTCCTGTACTTGGCGTGTGGCATGCGTGCTACCTGGGAGCCACAGAACCCCCCTTTGTTCTGTGTGCAGTGGAGAAGAGAGGGGGTTAGTGATGAATGCACTTGCTATAAAATTTTGATCTGTGGCTGGATGTCATAATGAACATTGGTGACTATTGCTTTATCTTGAGGATCATTTTGATGCTGTCAGTCAGTTTTTGGAGAGGCTAGTTCCTGTGCTGATTCATTCAGGAGTCCACAATAATGACAAAAGTGTAGTAAGTGGCTGGAAAGCCTCTAGCAGGAGATGGGAACCCTTGTCCAGGGGTGTTGCCAGAAGAATAGAAAAGTTTGTTTGCCAGCTTTGGGAGTAGGGTTGTGACATCACAGGACTTTAGAATAGCACCTCCAACCTCCTTCCTAGCAGAATAGGGACCTCAAGATGGACAGTTTTGGATAGAGTGGCTTGGGGATGTCAGCTCTTCTTCCCTGGGAATGAAGGCAAGACTTGGGAGAGGGAAGACACAGGCAAGGGAGACCTTTGTTTAAGATGTCACAAAATGTGGGGCAGATTCAGCTCTCCCAACCTGATGAAAAAGAAAGTGCTCAGGCAGGTGCTTTGCTCTGGGGCAGCTTGGGGTCCAGAGGGGAGCCCAGGATGCAGTAGTGGAAGAATATGTTCAGCAAGGATCTTTCTCTGCTGGCAACAAGAACCAATGAGAGCTTAAAAGGGCATTTGGCAGCGAATGGCAGCAGGATGTGCTGCTTTGAGGCCCAGTGGCCCCTGGCTGAGCTCAGATTCAGTTCTCACGCTGAGTTCTACCCCTCCCAGCGCTCTGGTCAAGAATGGCTGCTGCAGCATCTGTATAGGTACCTATTCTCCAGTACAGTCTAAGGGAAAATGAGGTGTTCTGATCCCGTAGTCTCACAGTCTGTTTGTGTCTCATTGGCTATCCTCAGGTCACATGTCTACCTCTAATCCTCCCAAGAGATTCCTTCCAGCTCCAAGGTGAAGCTATCTAAGAACTCAGGGCTCTATCTCATGCATTAGTTGACCTGCTAGGAAGTCACGCTTAAGCTAGGGTTGGTGGTGCACACCTCAGAGTTCCTGGACCCAAGGCAAGAGGATGGGAGTTTGACCTTAGGTTCAGCCTGAATTGCTTAGTGAGACACATCTGACTTGGAAAGGCTCAGGATCTAAAGGAGCTTGGGTGTTCTAAAGCCAGGTCAGCAGGTGGCGGGAGTGTGGAGGGGACAGAGCACAGTGGGGAGTGAAGGGAGTGTGGAGGGGACAGAGCACAGTGGGGAGTGAAGGGGAGAGGCTGAGAAAAGGCAAAGAGCTGTATAGTCCAGCGGAGGGTCTCCCAACAACAATGCAGAGCTCGTCAAGGGTTTGTTTCCTGAGGTCTCCCAACAGCAATGCAGAGCTCAGCAAGGGTTTGTTTCCTGAGGTCTCCCAACAGCAATGCAGAGCTCGGCAAGGGTTTGTTTCCTGAAGCCCATTTCTTCAAGCACTGAAAATGACTTGGCCAGAGAAGCGCTTTGCAGATAGTACAGTGCGTGGAGGAACTATGGTAGGGGCTAAGGAGCTGTCTCAGAGGGTAAGAACGCTTAGTGTACACGCGTGAGGACCTGAGTTCAAATCCCAAGCATCCACAAAAAAGCTGGGCATGGCCATAAGCATGCCAGTAACCCCAGTACCAGTCACAAACAGGAGGATTGGCCACCACCTATGCTCTAGGCTCAGTCTCAAGGGAACAAGGCAAAGAATGACTGAGCAGACACGTATATGCTACCTCTCTCACCTGAATCTATATGAATGCTACCCCAGCCACCATCCTATCAATCCTTTAGTGTTCTAGGAGTGACTGGGCATGGCTTTTTATGTCCTTCAGAAAGGTCTGGATCAGATGTTATACCTCAGTGACTACATCTGAGCTTGACTGGGACACTTTTGCCTGTTCCAGCCTCTCCATGAGCTGCTGTGATCTGGCCAGGGTGTCCTTGTCGCTTCCTCTCTGTTTTGCAGACCACCCTGACTTTGGAGCTGTGTCACTCACAGAAGCAAGTGGCCAGAGATGGTTGGCTTAAGTATAGGAGGGCAATTCCCCAACAGCAGGGTGAGGAGCTATGGATGGCCCGTGCATAGCCTGAGGTACATACTTTAGGGATAGGGGACTTTGAACAGAAGCACAGTTAAATGAGTGCCCAGTGTGCCAAGGGTCCAGGGATGTCAAGACTTTGATATTATCTGTCTTGGGATGAACAGAAGACAGCTGACAGTAAGCTGCATCCATGTAGGATAATAATTTCCACATGGGTAAGAGATTGTTCTTCCTTCCTTCCTTCCTTTCTTCCTTCCTTCCTTCCTTCCTTCCCTACTTCCTTCCCTACTTCCATCTTCCTCCTTCCTATTCTCTTTCCTTTCCATCATTTTTGTGGTCCTGGGAATTGAATTTGGAGCCATAGTGCATAGGTAAGCACTCTGTCACTGAGCCACGCCCACAGCCCCTCACTGGGGGATTCTAGGCAGGGGCTCTACCACTGAGCCACACCCCCAGCCCCTCGCTGGAGGATTCTTGGCAGGGGCTCTACCACTGAGCCACACCCCCAGCCCCTCGCTGGAGAATTCTAGGCAGGGCCTCTACCTCTGGAGCCACGCCCCCAGCTCCATTTTCATTTTGAGTCAGGGGTTCCCTAAGTTGCTTAGGCAGGATATGGCCTTGTGATTTTCCTGCCTCAGCTTGTAGAGGAGCTGGCGTTACAGGCCCAACAATTGTTCTGCCTTGTTGAAAGGATGCGTGAGAAACAACGAGGGAATCAAACTCCTCCATCAGCACCTTCTTATACTGTAGTTCATCTTCTTACCTTAACTGCCTTGTGTATGAGAGTTCTCCTAAGCTTTGCTGTCCAGCAATTCCTCCAGCCACCCTGAAAATGAATGTATCTCTGGACCACTAGCCCACATCACACCTGGAAATTGGTCTGATTTTTCCCCCCAAACAAGGAAGACACCATGAGGCTAACAACTCCCTTGACCCACCCCACCCCAGTACTAAAGCACCAGAATGCATCTACTGAGTCAATAGCCACATGTCATGTTATCAGATTCTGTATGAACCCTTCAAGGCAGGTGCCAATGGCACAGGAGAGGCACTGAGGCCTGCGCTTTCAGGGACCCAGTGTCTTACCCTCATTGAATCTTTTTGTAGACTTACAGTTTGGAAAGAGCTTCGATTCGAGGATGGTCTTGAAAGGGTGTTTCTGTGGGCCAGCCCTCATGGGAAACAGGTGTCAGCAAGCTGTGTCAGGGAATGAATGTTGAGAGGATGCATCTGAGGCTCATGGATGGGGAATTGAGGCAGGTAGAAGGGTCTCATTTCTAGCTGCAAAAGCATCCCCTGTACCCTGCCTCTCTGTGTCTCAGTCTCTCTCTCTGTGTGTGTCTCTGTATATCTCAGTCTCTCTCTGTCTCTCAGTCTCTATCTCTGT
>JADRCH010000246.1:1869500-1911815 GCA_019843965.1 Rhynchomys soricoides | reverse complement strand
CCTCCCCTCCTCTCCCCTCCCCTCTCCTCCTCTCCCTTCCTCTCCTCTCCCTTCCTCTCCTCTCCCCTCCCCTCCTCTCCTCTCTTCTTCCTCCCTTTCCCTTCCATTTTCTAGGTTTCACTACATAGCCCTGGCTGCCTAGAAATTGCTATGTAGATCAGGCTAGTCTCAAACTCACAGAGATCCATGTGTGTCTGCTCCCTGAGTGACAATATTAAATGCAACCTAGCTGTCACCTTTCACATACATCCCTGGGCACAAGTGTGGTCACAACACTAAAGCACCATTTTTTTTTTTTCAAAATTTAAGGATATAATACCATCCTGGAGTCGGATAACTCTAACTTAGGCATCTTGTTGAACTGAATTGTTTTTACCCTTTGATGAGTTCTCCTAACTCCTCAACTCCTCTCGACTGCCATTCTGCTCTCTGCTTCCCTCCATCTGCTTTTAATTTCTCCATTTAAGTTAGATCATGCAAGATTTTCCTTTCTGTGCCTAGCTTATTCCCCTGCTGTCTTTTAGGTTCATTCATGTAATTGCAAATGTCAAGGTTTTCATCTTGTTTGCACAATGCTTAAGGCTTCGGTGTGTATGCGCACATGTGTGTGTGTCCCACATTTCATCGACCCATCCATCCATCCATTGGTCCATCCGTTGGTCCTTCCTTTCATCCATATATCCATCCATTGTACTTTGCCATGGTAACTGTCTGAGTCAGCGTTTCAATTCCTGCGCAAGCATCATGACCAAGAAGCAAGTTGGGGAGGAAAGGGTTTATTCAGCTTACACTTCCATGCTGCTGTTCATCACCAGAGGAAGTCAGGACTGGAACTCAAGCAGGTCAGGAAGCAGGAGCTGATGCAGAGGCCATGGAGGGATGTTTCTTACTGTCTTGCTTCTTCTGGCTTGCTCAGCTTGCTCTCTTATAGAACCCAAGACTACCAGCCCAGGGATGGCACCACCCACAAGGGACCCTCTCCCCTTGATCACTAATTGAGAAAATGCCTTACACCTGGATCTCACGGAGGCATTTTCTCACCTGAAGCTCTTTTCTTTGTGGTAACTCCAGCTTGTGTCAAATTGATACACAAAACCAGCCAGTATAGTAACTAACAGTATAGTGGACTGGGGGGGGTGGTGGTGGTGGGGGTTTCCAAGCAACTCCTTCAGATTCTGGTTTTATTTCCTTTGAGTATCTACCTAGAAGCAGGATTTTTAAGTTGTACAGTGACTCTGCTTTTGAGTTGCCCAAGGGACTGCCATACTGTTTACTTCAATGACCACGACACTTTCGATTCCTGCCAGGACTGTTCAGGGTCACCTTCTCTCTCACTTTGTCAATACTTCCATTCTTGTATCTTAAATAATGGTTGTTCTAACAGATGTGAGGTGATATTTTATGGGAGCTCTTTTGTAAGCTTCAAAAAATATGTATTTATTTAATGTTCAAGAGTGTTTTGTCTGCATGTGTATATGTACACCACATGTGTGCAGTGCCTAAGGAGGCCAGAAAGGGGGGCGGTGATGGTTCCTCTGGAACTGGAGTCATGGATGGTCATGAGTCATCACACAGGTGCCGGGAATCAGATTCAGTCCAATGCAAGAGCCACAGTGCTCTGAAGCCCCGAACCATCTCTCCAGCCCATTGTGGTGCTTCTGATTTGCATTTTTCTGGTGATTGGTCACGCTGAGCGTCTTCCCATGGCCCCAGGGACTGTTTGATGTCTTTCTTTTGAGGGATGTCTATTCCTCTTCCTCCTCCATTTTAACTGTAGAAGGAGGTATTATGCGTCTGCTGGGTTCTCTGTGTGTTTTGGATATTACCCCCTCTCCAGATCTAACACTTGCACATGCATTCCCCACTGCAGGGGCTGCCTTCTCTTCTGAGGACAGTTCTCTTTTTTTAGTGTGCCCACTTGCCTGGGTTTCAGTAGAGTTGTCTATGCTTTTCCTGCCATTTTCTTCAAAGCATCCTCACCAAGATCAATGTTGGGAAGCGTTTCTCTTGGGACTCTGATTTTCTTCTATTTCTCTGTATTCTCCACATTCGGATCCTAGAACTTATCCAAATACTCGCATAAATAAAAATTTAAAATCAGAGGGAATTTATGCTCCTCAGCAGATATCCTTTGAACATGCTTGAGACTTATTCTCGCCTTGCATGTTAATTGCTGGGTTTCTTGTCTAATCATTGCTCCTCTTACATGGGTCCAGATGTACATGGGAATCCAGATGTTGACTCACTGGAGCACAGACTTGGGTATAGCCAACACCTGCTTTTCCTGTACTAATGGAGCTGATCTTCTCTGCCAAGTCCTTTAGTTTGGGGGTCATTAATGAAGTGACCCACACTCTGGATGAAGGACGCTCCTTGCTCTCTTGTCTTTTTAGACTCTGAGATCACCACATCCGAGTAGCATCCTCCTTCTCTCTCCACTTCAGCTGTCTTCCTGGGTGGTAGAGTCCAGTTGGGGTGGAATGAGATGCTATCAAGTAATTGCTAAAGACAAGGGCTGGCTAGAAGGGCTTTATGGGTATGTGTGTTATGATAAAGATCGTCAGCTTCCTTGGCCCCTTCTATTTCCAGAGACAGGGGTCTGGCTAACACATCTCTCTCCATTTTAAATCTGTTATGCAAAGCTAGGCTCCAGCTTCAATTATTTTACAAGTGGTTCAATAGTTTGATAAATTATTCAGGGTTACAGTTCACATCTCTTTAACCAAATAAACTGATCTGGGAATGTTAGATGACACCAGTCAGGCCACTGGTGGGCATGTAACTCCCTCTTTTACATTATTTTTTTAAAAAAGAGAAAATAATGCCAGCAATTCATACATTAATTATAGCAAGGGAGATGTAAGGAAAACTCACCTCTTTCTGTGATTCAAGATGAGCAGCTCAAAACTTCTCTAGCAGATAGAAGGAGGGGGTCTCCCTGAGGACAAAGAACAACCGAACTTCCGGCCAGACCCAGCTAGAACTGTTAGACTGACAACTTCTTTGGCCTCTTTCATTTCTAGAGACTTATGTCTTGCTACCAAGTCACTCTCTGACTTAAATCTGATATGCAATGGTATGAGGTGCCTCATTCCCTCAGGTCTGGGTTCAAGCACCTAGAACAGTTCATCTTGTGTGTAGATGACAGCTATGTTTCCTATGAATGGGAGAAAGTACGTGTAAACAGAAGCCTTCCATTACCTCAAGCAGAAGGAGCCATTTGTAAGAGCGGTCTAGGTAACCGGCCCTTTCCTTCCTCTGCTCCGCCCAGGTTTGACAAACATTAGCTTCCTGATACAGAGACCCACACTGCCAGTGGTTGTGAAGGCATCTACCCATGTCTGCCTCCGATGCCATCAGGAATGCACATGATGCACAGGGGAGGAGGTCTCTGACAGGCACAGGCCCGTGGAAGCAATGGCTGCCCAATCCACAGCCCCAGGCTCTGTCCTCTTGTAGGAAAATGGCTGCACATCTCTAATATGGAGACTCCTATCCGGAGGCCTCTTAGCCCAGGCAGTCAGTGCTTTAGAGCAGGAAGGTTTCCATATTCTGGAACACAAATTTGGTCACCAAGCCCTTCCCTCATCCCTCTAGACCTAATACTCCCAGGACGCAAGCATCTTGCCATCACAGGCTCACATGTTTGAACACTTGGTACCGTGCTTGTGGTGCTTTCTGAAAGGCTGTAGGACCTCTGGGACCTGGGACCTGACTTAAGGAAGCAGGAGGCTTGGCATGTAAGGTTATACTTGTTTCTGGTCCTGGCCTTACTTCCCTTTCCTGGCCCACCCAGATGTCATGTCTTCTGCACCGTGATTGACAGCATCCCATGAAACCGTGAGCCAAAATGAACTTCTCTGTTTTACGTTGCTTCTGTCGTGTATTTTGTTATTGGAACATGAAAAGTAACACAGTAAACACTTCTACTGTTGAGACTGTAAACATAGTCAGGTCTTCCAGACTACTGTGGTCATGTGGACTTGTAGAACACACACACACACACACACACACACACACACACACACACACACACGGCATCGCTTCCCACTGAATATATCCTTAACCAGTATCTGATATCTCTGGGGAATCTTTTTAAAAACATTTATTTTTTTCTTATTAGGTATAGGTATGTGTGGATATGTGCATGTCAAGGCAGGTGCCTGTGGAGAATAGAAGCATTGGCTCCCCTGGAACTAGAAGAAGAGATGCTTGTGAGCTACCTGACATGGGTGTTGGGAATTGAACTTGGGTCCTTTGGAAGAGCAGCAAGTAAGTGCTCCTAATGACTGAGCCAACCCTCCAGCCCTCTCTGGGAAGTCTTAAGTGAATTTTGTTTCTTCCACTTACTACTATGGAACGACTGACACACCTTGGTCCCGGGAAGAGGAAATCTTGATTGAGGAATTGCCTCCATCAGACTGGCGTGTGGCATACATGTGAAACATTTTCTTGATTAATGATTCATGTGGGAGGGAGGGCTCAGCACACTGTGGGTGGTGTGGTGCCATCCCTGGGTAGGCAGGCCTGGGGTATATGAAAATCAAGTTGAGTAAGCCCTGGGGAGCAAGCCAGTAGGCAGTATTCCTCCATGTTCTCTGCTTCAGTTCCTGCCTTGATTTCCCTCAGTGACAGACTACAAACTAAATGAACCCTTTCTTCAATAAATTGTTTTTGGTCTTAGTGTTTATCACTAGAACAGCAATGGACAGAGTAGCTTTAAGTGTAGCACACAGACTACTGAGTGTGTCTCAGGATCATGACAAAGAAACTTCATAATCCAGACTCACCACACTGTGTTCATAGAAACTATTGAATATTCAAGATACAATGAATGATGCTCCTCCCAGCAGGCAGATGTGGCTGCAGACATTTGTGGTTTTGAAATAAGAGTTATTTTTTTCTCCTTTAAACAGAGAGAAAAATTGCTATCGGTGGTGACACTCTGGACTGAGGTTTCTAACCAGCTGCTTTGTCTGGGGTCTGGCTCACAGATGTGATTTCTTTTTCTTTTTCTTTCTCTTTCTTTTTTTTTTTTTTTTTGACTAACAATGAATATTTTAAATAATAATATACCCACATTAAAATTCAGTGGCCATCACCTTTAAGTCATTAGATCTTCTTATGCCTTTTAAAGCTCACATCATTGGATGACATTGAAGACATACACCCTTACATGGTGTGGTCCAGCTGGTGCTGCCCCCTGCCAAGGGAGCATTCCAGTTTTCCATGACTCCGCAAGGCCCAAGGTAGCTCTTCTCCATACATGACTAATGCACACATTTAAGATTTAAGGCACACATTTGCCTCTGATCCCTAGACAACCCAAAAGAGCCATAAATTAAAAAAAAAAGTTTATATTTTATATGTATGAGTGTTTACCTGTGTACGTCTGCAGTATGTGTATGCAGTACCTGTGGAGACCAGAAGAGGGTGCTAGAGCCCCTATAACTGAAGTTACAGGTGTTGGTGAGCCACTATGTGGGTTCTGGAACTGAACATGGGTCCTCTGAAAGGATCACCAGAGCTCTTAGTCTTTAAGCCATCTGTCCAGCCTTCAGCATTGGGTTCTGAGAGCAGCCCAGTGGTTTGTGGGAGCTACCTGATCTTTGGGAACACTAGGCGTCATGCATTTCTTTCTTAAAATAACATCAACCTACAGACATGGAAGTTGTGCATAAAGATGCTCACCAAAGTGCCTTGAACTCTTTCGAAGTGATTGATAAAGTTGAAGTGCTAGCTTTAAACTCTCTGCACTTCAAACTCCAGGAAACATCTGTCTTTGACTCCCTTGTCTTTTATGTTTGAAACTGGATACTATTGTAACATAGACTTTTCAGTGCCACAGAACCCACTCAGGGACAGAGTTGACAGTTTTCTCTGATTTGATGCCCAGGCATATGTTATTCCTTTGGGAGCAGAAACCACGGCTTGGGTGTGATTTTTGCATTCAGGGGGTCCCCCTGTTTTTCTCAGGTCACTCATCTTGTGTCTGGCTAATTGCTCGAATTGAAGTTTTCAGGGTAGATTTAAAATTCAGGAACTCTGCACACAGAGACTGTGGCTCATCCCGGGGGTGCGGTGGGGGTGGGGGTGGTGTCAGAGCTACAGGATGGACTCAGAGTGACAGCTTCAGGAAGGTGGATTCTTCACAGCCACCTCTGTGTCTCAACTGCCCGTTGCTTTGGCAAAAGCGCATTATGGCAAGATTGCAAAGCCAGTTTCTCATTTATTTACCTAGAGACCAAGATGCCCATGATTCAGTTTCCTCTACAGTGGAACTGAGGTGATGACTCTGTGGCATTTTAGGGACTGCCAAAGTGAAGTCCCTCTGGAGACCAATGTTAAACATCTCTTTCTACTGCAGAAATCCAGGAAGAACTTGCAAAAATCCTTGTTTGGTAGCTGCTACTCAAGGATGATACTTGTGAGCCTCTGACATTTAAAATAGATGTTCCTTGCACCCAGAGCTTGTGAGTGGGCTTGGATTTGGGTTGCTTTCCAAGCTTTTGCATGAATGTCCTAAATTTTTACGAAGATATATACATTTCTATCCCCCATCCAAACTGGTGACTTATTCTTAAACTTGTTTGCTAGAATATACCATGCTGGGGCAGAATCCCCATATTACTGACAAAGCATGTAAGTTCTGTCTTACAGGCCCACCACCACCACCTCCTTGCAAGGTATCACAGGAGAAAATGGCCAAAGCCAAGCTTCAAGCCCTGAGCCATTGCCCAAGCAAAGTGTCTAGTGTCTTGGCTTTGGGCACCGAACCTATGTCTTACAGTTTCTTTTTGAGTTCCCCATGGACTTTTCTGAGGATGATAAGAAAGAAGAGTTGCCTTAAATTACAACATTGACCACTCCATTCTACTATGGTGCACAACCTGGCTTTCCTCTGAATTCACAACTAGCCCAACCCCCAACATGGTACCTCACCTTCACTCAACCCCTTCTCTGCTGTCTTGCTTTTTCATCACAGTTGATTTTCTTCACAGTTCCTGATTTTCAGTTTGCCAGGGTTTGGAAGTTAAGAGCCCAACTCCAAGTGATTCATGAGAATATACTGGCTAGCTTTCTAGGGAACATTCCCATCATCAATATGACCTTGGTACTTCAGTATCTTAGACAGATATTAATAAAGATGGTAGGTTTTTTATGTGCTTCATTTTACATATCAACATCAATACCTTCTTTGCCAAGCTTGTGACCCTAGGGTTTGGGGACATGAGTCACATGAGGTACAGTTCTAACTATAAGTCACATGGTATACTAGCCAGAGTAGCCACAGAAGGAGATCTGATTATGTTGTTGCCTACCTCGTGAACTTTATTTATTATTTACTTATTTGTATATATCTTGAGATAGGATCTCACAATGTAGTCTTGGTTGGCCTGGAGCTCACTATGTACACCAGGCTGGCCTCAAATTCACAGAATATTTCCTACATTCATCTGCCTTTCAAGTACTGGGATGAAAGACATGCACCATCACGTCCTGCCTTCATAGGATTCTTTTTTTAAAAAGTATATATTTGTATTTTATATGTATGTATCTGCACTATGTGTATGCACCATATGTATACAATGCCCATCAATACTAGAAGATGGTATCAGAGCCCCGGGAACTGGGGTTACAAATGCTTGTGAATTGACTGGTGTGGGTGCTGGAAACCAAACCCACTGAGCCATTTCTTCCAGCCCCTCATGAAGAACCTTGTGTCCTCTATAAATCAGAGAGTTTATGAAGAGAAACTGTGGTTCTCTCCTAACTTGTGGGGATTACGTTCTAATACCCCCACAGCATACTTGGGACAGCAGATAGCACTGAACTAGACACACTCTGTTTTTTCATAGACATACCTCGCATGTAGTTCAATTAGGCATTTTAAGAAATAAACAATAAGAAGTGATAATAAAATAATTATAACAAAACTATGTGGAATAGATATGTAAATGTAATCTCCCCCCTCCCACCCATATCACACAAAGCAAGCATTTTTAGCCTGTCTTTTGTTGTATTTGATTTGGGAAGACATAATCTTACACTTTGGGGTAGACTGTTGTTAATTAAGATCAGAGTTAGTTGCTTATGAGTACTTATGAGTATGAAGTGTTCCCACAGGTTCATATGTTGACCGCTTGGCACAGTTGTGTTGGAACTTCAGATTATGTGGCTTGGATGGAAACATACGTCACTGAGGGAATGACATTGAAGGTTACCTATGTAGTCTCCAGTCCCTCCCTTGCTCCCAGATTCTTGTCTACCTTGAGCTGAAGAATTCTGTCTGTCTCACAATCTCATCGATATCATGTTTTACTCAAAGGCACAGAGCTAAGTAACCATGGACAGAACCCTCTGAAACCACAAAAAAATTAGATGCTTTCTCTTTTTAAGTTGTTGAGTGCCTGTGGGTATTTTGACACAGCAACAAGAATGATTGCTATACCACAGTAGGCTTAGATTTTTCAAAACCTACTTTAATAAGGGTTCTTAAACGCTTTAACCTCCCTTCTAGCCACCAGAGGTAATGGAAAGGAAAGGTTAGTAGGGCAAAGGGGGATGTGGACCTGTTTACAAATAGTTCTGTGGTGCTATTCCAATCTTTGTTATCAAGATATCGACAGTTCGGTTCACATGAATCACCATCAGCAAACACCATTTATGAATCAGTAACAGCATTGCAATCCAGAAGAAACCCTGAGGCTCTGCCAATCGGCTGGAATCCGTGGAAGTGGCAACAAGCCACAGAAATATCACAATAAGTTCTTTGGTGTGTTTCTACAGAGTCATGACATGCAGTGATCAGCGGAGAAGGCAAGGCGAACCAATACCAGAGCATTGTCCAATGAGTGTTGGGTTGTACTTGCACTCTTTCCAAGTATCATGTGTCATCTCAAGCATCTGCTCCAATAAAACATTACAAGCGCCCACATCAAACAGTCTCCCACCATGTGCCTGTTCTCAGTAAAACATCCTCTCGCAAGACAGTTTCCAGAGAAACATCATATGACACAACCGAGTCTCCAAAGGAGCCAGAAATTTCCACTTTATACCATGACACTCAATTTCATCATTCATACAGCCACCGGTGGCTAGCAAGATGGGTAGCATATACAGTCCGGATACTCTGGATAAAGTTCACCCAAAGGATAGGATGGAGTAGGATGTTGTAAGTCTGCTTCTTCAGTCATACTCCCAGATAGCATGAGCTGCAGAGGACAAGTGGCCTGGACATCTTGGGAGAACTTCTCTGAGTCCTTTTTCCCCATTGCTCAGAATGGCAGGAGTAAGGCAGAGGATGTGGAAGAGGAATGAAAGGAGTTGTTTCCCATCTTGGTTACCTTGTCTCCCATCTCCATTACACTACTGACTTTGTAAGGTAGGTGGTAGGCGAACATGGTTTCCTTCCCTGAACTTCACTTTTATTCCATTATGTAGAGTGTGGTCAATGCCACTTCTTGTGAGAATATTTGAAAATATCCTTTTCACTTTTAATCTTTTTATTATTTGAACATTCTATTCATGCATATAATATATTTTGTCAAAAATCCATCTCCATCCCTTCTCCAACTCTGCTTGAATGCCCCCACAGTGACTTTCCCTCACAGTTTATGTGCTTTAATTTTTAAACCCACTGAGTCCTTCTGTATGTGTGGGGGTGTAGGACAACATAAGTTACCTTTTTCTGAGCTGTTTGTCAGTGGGATTCCATAGATTCCTCTCCCCAAATGTTGTAGGATATTTCTGTAGCTCTTGATCATCATCCAGAACTTGATGGTAAGACCCTGTTGCTTAAGATGCAACATACTTGAGTCATAGGACTTGGAGAAATCAAGCTGGTACTGCATATAGAAACTCCACCTCTACTGGTTAACTTTTGTAGTGCTGAGTTCTGTGTACACTACCAGGGGTAAAAAGCAATCAGCAGTCTTAACCAGCCAGGAACCCTGAAAGCAGCAATAGTGACTGACTTTGTAAGACAAGCCCACAGGGGCAATAGTGGCATAGATGGTATAGGAGTAATCAACCACTTTCTGATTAGAAACTGACCAAATTTGCTATGTTGCTTTGCATGGGTAAGAAGCCAACCCCATTCATCCTTCCTGAGAAACCAGCTTGACTCTCTTCTCTTCACTTTGAAAGATTTATTCAAAACAGGAGTCTTGCTCTTCCTGTTGAGGGATTGACACTGTTTCTCTATACAAGAATGTGCCTGTGTTATTTATTCATTCACTGTATCCCCACATCCTGTGCCCATCAACAACCATTTTGATATGTTAACACATACTTGAGTTTTATGTCCCACTGGGTTCTTGCAAATATGTATCTAATCTTAATTTATATGCATGAAACTTAATTTTATGGAAATGCTATTGGTTGAGACAGCATCATCTTGTTTGAATTTTTTCTCACTTGGCACTGTTTCGAAAACCTAGGCATGTTGGTATGTGCATCTCTAGTCTGTCTCTTCCAATTGACTCATGGTGTGTGTGTGTGTAGGGGGGGGTATTCTGTGGCTTGTATCCACTATATTTCATTTGTTCACTTACCCACTGGTGGGTAACTCAGTGGCTTCTGCCTCTCAACCTGTGAGTACTATAATAAACCTCTGTAAGCTTGTCTACTTCCAGCCGAGTGTAGAAATTTAGGGAACACATACGTGGCCATAGATGTCTATATTAAAATTGATCAAGCTACCCAGTTATTCTGCTGGATTATTGTACTGGTCACAAGCACTGAATTATTAACTCATACTTATTTCAACATTTGGCATTATCCTGTTCTCTCGTTCAGCTAGTCCAATATGTGTAAATGATACCTCATTATTGTGTTAATTTGTATTTCTCTATTTCTTGTTTTAAGCATCTCATCAATGTGCTTGTTAGCTTTAGAATTATCTCATCTATAGCTTGCTAATAATACTCTTGACCATTTTTTTCTCCACTGGATTGACATTTCCTCCTTGTAGTTATGCAGAAATTCCTTATGCATTCTGGAAACAGTAGGGGCTTGTTTTAAGCATTGCAAATATTTTCTCTTCTGTCCTCTAGTAATTTTGTTTATTGTCTTTTGAACAAGAATCTTGTAGTTCACATAATAAAATGAATCCCCTTTTGATACTGTATGATACTTATCTCTGAAGTTTGTTTATGAGGCTCTGGCCAATGTTATGACATAACACAGAAAGTCCTTTTAAGGATAGAGATGTTCAGGATACAACAGGAATTATCTACAAATGATATGATTATATATCCAGAATAGCCAAATGAATCAACATATCATATTAGAACTAGCAAGAGACTTCACTGAGAATTCTGAATGCCAGACCAATATTTAAAAATCCTCAGTACTTAATCCACCCCAGCAATACCCAACTCAAAAATAAAACATGAAGATGTGTTTGTCTCCCAGACAACGCACTTTGCTTTTTATGCTTTATTTACACAGGAGAATTGGTGTACCATGTAACATTTCACAGACACATAGTATCTTTTATGGTCTGGATACAAAGTGTACCCCTAAAAGACTCACACCCTGGGGAGTGTCTTGGTTTGCTTTCTGTTGCTGTGATCAAAAAGAACTGACCAAAAAATAGCCTAGGGAAGGAAAGAAAGAGTTTATTTCATCTTAACAGCTTGTAGACCATCACAAGGGGAAGTCAGGGCAAAAACTCAAGGCAGGAACTAAAACAGAGACCATGGAAAAAATACTCTTTCTGGCTTGCTCCCCATGGCTTTCTTAGCCTGCTTTTATTTTTTTGGTTTTGGTTTGTTTGTCTTTTTTTTTTTTTTTTTTTTTAATCCAGGACCAGAGGTAGAACTGCCTACAGTCATTAGTGAAGAAAATTACCTCACTGCAAAACTTACAGAGGCATTTTTCTCAGTTGAGGTTCCCCTTTTCCAGATGATGCTAGCTTGTGTCAAGTTGACAAAAATTACTACCACCCAGGCAGAGTCTGAGAACTCTAGGAGGTGGGAACTGGTTGGAAGAAGTAAGTCACCCAGAGCAGATCCTTGAAGATAATCTTATTTCTGGCATTGTCTCTCTGTCTCTCTGTCTCTCTCTCTCTCATTCTTCCTCCATCCCTTTTCTTCTCTCTCTTCATGTCCACACTGAAGTAAAGAAGCTCCTTTCCCATATAATCCGAGAACTGTGATGCAATATCCATGAACTAAATCCAAACAAAGCCTTTTAAATTTAAGTTCTTCTTGGGCATTTTGTCATAATAACAGGAAGTGACTAATATAGCATCCTAGCAGAACATGACTATAAGACAGCAGAAAAAAGAAGGAACCAGAGACCGGGTGAGCCTACAGGATAAAGGACATGAAGGAGAGGGGTCTTCATGGTATTTTAGGTCTACAGATTCAGTGGTACTCAGCAAGCTCTTTGAAGTGAGGAAAAATTGAATGTGATATACTTTACTTTGTCACATACCTTTCTACAGCAGCTAATAAATCTTCAGTACTTACTGACAAATGAATGATTACCAGTGTCCTTGTGACCATTTGTCTAGAACTTTCCATGAAGTCCCACAGGAGAGCCTTTGGAAGGTAGAATTGCTTTTGGGAGATGATTGGGAAAGCAATGTAAGATATTTAGCACTCTCAGAAATAGGAAAAGTGATTTAGAGAATAAACACTTTTCTATCCTAAAAACTCCTAGAGTGCCTCTATTCAGGACATATAGTTATTGTGCTAAAATAAATATAACATAAAATATACCACTTAGATCATTGTAAAGTATCCAGTTTGGCAGCATGATTACCAGCATCTCTTTCTAGAACCTTCCATCATTTCAGATTGAACTGCTTTACTAATTGAGCGTGACTTCTCATTCTATCTACCATCCTGCAGAAGTCACCATTCCTTGGTCTCCTTTTTGGAGGGAGGTATCTCACTATGCATCTCAGGCTGACTTCTTATTCACAGTCCCATCTCAATATGTCAAGTAAAGGCATCACAGGCATGTGCCCGGCACAGAAGTGGCCATTTCTGGTTTCTATGACAACTCAGTCGTATCATGGGATGGTTTTCTGGAAGCTGTCCTGTGAGAGGGCACGTGATGTTTAGAAAGATAACCCCACAGGCAGTGAGAGGATGCTCTTGCATTGGTAAACCATGGAATGCTTTGCTGGCCTGTGTTGGTCTTTGCTGGTCTTCACTTCCTAACCCCACAGGCAGTGAGAGGATGCTCTTGCATTGGTAAACCATGGAATGCCTTGCTGGCCTGTGTTGGTCTTTGTTGATCTTCACTTCCTAGAGGGAAATGCACCAAAGAACTTCTTGTGGTATTCCAGCTGATTCTTGCTGCTTCCACTGACTTGCACTGATTTGGTGGAGCCTTGTATTTCTGCTGGATTGTGTGCTGCTACTGATTTGTGTTTGGTGTTTTCTATTGACCTGAACTGCTGACTGATGAAGAGTGGAATCGCTCTGAGGAACTGCTTCCAAACAGGTCCACAAACCCCTTTTCCTATTAACCTTCTTTTCCCCTACCTCTGGTGGGTGGACTAGAAGGGGGGTTGAAGCACTTAAGAACCCTAAATAAAGTAGGTTTTTTAAAAAATCTAAGTCCTGATGGCACCATCCTGTTTCCTATCTCTATGAATTCAAATACATTTTAAAGCATGTATCAGGGGCATCATATGACATTTATGCTTTTCCTTATGGCCTATCTGTATGCTGTCAAGCCTCATTAATGTATATGTCAGGATGTGTTCCTGCTAATTCATTGGTGGACACTTAGGTTACAGACACAGACACACAGACACACACACAGACACACACACACACACACACACACACACACACACACACACACCACTTAAGCCATACTTAGTATACATATAATCTGGGCCAATAATAGGTACATGTAACTATGACCTCTGGATTTCTCAGGATACACTGAGAGACTGATATAGCCGAGTCAAGAACTCTGGTTCCATCTGATAAAACTGGGTGCCTATGAGGAGGTGACTCTTCATTCCCTAGGAGGGGAGGCATGCTGGCAGTGGGGTCTTGCTGTAGAATGAGTAGGTTAACAGACAGGCCATTGCTGGTTGGTGTTTTAGGCAGGGATAACATCTCTACAAAGATAACCAGGGACTATGAAATTGTTAAATGTGACTGAAGCGTGGTTGTATGTTTACAGTGGTTTGTTTGTAGGCTGTGTGTTCACAGCAGGATGTCCTGGTAGAAATGGGTAAATGATCAATCTAGAAAGGTATGCTGAGGACAACATTAAGTAGCTGTTTCTTGAGATCACAGGAAATTTCTTAAAACCTAAAATAAATGCATATTCTTTTCTCATGCACAGAGACTTAGTACGTACATTCTTATGGGCATATGGTCTTTGTGATTTGATGATATATATGTGCATTTTTGATATCCATGCACAGAAGTTTCCTGTCGTTAGTGGCCCTTATAGCTTCCTGGTGCTGTGTCCATAGATGTAACAGAGTCTAATTAATGAGTTCCCTGTAGCTAGGTATTTAACTGGTTTACCAGTCTAGTTCTTACCAGCAACACCAACAACCAGAACAAGCTTGCAGAGCTATCACTTAACATGAGTGTGAGTCTAACCAGAAGATCAATTCCCCATGCATGATTGACAGGTCAGAGGGTATGTGCTTGTGTAATTTTGATAGGTGGTGCTGACTTGCCCTCCACAAGGGTTGTACCAAGCCATAGTCCCCATCAGCACATATGTGAGGTTTACTTGTGCAGTACCTCGAGGTCTCATCAAACTCTTGGGTTCTTTCTGCTTCAGTGGGGGGGACATGGTATCATAAGATGGGAGCAACTTGGCACTTCTCATCCCAGCTAACTCGAGGACTTACGTTTCCTCTCAGAACCTTCTTGCCTATCTCTCCACTTCAAACTTGCTCCTGGCTTTTTTGATGTAGATTTTGAACAAATCTTCACTCATCTGTTTTATTATTTTGAGCCTTAAAAAAAAAAAAATCAAGTATTGCTGAATTTTCACAAGTACTTTTGGTCTTAGTATCTGAGACACTAAGATGAATTTTCTTAAGCATAGTTGTTTGTTTATTGGATTTTTGTGTAATTTTACCAAGTTTAAATTTCTGAAATAAAACCTCATTTTTATTGTTCATCCTTTTTTAATGCTTTGATGCACACAGTTGCTAATATTTCATATTGACTTTTATATCAATATGCATAACACCATTAAGCTTCACTTTTGTTCTTTGAATATTTTTGTCCAATTCCTGACAGCTTGTGCATAATTTTGTATCTGCCTTAGTGAAAGATTTTGTAGCCGTTCCTTTTTTCTTCTTTCTCTCTCTGGGTCTCTGTCTCTGTCTCTCTGTCTCACTGTCTCTGCCTCTCTTTCGTTCCCTCTCTCTCTCCCTTTCTCTCTCTGTGTATCTGTCTCTGTCTCTCTCTTTACCTCCCCCCATGTGTCTATCTCTGCCTCTCTCTCTCTGTCTTTACCTATCCCCCCTTTCTCTGTGTGTCTGTCTGTCTCTGCCTCTCCCTTCCCCTCCCTCCCCCTTCTCTCTGATGCCTCTGACAGTACAAGCACTATTGAGTCAGGAAAGTCATGAAAACCCATGGCACCCTGGTCTTAGACTTGCTTTGCACCTATGACTTAGGTTCTTCTGCATCCCATCCTGGAATCTCTTGTTGCTTTCCAGCTTCCTGATTTGCTTCTTTTCCTGTAAACGTGTGCTGCGGACAGAGCCCAGTGCCTTACTAGTCTGTGCTAGGCATGCAGTACACCCTACTCCTGACACCAACTCTCGTTCCTCTGTGACTCTTATCCTTACTCACTCTTTCTTACTCTTGTTTAATTTCTAACATTTTGAACTAAGATGCTGTATTCAATTTTTCTTTTTTCTTTTTGGTCACTTTTTGTATGGGCACAAATGACTTTTCTGAGTGTGTAGCTTTTTCTGTTTTTCGACTACACCTGCCTTTTTAAATAGGCAGGCTTACTATTGATTTATTGAAATTTCTTAAAGTTTATTCTCTCCATCACCAAAGCAGTACACATGAAAACAGCTCCAGACTTTTGGATAGGAAAGGCCTTTCGCTTTTTAATCTCATTCATTTCTATTTTCATTATATTTTCATCAGAAAAAAAATCGAGTTTTTAAAATAATTTTTAAAAATGGGCCTTGAATACAAGGAGAGCAAAGAAGGAGGGAGGGATGGGGAAATGATAGAATTATATTATAATCTCAGAAAACTTTAAATTAGTGACATTTTGTGGCTTTTCAAGCTTTTTAAAATTCTTTGACAATTTTCATCAACATAGACAAAATACCGTGATCATGTCACCTCTCCACTGTCAGTCCCCGAACTCCTTTGTGGGTTTTAGTTTGTTTGTTTGTTTTGTTTTTAATGTTTGTAAGTTCTGTCATGGTTTTGTAAAAATATTATCGGGGTTCCTTTGTGACCTACAATGTGCTCAATTTTTCATAAATGTTTTAAAGATATTTGTAAGGAAAACAAATGGTCTACTGTCAGGGTGTGTAATCCGCATGTCCCAGAACAGTCTGACTAGTTAGTTGTGTGACCCAAACATGCCTGAGCAGTACCTGTGTCCTGTTCTTGCTGCTGCTGGCCTTTCTTGAGTCCTCAGTCACAAGTCTCTCCTGCATTACTGATGGGGAGTCGGCCGCCTGCAGCACTCGGAATTCCCACAACATCCCTTGGAGCCTACTCCTTACACAGTAGAGGGCATCCTTCTAGTCTGTAATCCCAGTACATAGGACATAGGAACAGTAGGATCGGGGAGTCCAGGCCATCCTGGGCTATCTAGTAAGTTTGAGGTCAATTTGGGCTAAGTGAGACCCTGTTTTAATAAATAAACAAATAGATGATTAAAAAACCTGCCCATCCCGGTGCTTTTCTGAGTTCTATCATATTAGACATTGCACGTTGAGCCTCCAGCCCCTTCCCGTTCACCATGTGATAGGCTTGTGAAGAGCCTTGCGTATTCTGCTTCTTCTTTTGCATCTCCAGAGCTCAGGCTGACCATCTTTCTCACAGAGAGAAGAGACGCCTGTGCCTTTACTATGACGACATTTGTTCTCATTCTGAGACTACTTGGTGGTGGACTTCGCTTCTTTGTTTTGTTGGTTTGAGATGGAGGCCTCACTATATGGTCCTGGCTGGCCTCGAACTCACAGAGCTCTGCCTCCCTCTACCTCTAGAGTGCTGGGCTGGGAGGTGTGCACCCCAATGCCCAGCCCACCTTCTTTCTTCGTCTTCAAAGTCCTCTGCTGTGTGATGAGCTCTCTTTGCCTTAATCCAATAGATAAAAACATCACATCTTGCTCATCTTAATTCCTCTAATTATAACTTTAGCACTTGTTCCTTTAGACTTTATCTTCGTTCATCCCCTCTGTGACTGATGACACAATTAACATTTCTCAGTCCTTCCTCTGTCCACCTTTCCAACCACCTGGTTTTAATTTGTTGTGTTGGCATAGTTCTCAGAGTGTGCGTGTGTGTGCGTGCGCATGTGCGTGCACATGCGCGTGCGTGTGTGGTGAGAGTGGGGTCTTCCTACAGGTATACTGCCCTCATTCCCATCCCTCCCCTCCCCCATCCCCTCGAATTTATGACCTCTTCTTAATTACTGCCTTTACACATATATGCATATGAATAGATACAGCTTGCTGACTTTATTTAGTACTTACATGTACCTGTGTTTAGGGCTGACTCCTTGGGATTTGATCACCTATAGGGGCTTGTCTCTAGAGAACACTGATTCTCCTTCTCTCTGCTGCTACGAATTGCCTGTATTTCTTCATCTATGGGTTGGTGCCTGTGATATTTCTCCTTTCCGTGTTTACATGTCAAGTGGTGTCACCATGAAGGTCTTGTTTAGGTGATGGTATTATTGAGATTTTATGAGGGGAGCTTCTCTGTCATATTTCTTGTAGGATAGCAAGATGCCATCTTGTAATGGGTGTCTGGTTCTCTGGCTCTTGCAGTCTTTCTGCCTCTCTTCCATGATGTTCCCTAACCCTTAGGTGTAAGGGTTGTGCTGTAGATGTATCATTTGGGGTTTGGCATCCTGAGGCCAGTTGTTATCTGCATTTGGACCAGTTGTGAATTTCTGTAATGGTCTCTGTCTGCTGAAAACATGAGTTTCTTTAATGAGGAGTGAGAGCTACATTTATCTGTGACTGTCCAGATCCATTGTCTTAGAATGGTATTAAGAATTATACTGGTACTAGTTAGATCTCCTCTAGTGTCTAGACCTCATAGCCATGAGAGATTGGCTAGGTTTATAGACCAACCATCAACTTCCTTCTATTGAACAGTCTTGACGTCCAAACAGATAATAACTTTAGTTATGTGTATTTATTTGTGTGGCTGCATGCATGTGCATGACACAGCATGCTTGCAGAAGCCAGAGGACAACTTGCAGGAGTTGGCTCTCTCCTTCGCCATATGGATCCCTGAGATTAAAGTCAGGGTACCAGGCTCGACAGCAAGCTCCTTTACTCACTGAGCCATCCTGATGCCCCGCACACCCCACGTTTATGTTAGGACTTTTCACAGATTGGTTGTCATATGATTATCTGGTGATACTGAGGTACACGTTCTGAGTGGCCACAGCTGGTATTACCTCTAAATAGATCTAGAGCATTTTGATTTCTCATGGTCCTCACACAGTGAAAGGCTAACCACGTCCTCCCTTTTATTAACCTCTGTTTTTACTGAGCATGTTTGCTTCTCCATGCCTGAAGGATCAGCAGCAGCCTGGGGAGGGCTCTGTTTAAAGTTCAGCAAGTTCAAAAGTCCAGTGTAGATGCCTAGACCTCATGATTGAATTGATAAATGGAGAGGGGAGAGATCTGATGGTGATGCAGGCTTCTGTCTTGTGCAAATTTAAGGGTGAGATGGTGATCTGGTCCACCATGTTGGGTTTTGTGGACATCCATTTCCAAGTAGTTAGTTTTGTAGCTCAAGGGATGAGGTAAGAAACAGGGAGTAAAGGTCACTGTGGCTTGCTTGCTTTCTCCACCATTTCATGAAAGCCTGCTAAGTACCAGGCAGTATATAAATATTAGCTCAAGTAAAATGGTCTCAAAGGAGTACAGGTGGCAGAATTTCCTTGAGAAGTCAAGTCTCTGGGATATCAAGCTCCAGCTGTACCTCCTCTAGGCCTTCCCGTTTCTACAGTATGTTTTCTACCTTGCTGTAGACTAGACATTGGGGTCTGGTCAGAATTTAAAGAAAATGAAGACTATCCAATGGCATTTCCTAATATTATTAGGTAAACTGAGTCATTTAAAGCAAGATGTCTTTCAATGTCTCATCTGAATCAGGCACCAGTGGTATCCTCTGGGTCACCTTGACCAATTTGTGAATGGCAAGCAAGGTCAACACAGTTGCAGCAAGCACGTGACACAGACCAGTAATTTAGAGATGAGCCTTCAGACAGTGTCTCCTCCTCTTCCTCTTTCACCTCTTTCTCTTTATGAAAGGAAATAGCAACTGGTTTGAAGCAGATTCAAAGGGAATTATAAACACTAAGAGGAGGACTTTTGTCCAATTAAGATGGCATTTATCTTTGAAGTATGCTGTCTCTACGATGTCCCCAGTGACACCAGGTAGACTGGGAAGAAATGGATGACATGGAAAAGGGTAACAATCCATTGATTTCCAGAAATAATACTCTTGAGCGTGCGCACAAGTGTGCATGTGTGAAAAATTGGCCAGAGAAGAGGAACATGAAAATATTTTTAGACTCCTATCACCTCAATATGTGGGAAGTGTTACCATAGATAATTCCACACTTTGTCTATTAATTACACCATTTAATATTTCATTTCCACACAAGAAGGGGCAAGCCATTGCCATGTCTACTACATGCCTGGTTTGAGGCTGAGAGAATCACACTAGATGCTGTGATTAAATGAGCTAGAGGTGGAAAGAGCTGAGAATGGGGCCCGAAACATGAGAATACGTTTTCTGGGTCCTGTGTGCTGGCTTTAGTTTTACAAACAAAATAATGTTGCAGAGGAGAGGCTAACATTCAGAGAGATACCCGGTTACATGGGTGTGTTTATCCCTCTTGGGAGACTGACTGGATTGAAGGCTGCCTGGAGCTTAGTAGAGCCCACTTCCTGGTGTGTATGAAGCCGTTTCTGGAGGTGACTGGTGTGTGGCACAGCAAGAGGGATGGGCAGACCTACTCTGGCTGTAGGCAGCACCACAAGATAACCTGGGAATCAAAATGGAATAAAGGTTGAAGACAAAGGAAACCACAGGGCTCCCTAGTGAGTGTGTCTACCTTTGTCCCTGTGGACATGTCTCAGGCCTCATCAGTCTTTCAATGCAAACTCACACCGAGGACCCTCAGGGGGATTCTTGGTCTCTAACAGCAGGGCTGAGGTACATCATTGGACACCCTTGTTCTGCAGCTTTCAGCTTCTTAGACCAAGCAGTTGCTGGGTTCTCTGTATCTCCGTGTAGACAGACACATTAGGCTCCCGAGCCTCCAATCTTGTTAGGCATTTTAACAAATCCCCTTTTATAACTGCAGACATGCACCCCAACACACCCATACTCACATGACACACTCTCCCCTTGAAAGGCAAGTCCTGTTCTTGTGAATTGCAAAAGACCGCTCGTAAAAGAATCAGGATATGGACAGCAGAGTGTTTAGCCCTCACAGCGCTTTGGTCTCTACACAATTCTCTCACCTTTTTCTTTTGCTTTGAAGAATGTTATGAAACCAACTGCCAGATGAGAGTTAGTATCTCACCTTGGTCCTTTTCTCTGTGGCTATTTTGGGCAGTCACAGAACAGCCAATATCTATGGAGATGTTACTTTCAAGGGTTACTATCTATAGGCTGTGTATGTTCAGGTGCAAACTGCCTTCCCTTCTCCATTTACCTCATCCTTGAGCAAATGAATGGACTCTCCACATGGAGACTCTATCAGCATCTGCTTCCATTAATGTAAATGTCACCATTGCAAGCAGGAGTAGCTAGGATGAGGAGTTGAACCAAAGCCAAATAGAATCAGTTAATCTGTTTCTTCAGCTGCCTTCTGATATCTGCTGCTAGAAGGAAGGACTGGAAATGTATCTGTCAAGGTATTTTGATAGAATAGACCAGAGTGAAATAACAAAAGCTAGCTAAGAAAATTAAAAATATAGCACTGACACAGCTAACTGGAAAGTCCAAACCTTAAGCCTCAGGTAAGGACAGACCCAGCATCCTAATGACTTTGTCTCAGTATGATCTGCTCTGTTTGCTTTCTACTGCTATGTAGCAAATTACCTAGAAAACCCATGGCTCACAATGCTAAATTCCTCTTGTTATCTCACAGCTATCGGGGGTTAGGATTTAGGGGAAATTAACTAAGAAATTATGGCTCAGAGTTTCAGGAAGGTACAGAAATATTTCAGATGGGGGCTGGGGAGATGGCTCCATACACAAAATGTTTGCCTTACAAACTGAAGAATGTGTGTTTGATCTGCAGAACTCAGGTTTTGTTTTATTTACAGCTGTGTATTATGACCTTCACTTATAATCATAACCTTGGGCATGGAATGATTGGCAGCTCTCTGGAACTCACTGATTGTCCAGCTTAGCCTACTCAGTGACCTCCAGGCCAGTGAGAGACCTTGTCTCCAAAAAGTAAGGTGGACAGCTCCTGAGGAATGACAGCTGTCATCCTTTGGCTTCTACATGTGCACACACACACACACACACACACACACACACACAACTGTACCTGCATACACTTGTGCACACATGGACACACACACATGCACATATGCATACATGCATACATGCATACACACGTGTATACACAGATTTGTTTCTGAACTTATCTGAAAACTTGATTGGAACCGGAGAATTTACCTCTGAAATGACTTCATTCACACAGCAGATAGATTGGTTTGATGGTGGCTGGGCATTCTCCTTCTCTTTGGGCTTTGTCTCAAGATAGCATCTGGCTTTCCCTAAAGTAAAGGATGCAAAGTTGAAAGACAGACAGGCAGGTGCTTCCAGTTTGATGGTCAAGGCTGAAAGGTTGAGGCATTTCAGCATTTCCAGAGCAGGTTATCCAGACTGTCACATTTAAAAAGACAGGAACGAGGGCTCCCACTGAAAGGAGCCATATCAAAACATAGCAGATATCTACAGAAACTGCCAATGCTTAACCCTCAACAGCTCAGTTCCTACCATGGCTCCTGATACCTTTCAGGCCTCAGTTCCTCATTTGTGCCTCAAAGAAAAGAGTGTGTACCGTCCCTGTAGTGTGGACAGGTATGTGACCAACCACAAACTGTATCCTCATGGCTATGTGGATGTGATTAATCTGATTATCTTACCCCGGAATTCTATAACTCTCCAGCCAAACTGCAGACAGCATCCGATTTCTTAGAAGCATCAAGACCACATGGGGAAGTCACGGATATAATCCTGGTTCTGCTATGGAATGAAGGAGACATGAATGAATCTTGGGTGAGCTAAATCAACCTCTGTCCTTGGACCTGCCTGTGTGCATGTCTATTCACACTTATGTGCATAGTCATGCTTATATGTGCATAGTCATGCTTATATGTGCATAAATATGAGCACAGGCATTGTCTGAAGGCAGGTTATATTGATCAGTTTGCCAGGTAGACTATGGAATGTGACTGAAAAGTTCCCAAAATGGCCAACTGCCTGTGTTTCTTACACACTACACCTTTTAACTGTAAGCAAAGGCCTCATCTACTGTAGTGGAGATGTGTGGCCCCCGAGAAACACAAAACAGAAGTCTTGGCAGGTGAGAGCCACATACACACATTAATCAGGTGGCCCAAGGAACAAACCCTTCCTTTCCATCAATATCCATCAGCTCCCTGACCATGTGTCTGCATCCTCTGGGATGCAGGAGCCTTGAAGGGAAGGACTTACATTTGTTTTGTTTATTTTCAAAGCTGCTTAAAACAGTGCTGAGCTCACCCTGGGTGCTCACTACACACTGGCTCAGTAATTATGGACCTGATGTTAATGTGTGAATAAATTGTTCCATTTGATGGTTGAATCATTGAATGTATCTCTTATACTCATTGATATGAAGTCTGGCCAGGCAGAAGGAGATTTTAAAACAGTGTCAGATACAAGGGCCTCCAATCAGAAGAGGAAGAGGCTTAATAAATTAGTTCTGAGCTGCAGTAGGTGAGTCGGGAGGGCAGAAAACATAGCTTGGATTCCATCTCCTATCATTTAGCCAAAGTCTTTAAAAAAAAAAAAATTGCTTCCCTTGTGTTATGAAATAGAATGTAGTAAAGGGGTACCTGGTGGGCCGATGCCAAGATGTCTCCCTAAGAAGTTATGTCATCCATAGATCTGGGATAAGAGGGTTTATTTGGGGGAAGGGAAGGGAGTGAGGGCCTGGAGAAGGGTAGAGATATACAGTCGGGAGCAGAGTCACGAGGGCAGAGAAGGACAGAAATGGAGAGAGAGACAGAGAGAGACAGAGAGAGAGAGAGAGGTCCTTTTATCTGGTCACACACACCTGTGGCTTCTGGTGGCTGTAACAGGTAATGATTTAAGTAATCGTTAGGTCCCGAGGGTAGCCTAGTAGAATCATCTGTATGCTAGTACCTTGTACCTTCTATTTTTAAAATTCAAGTTATTTATTGACTTTACATACCAATCACAGCTTCCCCTCCCTCCTCTCCTTTCCCTCCCCCCTCCCCTCCCACTCACTCCTCTCCTCATCAGAAAAAGGGAGGCCTCCCATGGATAGCAACCAGCCTTGACAATATCAAGTTGCAGGAAGACCAAGAGCATCTTCTATTGAGGCTAGACAAGGCAGCCCAGAGGCAGGTAACAGAGTCAGAGACATGCCTGGCGCTAGCTTTAGGAGTCCCACATGATGTCTAGCTGCACAACTGTTACATACATGCAGAGGGCCCAGCTCTATCCCACGCATGCTTTCTGGTTGTCAGTGCAGTCTCTGTGAGTCCCTCTGGGCCCAGGTTAGTTGATTCTGTATGTTTTCTTGTGGTGTCCTTGACCCTTCTGGTTCCTTCCATTCTTCCCCCCTCCTCTTCTACAGGATCCTCCAAGCTCCTCCTACTGTTTAGCTGTGGGTCTCTGCATCCGTTTCCATCAGTTGCTGGGTGAAGCCTCTCTGATGACAATTATGCTTGGCTCCCGTCTGCAAGAATAGCAGAATATCTTCATCTTCACAAGTTGATGAGAACAGACTTAGCAAAGGCGGGTGGCTAAGGTCATTGCAGGTCTTCCTGGAGTCTTTACATAGTAATGAAGTATCTTTAGAAGTCTGATCGTGTTACCTCCTTACTAGCTCAGAGCTCCGTGGAGTTGGGCCAATTCTGGGGGATTGTTTATCTTCCTGGGGCTAAATTTCTAGGATATCAGATGCCAGGCCCTTCTCAGAAACCTATTAGCATCTAACTTCCTCTTCTTCTTCCCCCTTGGCCCCCACTGTAACATTTAATGTGGCCACTGGGGCAAGACAAAGGCTTTATAAAAACATCATGTTTTCTTCTAGCTGATTAATAATGCCTAAGACTCAAAGACTCATCATCCTTTCTTCTAGTTGACTGATAATGCCTGAGACTGTTTTGACTTCTATAGACTTGGACTTTAGAGACCTGAATGCCATAAGAGAATTATTTTCTCCATCAGCTCCATCGTTTACTTGAGACAATGACACTCTGTTGACCCAACCTGGAGGGTCCAAAGGATCACATGACATGCTAGAACACAAACAGTATGATATCATCTTGAATGGCCATAACAGGTTTGCCAGGGCCTGGGAATGAAGAGAATGGAAAATGGCTGTCCAAGATGCGCTGTGTAGAGTATATCTTACATCCGTGTCTAGGTAGGAAGTAGGAGATGGGACACCAGGAGGCAGAAAGGATTCTGGGATAGAGCCAGGTAGGAGATTCACTCCGGAAGATGTGACAAGACAGATGTATGGTGCCTGAGCACAGATAACCAGCCATGTGGCGGGATGTAGATTAGAACAAATGGGTTATTTTAATTTATGAGCTAATAAGAGAAGAGCCTAGTTATATGGCCAAGGTATTTGTAAATGTATTTTGAGTCTGAGTCTTATTTTTGAGAGCGTGGGGCTGGGAAGTAGAACCAGACCTAACTTCGACAAGGATAGGAGCTCAGTTTTATAGAATGAAGACTTCTTGATGTTGAGTGCCCATCCACATGAATACTTCTGAGCTAGATGCTTTAAACATGTTAAGAAGTTAAACATTACTCTGGATGTACTTTCCTACGCTAGAGATGGAATTCACCCTCCACTTGCAGCCACAACACCAGCAACAGCCATTTGTTTTGAGCATCTACAGGAGACTGATCTTGGAAAAAAGACAACACGTCAGTCCATGTGCAACCCTGGGATGCTATAGTATTGTTTTTAACCTCTCTTGATAGGTGGGGACACTGAAATCTGTGTCTAGAAGTTAGCTTTCTCAGTGTTTTGGAGCCAGAATCTGAACCCAAGCCCAAGTGACTGCAAAAACTACGATTCTTTGAGTAAGCCCCACATAAATAACTTACCAATAGAGAGGATAGTCTCTGTTCTTCTGTAAAGCTGAGGCTAATCTGGACAGTTCTCAGGGTATCCCCAGCTCTGGGACATTCTTATGGTTACCCAAAAGCAGGATGCTCCATCTGAACTTGTTACTGTAATTGTTATTTGGTGAAATCTTAGAAGTTCTTATATATATATATATATTTTAAATTTAATATTAATTATATATTTATATAAGCATATGTATAATACATAAACATAATTAAATCAATAATTAAAAAAATATATACACCATATATGTATACACACACATATATATACATTATATGTGCATTATATATACATACATATATACATACATATGTAAAGGAAGCCGTGTCTATGAAGACTGCATATGGTACTCTGTGGAGACCCTCAGACATGAGAAGGAGATACACCCAGGAACCAATCACTCAAATCTAGGGGAGGGAGCTATGTACCTACTCTGCTTCCTAAGCAACTTTTCCATCCATTTGAAACCCGAGGTAGCACTTTTATATATTATAGGTGATAAAATTTTCAAGAGAAAGGAGAGGTTTGGGGAGGCATAGTGGTCCATGACTGTATGGTGCTTGCCTGTCATCCTAGCTCTCAGGAGAAGTAGTCAGCTGGAGCATCCCTAATTTGAGGCTAGCATAGGCTACATCCTGAGACCTAGTTGAGAAAGAAAGAGGGGAGGAAAAAGGTGTGAGTAACACTAACAAAGTGGCTCATCACCCAAAAGGAGGGCTTGGCCTGTTCATTAATGGATGGAAAGACAGACAAGCATTTGTCTGACTAGGTTAACTTTAAGACCTAAAAACATTGGGAAGGAATCAGTCTTTTACAAGACCGTGCCATGCCCTAGTTTGTCTTAAAACTGTTTTGAAGGCCACCATCTCTGAACAATGGGAAATTCTTTTCTATTGACAAAAACAAAGGGAGAGGAAAAACTGGTCCAGGCCAAGAAGTAAAGCCGTCAAGTTCAAACCAGACTAAAGACAAAGCTGGCTGGGGACAGGGATGGTGCGGAGGACCTCGGGCGAAGGCAGCCTGGGCTGGGCTGTTTGAGAGAGCTCTGTGGAATGGGGCCATCAGGAGGTAATGGCAGAGAAAGAGAGATGAGGGCGGTGTGGGTGGTGTGGGGAGGGCCCTGGCACCAGGAAGCACAATCAGAATGCAAGGGGAGGTCACTGGACAGATAACTCTTTGTCTGCTTTAAGGTATCAGCCTGTGAGGAAGCAGCTATCTGGCAAGAGAAGGTGAGCATCGAAGACAACACAAAGAGAAAGAGAAAATATACTCTTACCTCAGAGAGTTAAACCATCATCCTAGGATACAACCGAATGACAGCAGCCTCTCTTTAAGGCCTAGTGACTACCTCATAACCCAAACTTGTGCAGTTCTCCAAATGAAATAGTTCGCTCTCACTGAACCTCTAAGTCAGGCATATGTATCCCGCTGCATGCATGCGTGTGCACAGGCCATGTGGAGCTATGTTCTCAGGCATTGATTTGTTAATGCCCAGCAAGGTTATTATCCTGAAAGTCAACTGTACTGGCTACAAAAATACCATTTCAATTATACAGGCTTCTAGACTATAAAAGGTGGCATCACTCAGCCCCTGTGGCAAACCCAGGGTGGTCTGACTTTTCTACGGAATCTTGGCAAGAGTCCTCAGTTCCCTACCCTCCACAGCAGAAAGCGCAGCTAAAAGAGATCCTGACGTGATTCTTATGGTTGGGTTCTGGAAGCCATGGAGGCTCAAGGAGCCGGCTGAGGGCTCTCAGAAGGAGGCTGAGGAGAGGACTCTGGGAAGGGGTATGCCTTCTACAAAGGGACTGTCAAAGACAAAAGCGACAGTCCCCCTCCTGCAGAGGATGCTGAGACAAGCCACTGAGGTGCCCATGAAAGGCGCAGGAGGAAACAGCTGACTATGGACCATGTCTGACAAAACCAGGCTTTTCTTTTCTCCTTTTCCACGGAGAGATCCTGATAAGTAGTTCCGAGCTTGGAGGAATTAACCATCTATCACTTTAAATGTTTATTTTATGTCCAGCTTATCCTAACATTTTTATTCATCTTAATGAGAAGTAATTGGGCTTCCTATTGCACTGTTTCATTTTAAAAGGGGGCAATATCAATAAGGTGGCAAGTCATGCTAAAACCCCTAGCTATCTTCCAAGGCCTCACCATCCTTGTCGCCAGCCCAGAAGGTGGCAAGGCATGCTAAAACCCCTAGCTATCTTCCAAGGCCTCACCATCCTTGTCGCCAGCCCAGAAGTTAGAAACGGAGATTGGAAAGAATCTCCCCTGCATTTGAACCACACTGGTCCCGAGGCTGGTAGGGAGGCTCTTATTGTATGTCATCACGCCTTCTGGGAATCGTGACATTAAAACATATCCTTGGTTCTCACTTAAGCCAATTTTGGAGGGCAGCGAGAAGAAAAGACAACATTCTGCAGCGAAAGCACCTTCCTCCATCTGGCAAAATGGCTTTCTGGACTCTATTGTGGCTCATTGTCTAAAAATAGGATAGAGACAAATGGTTATCATTTGCGAAAGCCCATGACAATAATGATAAATGAACAAATGTTTTTGCCCTCTGAAGTCATTGCTTAAGGCTTTCTCTGGGATCAACAATGTTAGGCTGGTAAACTGGCCTCATCTGCATCCGCAGAAGGTTTACAAATGGCTTTGTAAACAATTTTAGCCACAGCCTTAATCTCCCCTACAGAAGTAGGGCTTGGAGAGGGATGATTGATTCGCAATTTACAATGACAGTGAGCCCCTGAAACAGATATGAAGGGAAACTTTCAGTGACTAATGTTTTAGTTGACAGGAAACGATAAGGCACATCTTTCATCTGATAGTGGGCTGTTTTTGATAAATATTGTTCATAATGGAGAATTTTGGAATCATTAACGTGCGGATAGAACATTACTACTTTTTGACTGGGACTTCAGAAACCGGTTTCTTGGGGGCAGGAGTTTAGTTTTCTTAAAGGAAGAAAGGAAGGAAAGAAGGAAGGAAGGAAGGAAGGAAGGAAGGAAGGAAGGAAAGGGAGGGAGGAAGGAAGGAAGGGAGAGAGGGAGGAAGGGGAGGAGGAAGGGGAGGAAGGAGACTGCTTGAAAATCGTGTGTAAAATTCTGTATTGTTGACTCAGGTGCAAGCTGCTAACAGATGACCATGAACAGACAGAGCAGCTCTGTTCTTGAGACAAAATTTCAGCCCTGAGATGCTCTCACTACCCAAACCAGGGCAGAACTAAAGTGTTTTGTTGTTATTGTTGCTTTGTCTTGTTTTGGGTACAAAGTCTTGCTATTTGCCCAAGGTGACCTTGAACTTATTGTCGTCCTGCCTCAATGGCTGCCGTGCCTGGGGGACCAAAGGGGCATGTAATAGAATCGAAGATCAATACTCCTGGGTCTTGGCTCTTTTACTCTGCAGGGTGCCCTGTTTTCTCCAATGATAATCTCAATCCCAGTGCAGTCATTTTGGTATTCAGGGGTCTGACCTTGGAGACTTTCCTTCATGATATTCCCTGCCAAGGAGAGGGGCTGTGCTGGGTAGCACGTATTGGGCACTGGTAGCTAATCTCTGAGGTCACCTGTCTACCCTGCTAGCCATCATCCCAACCCAGGGTCAGATGCCCTAGCCCATTCTTACCTACCCTCTCTTTTCATGGCCATGTCTCACAGCAACAATAATTATCTAACAAAACCAACTTTGGAACATAGATATGTGTGGTGCTATATTGGTGAACCTAGCTGACAAGTGGCCATGACCCCTTGCCCTACCATGAACCCTGGGTGCTAATGCCAAGTTTAATGTTCCTCTCAGCCACTCCTGAGTTGGACAGAGGGATACTCTTTTGCTTCCATTGTGATTGGGGGCTAACCTTGTCCCTTCCAGCCATGCCTGAGCTTTGCCTCGTAGAGCACAGTACCTGTCAGAGTGTTCATATGAAAGCGTAATAAATAGCTCACTGCCCAAAGAGTACTAGAGAGAAATCCAAGGTGTGTATTCTGAGGCTCTCTCAGCTGTTGGTGATGTCCAAGACCTTCAGTATGTGGGGGCAGGGTGTTATTCACATCACTAAAATAACCCCATTGCATTTAGTTTTACTCAATATCTTGTTAGTATTCAGGCAGACAGAAGACCTACTGTGTGCCGGGAGCTGTGAAACATGGTGACAATGTAAGCATAGACAGCTGAGGCAAACAGAGACAATCCCCTGTTCTCGGAGAGCAGGCCTTGCAGGACTGCAGAGCAAATCCCACACTGCACCCTCCAGCTGCACGCACGGAGAACCTTGGTCTATCTGTGCTCTGCACGCTGCCTTTCTTTTACCTCAGAAGTCTCTGTGCTTTCCTGGCCTTGCAGAATCAGATCTTCACAGCTCTCTCTGATTGGCTCCAGTCCAATCTACCAGTCTTACAGCCAGTATACCAAGTGGGTTGTTCCCCTTGGACCACACGTTGCTCCAAACTAAATCTCACATTCACCTACCAAAATGTGATGGGTCTTGCTTGTTAACCTGATTGGGTTTTGAGAATCTTACGATACAAATGAAGCCTACCTCTAGGTGTGACTGTATTGGAGTTTCTATGGACAAGCAGATCCTGGTTGCTTCCTGCTTCCTTAAGGGAGCTATCTTCTCTGGTCTCTTCTCGTATTCTCTGTTTTTATGAGTATGTGAAAAGAAGTCTCCACTATACATGGCAGTCTTCCACTGCCATGATGTTTAATCCAAGTGTATGGGGCCATGACCACAGACTGAACTCTCTGAAATCAGGAGTCAAAAGAAATAGTTCCTCCCCCAAGTCCATTCTGCCAGACTTTCTACCACAGTGTTAAGAAAGACTGAGAGACGTACCCATGAGTTGGTTTGGAGGTGATTAGCTCCCTTCCAGCTAGAGGGCTGAGCAGGACTCACAGGCCTCCTCTGAAGAGGCCATTTTGGCACTGAGTCAACCAAAGAGCCTATGGGTTGACTCTAATCCCTTAATATAAGCGAAGACTATTGAAAGGCCCAGGGACCATGTTGTCCCTCAGCCTGAAGTGTGTGGCAAACAGTCCCTTATTTGATCACATCTTAGGAAACCCCAGAAAGTCAACCCTAGTACACTTCTCAAAGCTCCACCCCCCTGAGGCAGCATACATGGGGACAAATGGACAGTGGCCAGGAGGGGCATGAAGCCCTGGCTAACCAGAGATGTACCTGGCTAACCACTGATGATGGTAGGCTGGCCTGGTATTGGCACAGTTCCCAGGAACACCTGGGTGTGCCTCTGATGGATGGATCTGTCTGCACCTGGTCCTGTTCCCGATGTCCTATGCTCATCTTAAGGAGGTTTTCTGCCGGGTAGATCTGGTGACTGCCAGTGTAACTTTACATTTTTATCTACCCTTGTACCTCCCCGCCTGCTCTTCCCTGCCTTCTTAACCTTTCTTCTTCATGGATCTGAAAAACCAACTTGAGTGTCTCGTCCTCGGTGACCCCAAGGAAAGAGGGACCCCAAGGAGAGCCAGACTCTTGGCATCAGAGGTAGCCACCGAGGGGTAGAGAGCTGACTGGCTTTTCAGGCAGTGTGGACCTGCTCTTAACTGCAGAAGGGCAGCGTTTTCCCCAGACCCAGGTTAAATGCATTGTTTTTTCAATTCAGAAGTGAGAAAGGAAGTCAGTTGTGTTAATAGCCCGGCTCCTCCGTACCCTCTCTTTTAAATAATAAGCCACAGCTTCACGGTCCCACTTCAACACTAACTGTGCGCTGTGTAAATTGCCGTGGTAAACGCATTCATCCTCTGCCTCTTGTTTTCAAGTATTCCAACTTGCCTTCCTTTTATTAATGTATTTCTCTTATCTTCCATCTGAATAGTGTTCTCTATGTAAAGTGACCAAATGTGATTAATGATGACTAGATTAAGATAGGACGGAGTGGTTGAAAAATGACTTAAGGACTACATGTAAGTCACTGGCTAGAGTCCCAAAATGCAAATCCCAGTTAAGTTAATGACTGGAAAATCTTGATGACCCTTCCCCCCCCCCACTGCTGGAGCTTTTGCATTATCTAGAATTTCTTTGTAAACACTAAGTAATTAGCATTTTGTGTTAAAATGACTTAGTCATTTCTTAATGATTTCTGTAAGAATTATTGTACCAGAATCCCAGAATTAAAAGGGTCCAGGTAATAGACACATACATGTCCTTCTGCTACCCAGCCATCCAGCCCTGGTAAGTTACTACTTTGCTTCATAAATGGGGCAGGGGTGCTCATGTTCCATTGGAGGTCAGCACTTTATTAAAACATCTGAAATAATCTAGTTTGCAGGTGGTTTCTTTCTCAGGAAAGCACCTTGCATGCTCTTAGGTGGAGTTGGGAGAAGGGAAATTGTTTTTTATGTTTGCACCCGCCTTCCCCTGACAAACGAGCCTTATCATCTCGGAGGCTCTCCACTCTCATTCACCCACTCAAAGAGCTGGGGAGCTTTTATGAAAAATAAATTAATAATGCATAGTAAATTACATCTGCAAGAGACATTTAGATATATATTGCAGTCTTCAAAGATGATTAGATTTACGTTTTGTTCAAGGGGACTTGTCACCCTGTCTCCTGGCGTGTCTGATACCACAGGTCTAGTTCATGTGGCCCTGCGTGGTGGACTACCAGGTATGGCGTCCAAAGCTGCCAAGCAGAGCGCTGAGGCGTCAGGTGATCCAAGGAGAAAACCAGAGGCAAAGCCCACCCCTCACTTCTACAACCCCTTGTCCATCAGCCTGTAGCTTGTAATGTAGCATCCTTCAGCCCAGCTAGTCCAGCCACTTACTGAGATAACAGGGAAGGGGGGAAAAAAACCCTACTCTTCCAACTTGTTTTCTTGTTTTTGTTTTGCTAAACCACAAAGAAGAGAGAAATATAGTCACATCGATTGTTAATCCTCGTAGCTGCTCCACGGTGCCCGCACATGCAACACGCTGCTTTTGTAGCTGAAGGAGAGTTGGTGTTTATCAGGGTTCAGAACCAGTTCAGGCACACACTTGACAAATTATTTGTGGAATTGTTGTATTCATAGTCACTTAAATAAGAATCTGTCAACACGAAGGCTGAGCTTTGTTGCAGTGGGTCTCCTGGTGTTTTTTTTCCTGCACACCCAGAGGATGATGGATTGGGAGGAATGCAAATCCCCTGACATTTTATATGCTGGTTCCTTCCTCAGAGACAGGAAGCATAGCTCAAGATCAACTTGTAAGAGGCTGTAACTGCAGAGGCCTGCTTCTGTGGTGGAAGGCTTTTCTTTCCTTCTTCTCCCTCCTGCTTCGTTATGTATTCCCTTCCTCCCAAATGAGACCTCAGAAGAGGGAAGTTGGTTTAGAAAATATTCTCGTCATGGTCCCATTTTGGAAAGGGCCCTTCCTCAGCAGGTGCACGGGCCGGCTTGCTAGGAGAACTCATACATATGCTTAGCAGCACTCTGCAATTAGAACAAACTGATAAATATAATTATTGAGTTTAATGGCAACTTAAAAGTTAATGCCCCTTAGGATGTGAGGCCTTAGCTTCTAAAGTGGAAGTAAAACATCAGGTCTAGGATGGCCCTCGGGGTAGTAGTCTGTGATTTTTTATCAGCTTCCTGGGTCCTGTGGGCTCCACAGGCACAGACAGCTGGGATTTGCTCTCCTTGATCTCTGAGATATCTCTGAGGTCTAGGTTCTCACTACTTTCTGACATGGAGTGGTTCATTCCAGGTCTGCCTTTCCAGAGGCTTGAGGTATCATTGCCAGCTCACAGAGTTCTCAGGGTTAGAACTGCTATTTGGAATGTGGTGTAAGTCTCTGGAGCCAGCAGAGAAGAACCAGGGGTGGATGCCTCTCTGTCTCTTAGACAAGCATTCTTCTCAGGCAAGGCAGGACAGACTTGGGCCTCATCGCTCTCCATGGGGGAAGACTTCAGAAGCCATCAGAAGGCCAGAAGGCCGCAGGAGACTTCTGCTTCCTTACATCTTTGGGCTGAGTAGGGATTTCAGGAGTGTGTCCCTCAACTGCTGCATGGCACAGAGGAACCAGGGCACGTTTGGAGAGTCTGAGAGTGAGACTTATTTAACCAACTGAGCTAGAGATTCAAGGACAAGATGCTTGAATCTTCTAAACTCTAAGCCCGAATCCTGGCTCCAGCACAATACTGCAGACACACTATACTAATTCAGAAGTTCATGTAAGATCACAGGACCGGTCAGAAGTCCAGGGATTCCTAGCCAGGCTTGCTCCACTGACTCTTATGAGAGTTCATCTAAGTCCTGAGAACCATATTAATTCCTTCCAGATTTGGTACCCCAAAAAGAGCCTGCTATGAGGCTCCGCATCCATCACTGGGAACTTTGTAGGACAAAAACCTATCGGGGCCACAATCAAGCCCTCGTTTATCAGCTTTCTGTTATCATGTCAGATATCTGAAAAAAAAAATCAAGTAAACGGTGAGTTTTATTCAGAGTTTCGGTCATTTGAGCTGCCCTGTATCTGTGACATTGTGTATCATAAAGAGAGCACATGGCAAGGGCCAGGGGCTCTTCACCTTATGGTACCTAGGAAATAAAGGGCAGGAAGCACCAGGGCCGTGGCATCTTCATCAGGAGCATGCCTCTGATGATGTGAGCTCCTCCCGATAGGACCACCTCCTGAAGGTTCCACCATCTCCCAGTAATGAAAGACTGAACAACAAGCGTTTCCTATAGGAGCCTTTTAGGGAACCTTCTAGATTTAAACAATAGCAATGAATCCCAGTCTAATTCTGTCAACTGTAACACAGGCGCAACAGTGAGCCAGCGGTCCTTATAAACTTATCGACCAGCTGCACCGTCAGCTTAAGCCTGCACATCTGGTTCTAAGAAGCCCCCAGTGTTCTGCAGCACACACAGGAATAACACTGTGCTCTGTACCACACCCCGAACCCTTGAGACACAAGCAAAAGAAGAATGCTGCTACCTGCAGCCCCCCTCTTAAGCCTCCTAGCCCAATAAAAGGCCCCTGGTCTGTAAGGGGGTCCCTCTTACCCTTCCCATGGTATAAGCCCTTCTCGGGTTCCATTCCCAGCCCAGTAGCCCCTTCTGGGCTGTTGATCTGATTCCCTTTCCCTGACTTACTTTCCATGCTACTGCCTAACACCACTAAAGCCCAGAAAGGAACCAAGTCTCTCCCTGCCATCCCCCCTCCCATTAAGAGCTCCGCTAAAAGCTTTGCAGCCTAAAGATCTGTTCTCTTAAGCCCCAGTGATTTGCATGGAGGAATAGTACATCTGTGGCCCCTGTTTCTAAAAACTGCTGGAAAGAAGTGCGGAGAAGGAGAAAACCCCAGTATAAAAATAAAGTCCCACGTTGTATAACACGTCTTCTCAATGCCACTGAAAAATATAGATAATATTTTGAAATCACCGACTAATTATTTCTAATCATCCTATAATAATTTATGGAGACACTTGCTCCTTTGGACGTGTTCCTGTTTTGATCTAAATGTATTCCCGAACACGCTGTCAAACCTCCCACTTTGGCAACTGATTTGGGTTTTGCTGAATTCCTTTCGTGTGTCCAGATCTCTTGCCAATGAGGCTGTGGAACATATTTTGACAGCTCTGTCGCTAAGTTTGTTGCTACTTGTGTCTGGAATGGGTATCAAATTTCAGAGATGAATCTGTTTGTTTCCTCCCTGTTGGCACTGTTTGGAGAACGCCATTGGTGAGCGGGGCTACTCTTATGGATGAGGAGGGGGTCAGCCTTGTTTGCCTGGCCTGCCTATCAGCTTGCCATGGCCAACTGCATGGGGCGTAGCTCAGAAATACCTGTATTTTGTGCTTGGACATCTGCCACCTGAAGTCAGGGACCCAGTGTGGCCATTCAGAATCAGGACAGCCATGGGAGGGAGCCAGTTCTCCCTCTGTAATGGGCAGGAATGTCACACGAATCTTGACATGAAACTTGATGTGCCTGCCCCCGTCCCAACTATTTTTAGCTCAGATATTATAATGGTGTACTGTGCATTAAGATTCACTGAATTACAAACTCGGGGCTGAACAGAAGAATATGTTTTATTTCTCTCCCTACACTTCCAGCCTTTCGTTCTAGACTCCTTGGGTAATACCCTTTGAGGAGTCACTTCAGAATATTCGGGGATAATGGCTCTCCAAGCATGGTTCTCAGCCAAGTGACACCCTCATCACCTATGAATTGTGAGAAATGCAAATTTTCATTCTCTGCCCTCCCCTCTCCTCTCACAGATCTACTGAGTCAGCAGCTCTGAGGCTCCGTAGGTGGGTTCCAGCGATCTGTGCTTTAATAAGCCCCCTAGTGATTCCAACTCACACCAAGGTTTCAAACCACTTATCTCTATTGTCATATTGTCTCATCGAGTGTCAGGAGGTTTTTCTGATCTTGGAGTCCTGCAGTCCACTTAAAGCCTGTGTTGTCTTTGTTCTCCAATAATATCATTGAATCAACTCATTGAAACAAAGGGACATTGATGGAGGCACTGACATTTATGGGCGAGTCACTGTGCTGGCCAATAGGCAGCCGAAGGGAACAAAACGTCTGTCGTACCTCAAGGGACTGACAGTTTAATGAGGGCAGAGAACACAAGTACCTGGCCATTACAGTCCTTTTAGACAAAAGCATGGTGTCGTTGGATGCAGAGCAGGAACTGAGAAGGTAGGCTGGAGTGTGAAGGGGGAATGCCTGGGGTGGGAACTGTGGATCTGAGGAAGCAGGAAAGTCAGAGCCAATGGTAGGATAGCATTGTGGGAACATGAAAGTAGTTCAGTGTCGCTGGAGAAAGGGTGAAGAAAAAAAAGATGGAAAATAGGGTGGGAAGGGACAACTAAACAGGAGTTAGGGGACAAGGCTACTGGAGATATTACCCAAGAATGGTAAAAATAGACTCATGGGTGTGAGGACCTGTGGGGTGGCCACACCCTCAAGATTGTTATGGAAAGAACACACTGGGCAAAAGCAGGCTGTCTCATCAGCAAATATCTACCAGGTTTCCGTAGCTTGAGAACTGTGAAACCAAAACCCGTGGCACTTGCGACTGACTCAGTCTCTAGTTTGGGACTTCCTCACTGTGAGGCTTTGGGCACAGTTCCTCAGGGTCTCGTTCTTCTCCTGGATCAAGTGATGGTGATTATACTCATTCCAGAGAAGAGCTGTGTGACACTGGTCATGGTTTGAATAAGACCCCCACCCACCCAACACACTTACACAGGCTCGTGTTTTGAGTTGGCGGCACTGTTAGGGAAGTTACGGAATCTTGAAGAGGCGGAGCTTTGCTGGGGGAAGTAGATCACAGGGGAGCAGGCTTTGAGCATTTATAGCCTTGCCCTATTTCCTGTTTCCTTTCTCTCTACTTCCTGTATGTGGATGAAAATGTGATCATCCAGCTTTCTTCGCCCACCTTGTTATGCTTTTGCCACCGCGATGGACTCTATCCCTCTGAAACCTTATGCTGAAATAAACCCTTCCCTTCCTTGCACTGCTTTTGGTCATATTTTGTCACAGCAACAGCAAAGAAATGAATGGGGATTCCTAAGGTGTGTATCATCCTTAGCAGCCCAGGAGTTTCCGAAGTAAAAAACCATGCTCGTGTTTCTTTTGTCTATCAGGCATGTACGGCAGTGAATACAACAGATGGAGCGACACGTGTTTATCACACTTACTAGCGAGTGATCATCCATTCAGTGACATCCATGACTTAGATGGAGAGAGGAGAAACCAAGTCGGTGACTCTTACGGGTATCATGGAAGATAGGGTGCACAGAGGAAGGGGGTTGCTGCGTTTGTAATTTTAGTCCTCTCCTAGGACTTGGGAGGAAAAGGAAGAGGAAGAAGAGGGGAAGAGGAACTGGAAAAGGAAGTTCTCACGTCACACGGTTGGGAAAGGACCGGCTATCTTTTGCATCTGTTTTCAGGAGCCTTGGTGCTGGGCGTACTATCAGAAGTCAGGATGTTCCCTTAATAGACTGGCCTACTGGTGTGTGTTCTGGTGACCCCGGCAGGGTTTAAGGCCTCGGTAGGGAGATCTGCTGCTCGCTTCTTGAAAATGCCTGTCAGAAAAGCTCCTTAGTCTTGAGGTTTACCTTATTCTGTCTTAACTGCATCTTCATCTGCATATGTCCTCTTGTGTCTGGGCAATCTTTTCTGTCACCTGTATTGTTGCTGTTAAGAGTTCTGCTTTTTGTGGTTTATCTTTCAAGGTTCTCCGTATTCTTCCCATGTTTGACAGAACCTCAGAGATATCGAGGTATACTCAGACCTCTCCACAACCACCCAATGGCCCTAGATTTCTCAGTGACACAAAACTCATGGTGTCTACTTGTACAGACGGTGCAAGCTCTTGGAAAGTCATCCATCCCTCATACTGAGCCACAGAATACTTCCCAATATCTTTTGTCAAATATGTTTCCCTGTCAGACCACCATGAGACAAGGCTGATGAAACCATTGTTTTAACATTGGGCTGGAAAAGGTGGCAGGATTGGGGAGGGTGGAGGAGAAGCGTGTGCCAGGCCCGTGGGAGAGGAGGTAAGTGTAACATCTCAGCTTGCAGGGTCCCATCATCCACTGCTTCACCCTCCTGTGCCTTCCACTTCTCTGAACTTCTTTGTCAAAACACGAAACACTCTCCTATCAAATCTACTGCTAGGTTGTCTTGGGCCATTTTCTTTTGCTGGGACAGAACACTTGACTGACTAATTTCTAAAGAAAAAAAAAAAAAAGATTTGACCTGGTTCACAGTTCTGTCTGAGCTTAAAAGAGCAACTCATGGTGGGAAATAGGAAAGCAGATTCCAGCACATTCAATGAAGAACGAAGGCGGCCTTCTGATAACAAACCATTTGTGATTCTATACTAAGAGAGTGAGTACTCATTCACACTACAAGTCTGTGTATGGGTGCTTGGGTGTGTGAAGTACAGGGCTTGGACCTATAGCCTTGGATTTACAATAGCACTAAACAACCAAACTGCATACTCACAGTCTTAGGTTATACCATGACCAAAAAGCAAGTTGGGGACGAAGGGATTATTTGATTTACACTTTATTATCACTGTTCATCCTCATAGGAAGTCAGAACGGGAACTCAAACAGAGCAGGAACCTGGAGGCAGGAGCTGATGCAGAGACTCTGGAGGAGTGCTGCTTACTGGCTTGCTCCTTGTGGCTTGCTCAGCTTGATTTCTTATAGAATAGAGGGACACCAGCCTAGGGATGGCACCACCCATAGTGGGCTGGGCCCTCCACCATCAATCACTAATTAAGAAAATGCCCTACAGGCTTGCCTACGGCCTGATCTTAGGGAGGCATTTTCTTAATTGAGGTTCCCTCCTCTCAGATGACTTTAGCTTTTGTCAAGTTGACATAAAATTAGCCCACCTACTCACTTTTTTCCTATCTGCCTTGCTAATATTTTTTGAGACAGGGTCTCACCATGTTATCCAAGGTGGGCATAAATGCAATGTTGGTATCAGGCTATTAGCGCTGCAGATCAGCTCCGAACCCAGTGACATCACACATCAGCTACAGGAACCAGCACATCTGTTGCCAGGGCAACTGCCACACGTTCCCAGAACCCACTTGGCTCACCTCCTACCTTTACCTGGTGGCTTGTCACTACCCAAATAAATAGGCAAACTCCTCTGACCTCTTTCCCCCTCCCCCCTTCGCTGCCACCTTTACCCTTTTCTCTCACAATAAACCTCACATGAAACTGTTTTGGCCTGGTGTAGCGACTTCCAACAGAACACTCTAGATCCCCCCTGCTTCAAACTCTCAGACTCCTAGGTTATAGATGGGCCTCACCACACCTGGAATGTCAGGGGCTTCCAGAGACACGGACACAGACAGACAGAAAGCAGACAGATACACACATGTGCAGAGAGAGGGAGAGAGAGAGAGAGACAGAGATAGAGACAGAGACACAGAGACAGACAGAGAGGCAAACAGACAACAGAAGGCAGAGAGACAGAGAGACAGAGACAAAGAGAAAGTCCACAACAAATTATGTGGGAATCTGAGGAAAGAACTCTCTCCTGAGAGGATTGAGCAGTCAACAGTGATGTTTGAGAAGGTGCTTGTAGGGTCTTTACCACTTGCTCACTGGTCAGGAACAACCATGTCTCAGGGGCCTCTCTTTGCCCTACATATGTTGTTAGAAAGGCCCCCTGAGGAATGAGCACAGTGCTACACTCAGGGAGGCAGAGGCAGGCAGCTCTCTATAAGTTCAAGGCCAACTTGGTCTACATAGAGAGTTCCAGGACAGCCAGGGCTACACAGTGAGACAATATCTCAAAACAAAACAAACAAACAAACTAGCAAAACGAAGAAGAAAAAAAGAAAAATACAAACCTCAGTTGAAGATCTGTTAGACTTGTATATGTCTGTGTAGCATTTTCCAATTAATGATTGATCTGGGCGAGCCCAACCCACTGTGCACAGTGTCATACCTGAACAGGGGGTAAAATAACTCTCCTGGAGTTGCATCCAGTCAGGAATGTTCCTTCACCGTCTTGCCCCCAGGTTCCTGCCCTGAGCTCTTTCCTGCCTTCCCTCAGTGATGGGCTCTAACCTGTAAACTGAAAGAAACCCATTCCTTCACTAAGTTGGTTTTGGTCACAGTGTTTACTGGGACAGAAGTTGCTTGTAATTTATAGCCTGGTGACAAAGTGCTGGGAAATGGTATTCCTAAAAGATGAGTTTAACAGAGGGAAGATGAGGTTCCAGGGGGTGAGATGCTCTGCAGACTACCAGAGACTTCAAAAGACAGCTAGGGAGGTCGAAGATCATCCCCCCAATGTTCCCAGGCTTCCATGCCTGCAGGGGTGCCCTGGCGGGTTTCATGTCAAGTTGACACAAGCTAGAGTTAATGAGAGGAGGGAACCTCAATTGAGAAGAGGCTCCATAAGATCCTCTTGTATGTAAAGAAATGTAGATCATTTTCTTAATTAGTGATTGATATGAAAGGATCCAGCTCACTGTAGGAGGGGCGTCCTTGGGTTGGTGGTCCTGGGCTCTATAAGAAAGCAGGCTGAGCAAGCCAGTGAGCAGCTCCCCACAAGGGTCTCTGCATCGGCACCTGCCAGCAGGTTCCTGCCCTGCTTGAGTTCCTGTCCTGACTTCCTCCAATGATGGACTGTGATGTGGAAGTGTAATAAGCCTTTCCTCTCCTAGTTGCTTTGGTCATGGTGTTTCTTCACAGCAATAGAAACCCTGACTAAAGAAGAGACAAGTGGGCAAAAGGGTACACAGTGAATGGGAGAGAGCGCAGGGACACAGGGAGCAGTCGCACAAACCCACAGAGATGCTCATATTCAGTTCAGATCCAAAGGGAAACTTGTCCACTGAGGCCAGAAACACCTGCTCACTAGGAAGCTGAACACTAAGCATTTTGGGCATCATCCACCTTGGTAAAGATAACACTTATTTGTATACTTTGTAAAATCCTGGTGGACCACATAAGACTTGGGGCCATCATGTATGCTGTTGGGTGTGGTACCTGAGAGCCAAGGAGACAGACAGACCATGAGAATCTTATTCCTAGGAGAAGAGTCAGCCATTCCTATGATGTGGATGGATTCTGATGGGCTCGTGGCCTGAGGGCTACCGTGTTGTCTCTGCAACAACAGGTCTCTGGGAATCCTCTCTAATGACATCCATCTAGGAGGCAGGAGAGATACAAGGTTTTGTTGCTAGATCCAGGCCTCTGAAGGTCATTAGAAGATGAAATTATTAAGGGCCTCCGTGAGCCAGGAGGGCAGGGATGGCTTGAGCCCAGGACGTTTGCACAGTGGAAGGTGGTCTTGAACTTTCCTGATACCTGTAGACTCCAACATGGGGTCAGAACTTCCTCTTCCTCAGTCCACTGCTCACCTGGGGGAGTCTTCAATTGGTTGTCCCTTTCAGGGGGCAGGGAGGCCACTTGTGTTGTATAAAATGCAATAATGTCACTGGCTTTCCCCTGGTTTCCTGTTGATTGACTTTTATAGCTTGCAAACATTATGCTAGATTGGTAAATTGCAATAAATTTAATCAAGAATTATTTTATTCAGTCTACTAATGAGGAATAATAGCATGTGTATCAATTAGACCTGTCAATTTGTGTGAAGAAATAGACTTACAAAGGGTAGTAAGCAAAAAAAAATATATATCATTGGTATCAATTCACTTCATTATTTTTAATTTGCTGTGAATATTGAGTGTTTCTAACATAAAATCATTCCTCAATTAAAATAAAACAGCTGCACTGCTCTCGGCTCCTCATCCCTTGTTTTTGCTTACAGATTAGCGCTTGTCATTGGCTTCAGTCTGTTGTCATCTCGTTAATTTGCACCCATAAATGGGTAAAAAGTATTCTCAACTGTCAGTGGAAACACAACTGAGCAAAATGGTTTTCTCATGTTTGGGGGAAACAACAGGATGGGTGCAGCAACAAGGGAGAAAGGTGTGGGGCGGAGCAGGAGGTGGGGGAGGGAGGGAGGTGTGGGGCAGAGCCAGGGGTGGGGGCAGGGAGGGAGGGATGGGTGGGGAAGGGGTGGGGGCTGGGGCAGGGATGGAGGTGGGAAGGGAAGGGGGTAGGGGCAGAGAGGGATGGGGCAGGAAGGGAGATGTGGAGCAGAGCCAAGGGGTGGGAGTAGGGAGGGATGTGAGAGGGGGACGGGTGGGACAGGGAGGAAGGAGAGCAGGGGCTCAGGGAGCTGGGGTCAGGGAGCTGGGGTCAGGGAGCTGGGGTCAGG
>JADRCH010000246.1:1843494-1869490 GCA_019843965.1 Rhynchomys soricoides | reverse complement strand
GGGAGCTGGGGTCAGGGAGCTGGGGTCAGGGAGCTGGGGTCAGGGAGGGAGCTGGGCCCTGCTTTACTCACATGGACTTTCAATAACTCATCAAGTATGATATTTCTCAGACTGTGGTTCAGAAAATCATACATACATACACACACACACACACACACACACACACACTCACTCACACACGAGGGCACATTCATACACACAACCACACAATTTGAGGTGACTCCTTGATCCTGTTACCTCCACCTCCCAAGTGCTGGAATTAGAGTTATGAGCCATTGTGCCCTGTGTACGCCATAGTGGGAATGGAACCCCAGGCCTTGTGCATGCTAGACATTGGCTCTACCAGCTGAGCTACACACTATGCTTTTCTTTCTTAACTCTTTCCCTGGCAACTCTGCCATTCTTTCTCATTCAGAGGGGTATCTTTCCATTGCTAGTAGACCCTCAGATGCCAAGGAGGGAGATGCAGTTTCCTTTAAGGGTATGATCCTCGTAGGTTGATTACTCTCTGGTGAGTAGCCACACCCAAGGACATATGGGCAATACAAATTGGAATTGAAGAAGACACAGAATTGGGTGGGTAGAGAAGAGGGGGCAGATCTGGGATGAACTAGGGAAGCAGTGGCAAATATGATCAAAAGACACCATCTGGGCTTCTCAAAGTGCTAATAAAAGTTTTCTGTTTTGTTTTTTGAAGAAACAAAAGGTACCTCTCTGTGTCGCATGCATGAGTTGGACACAGTACTTGCCAATACAATGCAGTGAAAAAATTAATGCATTTCTGACTACAGGTCTCCAGAGGTTTGCACAAACCTGCTCTGTTTCTCTTAGAAACTTATGAATATTCTAGGCCATCCAACCTGCTGAAGCAAGAGAGACAGTGCAGCTAGACACTGTGGTGGTTTGTATGTGCTTGGCCCAGGGAATGGCACTATTAGGAGGTGTGGCCTTGTTAGAGGAAGTGTGTCATTGTGGGGGTGAACAATGAGACCTTCCTTCTAACCATGTGGAAGCCAGTCTTCTCCTAGCTGTGTCAAATGAGGATGCAGAACTTTCAGTTCTTCCTGCACCATGTCTGCCTGGATGCTGCCATGCTTGATGATAATGGACTGAACCTCTGAACCTGTCAGCCAGCCCCAATGAAATGTTGTCCTTATAAGAGTTGCCTTGGTCATGGTGTCTGTTCACAGCAGTAAAACCTTCACTAAGGCAAAGGTCAACCCAGTTGAGGTCATCTCAGGTTAGCCACCCTTTTGATGGACTTGCAGCTTAGTAGATGCTAGCAAAAGTCTAGCACACATTGCTGGCTTGTAGACAGTCCAGTAGGTAGGCTTTCACATTTGTGGGGCAATTCGTTATGCAGTGATGGCTGACAGATACATGATCACTATTCTGGAGTAATCTCCAGCTGTAGACTGATGCTACAGGGTAAAGAAAGGCTTTATTGTAGCTTCTCAGTATGGCAAGAAAAATAACAGAAGAATGTTGTGTATTGATGTGCTTCTGACCTTGTATTCAGCTAGTTTTCTTATACAGCCTGGCTCTACTTGCTTGCACACAGTATTGCCTACAGTGTGTCAGGCCCTTCTACAATGATTAATGATCAAGAAAATGCCTCCACAGATGCACCTACAGTCTGATGCAGGCAATCCCTCAGTTGAGGTTCTTTTTCCATGTGTTAACAAACAAGTTAACAATCAAGGAAGAAGGGATGGCCAGGTCATCTTGAAGACTGGCGTCAGAGATGGGCAGTCAGCCAGGGCTCGTGGTCTACCCCACTCTGATGTTCCTTCAGCCATGTCATAATGCCTTCATTGCCCCCTAGACCTCTCGACCTCCTGGGTTCTCTAGTGCTGGCTCATATCTGGTCTTCTTCCTTCATTAGAATGTTCCAGAGAGTCTCAGAGCACTCCAATTACCAGATACAGAAGGACCATCATTGTAGTCTTGACCTTGGGGAGGTCCTTGGGGGAGGATTCTGGTCTACATCCAGAATCAGGGGGATTCTTGATGGTGTGAAGATAGCCTCCTTCCTGTTCTAATAAAAAGAGGCACCCGATGCAAACTGGGTGCAGTGAGCGCAGTTTCTATTCTGAGCTCTTTGCAAATGTCAAGATTACAGAAGGCCAGAGAAGTAGGCGTGAGTGACTTCATTTTACAAAGTAGGCTATTGATACCTGTCTCTGTTCCAACCTCCAGGTTTCTACCATAAGTTCCTGTCATGGATTTCTGCAACGATGGACCGTGAGTGTGATGTGTAAGCCAAATAAATCCTTTCCTCCACAAGCTGCTTTTGTTCATAGACTATCATGGGTGATGCTGTACTAGATGGCACCTTCCAGAGCATGAAGAGGAGTGACCTGGTTCAAAGCCCTCTGACAAGTGCTACCCCACTCACACTGGGCCATTGAAACTGATGCTAAGTGTACCAGTGCTCACACTGATCCAGATAAAGACACTCCCCATCCTTAGGTACGACACCAGGCATACACATGTCCAGTGGATAATAGCTCCCATGGTATTCTGAAATGACAGAAACTATATAAGCCTTGGATTGAAAGGAACCAGAACGGACACTGGGTAGAATCAAGCCCATCAACCAGAGAGATCCAGCCCAACATCTACCTGAGTATATATAGTTACATACAACCTCATCATCATCATCATCATCAGCAGCAGCAGCAGCAGCAGAAATCTGGAGTGACCCTTTTCCAGCCCACATTACTTGCAATGATATGAACATATGTTCACAGTAACACTGCATCACATGCAGTGTTTTTAACATGCCTGTGTTAAAAAATACTGACTGACAGAAAAGATATAAATTCCCAGAAGCTGTGGTTTGTTACCTGCACCAGACCTGTGCAAGATCAAGCCAGTCAACACTCCAGAATGGGCAAGAGAGGGCCCACAAGGTCCCATTCCTAGCAGAGGGACTACTGACAACTGATACCTACTGGGGAAGGCAGAGTCAGTTTATTTTCAGGCCACAGTTTGGTGAATCGCCTTACACCTGTGCATGTGCTGGCAGTGCTGACTGGACTCACAGGGTTTTAAAAAGAAGACATGAGGTAGGGAGGACAATGTGGGGAGGGGATCTCTGATGACGATGATGATGATGATGATGACGATGATGATGATGATGATGATAGGAGGAGGAGGAGGAGGAGGAGGAGGAGGAGGAGGAGGAGGAGGAGGAGGAAGAGGAGGAGGAGGAGGAAGACCAGGAGGAGGGAATGGGGAAAATGAAAATGATCGAAGTGCATCATATGCATACATGAATTCTCAGAGGCTAAATACAATATTGCATTTTTAAGAAGTAAATATTTTATCCAATCTCCAAGGCTAGGGGAAAATTAGGGAGAAGATAGAGGAAAAACTGTGAGAGCCAGAACTGTTGCAAGCCAGCATCTTCTAGACACAACAGGGAAGGGCCACCCATGAAATCTCAACAAAATGGCTCCCTACTCAAAGGCTGCATGAGGACAATGCCAGCCAGCATGCCAATGGAGATGGGTGAAATGTCACAGGACCCCACCCTTAGATGAAGAACGACAGGAACTCAATGACTCCTGAGAGATGGGGAATCAGGATTCTCCAGGGAGAAGGGCCCCGAGAGGTTATCCAACCCCGGTGTCAACCCTAAGCACTTGTACAAAAGAGGAACACTAAATGACATTGGTAATGTGTGTGTGTGTGTGTGAGAGAGAGAGAGAGAGAGAGAGAGAGAGAGAGAGAATGATGAATAATAAATAAAGGGGTCATAAATATGAGAGGCAGGGGCAGAGAAAGGAGTTGAGATGGGGAGAGCGAAGGGCTGAAATTATGTGAATGCAATCCTCATTTATGAAGTTCTACCAACAACCCTTCGAGATTCATTATTTTTGTAAATATTTTAAAAATAGCAAAATCTACAAATCCTATATTTCCTTCCTTCCTTCTTCCCCCTTCTCTTCTCTCTCTCTTTTTCTCTCTCTCTCTCGCTCTTTCGCTTTGGCTTTATGCAAAATCTTGAAAACACTGTGAGTGTCTTGGGAAGAAATTGAATTGGTGACACACCTCTGGGCTGTACTTTGCTGTCAGACACAGGGATGAGACTTTAAGCTCCAAAAGGTGTAGCATTGAGGGTCAGAGTCAGTGCCTGGGAGCTAGGAAATGCTTGAGTGTAGGAGGTAGGAGGCGGGCCCTAGTGTGTTTTCTGACTCTCCATTGGTTTTCAGTCCCAGACCCATTGTCAGGGAGTGTAGTGAGTACACACCGAGTACTTGGGCACAAGACATGCTTAGGAAATGATTGCCACAGTCAAGCTTCCTGCACTGATCCATCCAGATCCAGTTCCCTCAGCCAGCCCCAACAAGTGACGATTGTCAGGGGAATTGGCTGTGTTACGTCTCAGGCTGTGCTACTCCAACACCTCTAGTCATTTTTACTCTGGTGGGGCATCGGATGACCTCATAGCTCCTGTCATGGATGCAGACTTTATACTCATAGTAGCAGATGAAGTGATGGCTCTCATCCTCTGAGGGAGGTGAAAGAGTAGATGTGAAGAGACTTGATCAATAACTGAACCCGTTACCTCTTGCCTGCCTTTGGAGCTTGGTTTCCCAGGTTGGGAACGACCCAAACCACCGGGAAGGTATAGTCTAATGGGACAGCACAAATGTCCCTGTAGCCAAGCAATTCAGAGTGACGAACAGGGTGTGTGTGTGTGTGTGTGTGTGTGTGTGTGTGTGTGTCTATAGTATCATTGGGCTGAACTCACATCATGTCAGGGCTCTGACTGAATTCTTAGACTGCAGCCAAACAGACATGTCTACCCAGAGCTGCGATGTTTGGCTGCCTTCTCTTTGGTCCTCGGGGAGGTCTGATCTGGGGTTAGCTTCTCTTGTGCTCACACAAGAAGTGAGAAATGAGACACAGAAAGCTAGGGCATCTTCAGGCTTGGGACACAGCCAACCCTGGTAATTTAGGAACCCAAACTCTACTCTTTGTGGAGCTATTAGCTCTCAGTATTACAGAAGAGGCTTTTCTATCCAGACAAATGAGAAATGAACACTCCCTCCTAATAGCAGGTAATAAGTCAACACGGTTCTCTGAAGATCTACAGGCCCACCCCCTGCCAATCTTCCCGGGGAAAGTGGCTGGCACAAGGATGTTTTATTTCTTATGTCTCCTTCTCTAGCACATGTTAATAAAAGTTCTATATAACAGTGGATGATAAAGGAGATTAATACTTTTATTTCTCACACATGCCAAAACCCATCTTTTGATACAGAATTATCCAGTTAGAGTGTCTATACCACCTGAGTTAATTAACCTCATCAATGTCGAGTAACCAATCCATCCACAAGTGTATAGCCCAGACTTCCACCTCTCACAAAGAAAATAATCTATACAAACAAATCCAAGACATGGCACCTGGAAAGTTAAATAGGCTCCTTCCTAATTTATTTTTAAGACAGCATCTTTCTATGGAGCCCAGGCTGGCTTCAAATTTGCAGTCCTCATGCCTTAGCTTCTCTAGTACTGGGATTGTTGCAGGTGTGCATCACTGTGTTCCATTCTCTTTCCTGAAATGTGTTTCAATATCTCACACACACACACACACACACACACACACACACACTAAAATGACTCACATTTGTCAGACAAGCAAAGCCTGATCTAAGGCTAAGATCATGGCAGTAGGCTTGGTGGCACTTTCTCTGAATTTAAAATGTCTTTCCAGCCGGGCAGTGGTGGCGCATGCCTTTAATCCCAGCACTCGGGAGGCAGAGGCAGGCGGATTTCTGAGTTCGAGGCCAGCCTGGTCTACAGAGTGAGTTCTAGGACAGCCAGGGCTACACAGAGAAACCCTGTCTCCAAAAACCAAAAAATAAAATAAAATAAAATAAAATAAAATGTCTTTCCACAAGAAACCGGGAAGTCAACAGGGTTGGGGGTCACATGTCTAAGAGAGGATGAGATGTAGATGGCTTCTTCTCATGGAACTGAAAGGATTTCATTCTATTGCCTGTGGGTTTTGAATATATACCTTTCTAAGCCCTCACTGAGTGGCCTGCTTCCTGATGAGTCATAGTGTTGGGTCCCAAAGTGAGCTGAGGCAGAGTATCCACAATATGGATCAAAAGGTGCATCTCTGTTCAGGCACAGGAAATACACTGTGTGTCTTGGAGTATGCCTCGAGCTAGCTCTATCAGTGGAAGGAAGTGCATCTACTAGACCTAAGTCAGACAGAACTGAGTTCACCATGGTGCTGTTGAGAGGGTCAGCCCCAGAAGCTCCACATTCCACAGCACCATGCCAGAGATGCTCTCCAAGCATAGGTCCCTTCCTTCTCTGGGCTCATGGGAACTGCCAGCCATCTGAGCTTGTGTAGGCAGCCTGGACTACAGAAAACCCAACATCACTGAAGAAATGTACATCTTGCCATACGTATTCCATCTTTTCAGGAGTTTCTCATAGGCATTGCAGGCCTTGAACTTGGTACTTCTGAAACCTTCACTTTTTTAGAATATGTGAATAGACTCAGAGAAGCAGGGTGTCTTCCCTTAGACCTCCCTTGTGACTCAGATTTTTATAGCTGTGAAGGATGACTTCAAAGGGGACCAATGTACACTGGCTTGTTGGTCCCTGGTTTTCATCCCAAGGTCATCTGGATCCATTGGACCCAAACCAAGGCAGAACATCATGGTGGAAAGGGAATGAGGAGGCAGGGAGTCTCATCTCATGGCAGCTGGGAAGCAGAGGGCAGGATGGGCAGCGTTTGTCTCAAAGGTTGTCCCTGGTGACCTCCTTCCTTCATCTAACCCCTTACCTCTACTCAGACATGAGTCAATCCATTGCTGAAGTTATCGTCCTTGTGATTCAGTTACCCCTCCATAACAGCAGTGGGGCATTAGTCTTGGATATATAAGTCTTGAGTAGATTACTTGTATTTAAACAATATACACAGCAACAAATGGACATAGCAGGAAACACACATTCTGACTCTGAGGCCCCAGACATGGTGAATGATGTTTTAGCCTATAAACCACAGCTAAGCTAAGCTAAGCTGTTTGAAGCATCTTTACTAGGCAAGTAGATAGAAAGGAAGGAAGGAAGGAAGGAAGGAAGAAAAGAAAGAAAGGAAAGATTACCCAAACTACAGGTTTGTAGCTTTGCCTGTGGTGATGTTAAAGAGAACATCCCATTAGTTCTAGGATCTGGTTCAATACTGGCTGAGACACTTCACATACACTGAAACCCAAAGGAACCAAGGCAAGTCTGACACATTGAGAGAGACACTCAGGTGCGTGTGTGAGAGTTCAGACACATCAATACCTTTCAATCTGGGCTGAAGAGGGATGCTGGCAACCCAGAGACAAGGGGGTTTTGTAGGACTTGTTCCACTTTCCCTTGTGGCCTGTGGTAAGAAGGCAGCAGCAGAAATGGGTAGAGCTGGTCCCAAAGAGTGCAGAAGCACACACAGCACTGTTTATATAGTGAGATGCAATTGAGCAAGAGGTCTACAGACCCAAAGAGGCCTTCTCCCCTTAGAGGTGCTGTGAAGGCATAGGGCAGCCTCAGAGGAGAGAGATCAAGTGGGCATGGGAGAATCCTGATCTGGATCCCACGTTCTAACATACTCATGAGACTCAAGAGAAGCATACGCAGTGCAGACACATTATACAGAATAAGGTTTGGAGTCGCAGCGATGAGCCAAGGGCTAACATCATCTAATCCCTCCTGATTCTTCTTATAAACAACACACCATAGCCTTAGGGAGCAGACCTGAGAAATACACACCAACTATGACCTGCGAAGGCAAATGAAGCCTCTAGGATGACATGATATGAGGCAGGACCTAGGAAAGAAAGAAAAGCAGAGATGGATGCACAGAGATGAATAGATAGGTACTTCATCTTTGTAGGTGTTATTGGACTGAAGCATACTCAAGTGTGGCAGATCACTTAGAAGAATATATATATATATATATATATATATATATATATTTTCATTCTATATATTATATATTATTATGTATAAATTATATATTTATATGCTTATATGCATATATAATGTCTATTATAATATATAAAAGAATATATATGGTGTATCATAAGAATCATGCATGCTGTCACTAATTATTATTGCTGTTATTAATCAGGTTTTTTGGAGTAGAACTCAGGGCATTGGTCATGGTAGGCAACCATACCTCAAAACCCTCACTGGTAAATTCCAGACATGTGTTTTCCCACTTAGTCACTGAGACAAATGAGAGTTCCCAGCCTCTCATTGGTAAATTCACAGCAGGTGCTCTATCAGCGAGTCACACTGGTTGATTTTAGCCACACATTTGACTGCTGAGCCCTGCCCCGAACCTCTGTTTCTAGTATCTTAAGTTGGGAGATCCCAGCAAGTCACGACACAGCAGATGCCTGAGCGCCTCTATACACACTCACAGGACCAAGGCAAAATCTCTCTGAACCATGAAGTTTATGTAGCTGAGGGCTTTGAGGGTAGCTTGGTGGGAGAACCCTTGACCAACCTGAGCATGCCCTGGTTCAAGTTCAATCCCCAGTACTGGTGTGGGAAGCTCATGTTACCTTAACTGCTTGAAGAATCAAGTGCATGAGTCTAGCCAACTATGTGACCACTGTGACCAGTGCTCATCCCAGTTAGACAGACCTAGAATGCCTACAATGCCAATAGGAGGGACTGTACAGCAAAGAACAAATTTGTAGAGTATCTACTGAGAATGTTTTAATAGCTGAAAATCTTTACTGCTTTGCAATTCTGTTCCAAGGGGTGATTATTTTTGAGTTGTAATGATCTAGTCAATGTGCTTGCCATTGGCTTACAAATATATAGCATTTGTTGATAACTGTAAGGTTTTCTTAGTCTGATGTGTCTTTCTTTTTGTTCTTTTTCATATGAAATCATCCTTCCTTTCCATGAAATCTGCCATTTCATGGGAAACCTAGCAGAGGCTGTAAAGGATTCATTCAGTCTCTACTCAGCCCACCTTGGCGCCTTCAGAATGAAAATATTGGAAGAAAGGTCCGGACAAGGAGATGGGATCCTGGTGTGGAGAAGCATCCAAAGGAGGGACTTCTCCTCTGGACCCCTGGGGTTAAACTGGACAAGTTGACCCCGTGTGTGACCTCCTATGTGAGTGTTGTGACAAACTCTGCCATCAAAAGCGAGAACTGCTCTGAATCACCACGGGCCCAGTGCTAAGGCGCCACACGAGACTGCCTTTGCCACGGGAATGCAACTTTATTAAGCAGCTGCCTAGTTAGAGAGTGAAACCAGGGCTGACACTCTTCCCCTTTCCCTTCTTGGCAAGTGGCACCTCCCATGCCCATGAAAGCTGGAACTCAAAGAGCAAGCAGGAGACAGGGGTGATGGAACAGGCCAGGTTCAACCTGAACACCTTGGTCACACAGCCTGACTTGTGCCCTGGAAGTCCAGGCTGCCTGCCATCTCTCCTGACCTCTTCGTCTGCTCCAGCATGGCAGAAGCTGGCTCCTGGCACCCTGGCTCCCCCAGAGACTCTCCAAATTGCTTCCATCCAGGTCCTCCTTCTCAATATTTCTGGAAGAGTGTGCCATGGTATTGTCATATGGAGATTGATAGAGACAGGAGAAGTAGAGGAATGGGCCTGGGTCTTAATGTCTCTTTTCCTTTCTTGTTGGTGAATTAATATCCTCTTGCCTTTCTTGGTGGCGAAGAGGCTGCTTCGGGGTATTGAAAATATCCCAGACTCCACTCCCTGTGAAGCCTGGGGCATGTTTATCACGGTGCCAATAAAAGTGGCACGATTTATGGTCCTGCTTCTTGATTCATTCAATTCTCTCTTCATTGGGAGGTTAATGCTGTTGATCTATTTTCTCTTGAAACAAATAAAAACAATATGTGCTGACACTGGCTTGGACTTTTGACATGGACCAGAGAGGTCAGCATTTAATTTTATATTTATAGACTACACAGACAATATTATCTGTATTAGAGACTGCTCACTCAATCCTTGTCATTTTACAACATGGGTCAGAGGCTGCCATCTCCAGCATGGTACTTTTCTGTCTTCTTTTTCTCTCTCTCTTTCCATGGTTTTCTCTTTCTGTTTAGGATTCTTTTCGTGCTTTCTTTGCTGTTCCCACTCTTTGTGTACATTTGCTTTTCCGTGGTCTGTCTTCTCTCTCTCTCTCTCTCTCTCTCTCTCTCTCTCTCTCTCTCTCTCTCCCTGTCCATCCATCCATCCCATCCATCCATCCATCCATCCATCCATCCATCCATCCATCCATCTCTATCATCTATCATGTTTATTCATTTTTGTATACATCATTCATTTGCTCCAATGCCTTCTTTTATCTGTCTACCCTCTACTTATCATATTCTATCTATCTATCATCTATATGTCAGTCATTCAGCATCTGCTTTGGTCCATGCATCATCTACTTCTAGGCACCTATCATGTTCTTCAGTATCAGTCACCCCCCTACATCCAGCCAGTTCTCTGTATCTATGTATCTGTCTTCATTATAGTCCCTTGCCCTATGTCTGTCTCTTCCCCTCTTCCCTTCTTTCCTTGGCCCCCTTTCCCTCCTCAATTATTTATCTTCTTGAAGCTCTACACTGTATATTGGAATAAAAATCTTTTGGGGCTGAAGTTTTGGCACACCTTGGGACATTTCCCTTGCTCCTGTTTTTAGGAAGGAGTTGAGAGCAACCACTTTAGAACTGAGCAATTCCGAGTTTGGACAACTAGGATGCTACCTTCCTCTGAGAAACCTTTCTCTTTACTCTTTTCTGAGATTCCTGTGCAAGACCCACATGCAAAGGTGATCGTTTTGATGGAGCAGAAAGTGTCTCTCTTCTGAGACTCTCCTGCTTACCCAGCGGCGATAGCAGCAGCCGAGTTGCTGAAAGCAGCATCTAAACCATCACAGTGATCTGAATAGTGGATGGTGGGAGCAGCTAGAAGGTGACCATGGCAGAATCCTGGTCTGCTGTTCCCTTTCCAAGCTGAACAGATCTGATTGTATCTTCAGGCTAGTGTCTGCCTCTATGACATAAGAACCTGGATGAATTCCTCACAGGCTGAGAAGAAACATGTGTGACCACAGCTTGCTCATATGAAAGCATATATTGAGGCCTGATTTGGGTCTGCAATGTCATCTAGTCATTTGGGAGAAATTGGCATTTGGTTCTAACCAACTTTATTAATAAAAGTGCTTATCTTCCAAATAACTGGCTGTTTATAAAGAAGCAGGGATCAGGTGACATCTTAGCTGTGTGGCAAATGGATCTAGAATTTGTCACTTCCTGATCTGCATGCACAGGAGACAGAGATGTCCCCAGATCTCTCATGGCATCCCGTTCTGTGGTGTGTGCAGCAGCTAGTAGCTTTCCAGTGGTTTTCACTTGCAGTGCCCTGTTGGGTCAGTCACCACCAGCAGTGGGATAGGGGTTTCCATTGAATGTCACTGGGCTATCAGAATCTTTGGACCCTTCTGGGGGTACCGTGTCCTCACCTGTGAGATCAGGGTATTGATGCTGTGCCATCCATCGATGGCAGGAGGATTCATTAGATGCTATATTTAAAAGACTTTAGGTCCTTGGAGGGAAGTGCAGTGTAACTGATATCTGGGAAGATAAAATATTTAAGCCGTAGCCTCCAGGGACCGTTCATCTTATTGTATTCTCATCCTTTTAGAAGTTTTGCATGAAAACATTCTTTAGGAAAGCTTTTCTGCCCAGCCAGCCACAGCAGAAAGACTTCTGAAGAGAGTGAATGGGGCACAGGGTGTGATTCTTTCTAAACTGGCTTCCACTTGCTCCTTGGCCCCACATCTTCTTTCTAAACTGGCTTCCACTTGCTCCTTGGCCCCACATCTACCAAGATGGCAGGGGAAAGGAGCCTCTTAGCTCAAATCTTGGGACAGTTTTCACTGACCAGCATCCTGATCTACAGCCCAGAGATACAATGCCATGCCAACACCCATGCAGGCCCTGTTCAGACCGAGAGCATTCCATTCAAGCAAAACCCAAAAATCTCTAAGTTCAACCAGAGAAGATCTCACAAGGCCCACCCCTAGATGAAGAAATGAGGGCAGTTAGAAGCTGCTGAGACAGGGTGGCTAAGTCTTCTCCAGGGATTAACTCCTCGGTAGGTTATACAATCCCAAGCAGTCAGCCCAACACACTTAAATGGAGCAACAGTAAATGGACACTGCAGGTTGAGTGTGTGTGTGTGTGTGTGTGTGTGTGTGTGTGTGTGTAACATCCAGTTGAGCAATTAAGCTCGTACATGGCACACCAAACTAGGCTTTGCCTCCATGTTTAACTGAAGGAAGAACCACATCAAAATTTGTACACACGTGCACACACATGTACACACACACACACACACACACACACACAAATTAATAAACGATAGTTAAAGAAGAGGTCATGAGTTTGAGAGAGACTTGGGATAGTGTGGGAAGAACATGAGCAGGGAGGAAGGTGAGAAGGTTTGTGACTACGGTATCTGTGTGAAATTCTGAGGAAAACAACAACAATAATCTACGGCGATGTCTTTACTTGGACAGAAGCTATACACACCTGGAGTTATTTTTCAATGGGATGAGATTTAACTTAAACCAACATTCTTGCTTTTGGTGATGAAACTGGGATGTACACATTGATTTTAACCAATGACTTCCAGGGATACTAGAGGCGTATCCTTGAGTCAATTCCCTGGAGACCAAAGCAGCTTAACTTCATACCTCTGGTCTTCAGGGGCCCTTGGAGGCCTTGTGGTTTTTGTTGCCTTGGTTATACTGAATTGTTTTCTCAGAATTGTGCAAATGCCAGGCCCCACCACATCTACATCTACCCTGTTCTACAGTCTCCTAGGCTGGAATAATTTTTTTTTCTTCTTCACAGATTTCCATTCAGATATTTTCTGGTTGCACAAGGCAGAACTCCAGCTTAAACCAGTGGCAACAGGAAAAGGAGACTATCACCTCCTCGTGTAACTGGAAAGGATGTGTGCCTGCGTGTGTTTGTGTGTCTGTAGTCATCAGTGTTGTCTCTTCTTCGTGTGAATTGCCCCAGTGATGAATTGCCAATTGCCTGAGTTTGATTTCCAAGACCTCCATGGTTGAAGCAGAGAACTGACTCCTCAAAGTTGTCTATTGACCGACACACATGCACCCAGGAGCACCTAGGATACCTCCCCCTCACAATAAGTAACTATGAAAATGTGAAAGTGCTTCATAACTATGACTTTCTTCCAAAGTGCCGCGGGCTCTATTTCCTGTGGAGATGACCTACTTGCTGTATGCCATGACCTGTCGACAGATATGCAAGGATCAGTCTGTTCATGGTAGATAGATGTCAGCATGCAGTAAGGGTCAGGATTAGACCTTCTATCTCCATCCAGGCATTTACCTCTTTGCATAAAGGCACAATTGCTTGGAAACTTCAACCAATCCCAGGCAAGACTATCAAATTATCTGATACTAATTTTTGCACAAGAAAATGAAATTTCAAATTAGGTCCTGCACTTTAATGGAAAAATGAAGAGGGTCACAGTCTTGCACACCCGAGTGTATAGCTCAGGATTCATACTCTACATGACCCTTGCTGTGTACCCCGCCCATAGGGATTTTCTGATTCTTGGGTGGCTCGGAGGATGTGCTGGGATGCTTGTCTCTTCTTTAAATCAAGAGTAGGAAGAATAAGCTCTATGAGCAGGAGCTCCTGGACTCAGACATCCATTTTTCCCTCCCCTAAGTCAGGCCCTAGGCTCTTTGACATTCCTAGCACTTTGAGAGATTAGGGAACGGGTTGTGATGCGGGGCATATTCGATATAATTGTACCATTGGTTTCCTGAGTGTGACACATCTTGCCTGATTACACTGCATGTTCCAGGTAGTAAGAGTTGGATGAGGAGGCTCTTGTCTGGTGACCTTTATTTTGGCGGAAAGCTAATAGGCATTCCATTCTGCAGCGAGAAGGCTCTCCTGGGGAATCTGCGCAGTGAGCCAGCCTTGGCCTCCATCATCATGTTTAATTGAAGGAAGAGCCGCATCAAATTTTTACCTAATGATTTGTACAACATTCTTACATAACGGAAGAAAAGTGATGAGGGCCAGTCTTCTGTGATCGGCTAATAAAGCCACCTTCCTCCTTCCTTCCCTCCTTCCTAGTTCAGACTTGGTACTGTGGATATTTGCAAGCTTAGAACAGAGAGGGGACTGTGGCAGTGGCTAGTGAAGGTGTGTGGTTTCTGCTCAGTAGAGAGATGTAGGGTCATAGTGCCAGAGTCATCCTGAGCTGGCTGGTACTCTGTCCAACCACAGCCATGGGTGTAGGGAAAGGTATTTGCTGCGAAACATCTCCCATTTCCTGCTGCACCTATGCACTGTCTCCTTGGGCAGATAGAATTAGATACAGGAGACCAGAGAGTAGGCAGATAGGTCTTCCTCTCAAAGACTAGGAGAGGTTGTCAAGACAATTGCTACCTTCCCGCCTAGCGCATATCCATGAAGTTCAAAACCATCCAGAGAGATGTTCAAAACCAGCCAGAGAGATACACTTTCTAGATGGTTCTGTTTCATAATTGAATTGCTAACACCTTCTACCTCCACTCACCAAGTCCTCAGATGCACACTTTTACGAAACCAGCTTCATGCTGGGCTTTGAGCAGAATTTCACCCTTCACAGCAAGTGAGACCTGGGAGGAAGCAAAGATTATGAAACAGTCTGAATGTTTATTTTCCGTCTCCATAAGGGAAAAAAAAAGAGAGAGATGAGAAATGTCTCTCTTGACTTAATAGAGCTGTGCTTAGCTTGAGTCTCTCCACTCTTCCCCTCTTCAAATTACATCAGTGCAAGTTAATATGCCTGATCTTGTCTTCCCCAAACATACCCCACCTGTTCCCCTAATCACTCCAAGATTGTTCATAGCTCGGAGGATAATAGATAGCTCTCTCCAGCTGCCATTCCAGACAAGACCCGTAACTCCCGGTTCCAGTTCAACTCTGCTAAGTTTCCTCTTCAGCCTGTAGCTTCTCATCAAATCCCCTGGACTTTCTTTGTCTCGTGGGAATTTAGAAAGCCCTCAACTGCTCCCTTTCTCCACTTTGGAACTTGGGAAAGGCCCATATCAGTGTATAAGATGCTTCCATACTCCCAGCCAGACTCCCCAAAAGCATGGCAGGTCAACATTCCTTCCTCTGAGTCGCCAGGGCTGCGATATACACACAAGACCCTCTTAATAACACAAGCGATCACTTCCAACCAGCCCACACTCCCTCTGTCATTGCAGCAGCTCCAGGTTTTATCAAGATCACCCTCCAAAGCTGGAAGGAGTCTCAGCCTCCACTGCCAATTTGACACACTTGGCAAGCCATTATGACCCCTGTGGCCAGGTCACACCCTAGAACCATTACAGGAGAATCCTTGCAGCTAGGACTCAAGGGTCAGAACTTTCAAGCTCCCCCTGGTGCGGGTGGGATTGAGAATTGTGCCTCCAAACTCATGGTGCTCAGACTGAGTGAAGCTTGAGGAGTTGTGACTCTGAAGTAGTGAGGTGAGACTCTCTGAGGATAGCCCCTGGGTGCTGGGATATTTGAGCTGTTCCTTGAATGCATCTAACTGCTGATCCACAGCAACAGTCAGGCAGTTCTGTCAAGTGGGAATCTAGAATGACTATGGACATCTTAGTAGACCGGGAAGGAGCCCATTAGATGGTGTGTGGCCAACACAGTCCATAGTCTCATGAAATAGAAACCTGATTCCTCCTCCAGATGGACTCAGCTAGCAGTGCCGCCACTGTTGGTCTATAAAGCAGCAGTCAACCTAATAATACTGGTATGTGTCCTCAGTTGGAAGAGTTGGAACTAAATCAATTGCTTGGCTGGCTGGGACGTGCTCTCTGCAGCTGGCAACATGCCACGGTGGCTTCACTGGGCCTCCTACAGCTTCTCTCGCGCTGTGTCCACGTTCTCTGACCCTGGCAGAGCATCCTCTGTACGGAGTGTGTGCATGGAGGAAATCATAGTCTCTGTAACAAAAGCAACACAACGGGGTAGAGACTTCTTATATCACAGTTCAGAGGATCCCTTTGCTGGGAGAGGTGTAGGGTAGTGGTTCTCAACCTTCCTAAAGCTGTGATCCTTTAATACAGTTCCTCATGTTGTGGTAAACCCTGACCATAAATTATGCTCATTTTACTACTATTATGAATCATAATATAAATATCTGATATGTGATCCCTGTTAAATGATCATTTGACACACACACCCCCCCCCCAAGGAGGTCATGGCCCACAGCTTGAGAACCAGTCTGTTGAGGCTGTTGTAGCTCTGTCCATGGTGGTGGGAGCTTGAATCCTGGTCATTTTGATCCTGGTAGACCAGAGAGCATAGACTGGGCATGAAGCAAGGCCAGGCTACAATCCTCAAGACCTTTCCCAGTAAAGCACTTGTGCCAACAGGAAGTTCCACAGCATCCCAGAGGGATGCTTCTGGCTGAGTACCAAGTGGTCAGACACATGACCCATGAGCCCATGGGCCGAGTAGAGATGGGAATATTCCAGATTCAAATCATGCCTTCTTCCTCCTCCACTGGGACAGCATGGTAGTTTCCATAGTTACCCGGCTAATCTTTAACTTTGCTCTTTAACCATTTAGGCATTACACTCTCACGAGTGGGGTGCCCTGCAAACAGGGAGACTCGCTGTCTTATAAAAGAGATTTGGAGTTAATCATCAGCAAATACCATTCTAGGAGTGAGCTGCTATCATTTATCCTGCAGTTTCTCATTAAGCATTTTATAGTTCTCAAACTTTAATAACTTTAGTTATAGGTAAGATAAAAACAATCTCCCTGGTAATGAGCAGAGAATCTCCTTCTCGGCCATGATATTAGGCTTAGATTGTGTTTTCCAAAGCATGCACGATTTCTCCTCCCGTACAGTGGCTGGCCCACCCTCTGCAGGATCCAAATGATGATATTTCCAGTCATGTAATGCAGTTACCCTAAAATGTAATAGATTTGCTTTTAAATGCCACTTAGATATTGTTTCTACCCTGCTTATAACCCAAGTTATTAAAATTTAACACTAACAAAAAAGACTTTATGAAGACCTGTGTAATGGCTTAGCAAACAAGTGACTCGGAGCCATGCCAGACAAAAAAAGCCACCTATGCCACAAAGAGACTTCAGAAGCCACTTCTGGATGGCCCCTGTCCCCGACAAGCATCCTTCCAGGACTCGCTGAAGTTTTCAACTTCCATGAAACTGGCAAACTTCTCTCTCTGCACACAGTTGCAAAGGGGATCGATGGCATCCGTGGTGTGTAATTTCCTTTGCCTGGAATGGCCACCTGCCCGCGTGAACTGGTTAATGACTTGGATAGAGAACAACTACCCACCTGAGTTTCAGTCTTTGTTCTCAGAGAAGCCTGGGGACATAGACACTTGGTCCAGATTCAACCTCCTACCTTTTTTCAGCCTGTGAATGCTGTGTGTGTGTGTGTGTGTGTGTGTGTGTGTGTATGAGTGTGTGTTTGGTGTATGTGTGTGCTTGCACACATGTACATATATGTAACATATTATCCTGCTTACACCTATTTATGTGTGTTAATAGATTGATATAATTTTCCATTTCATGTGAATATATTATCCTGCTTATGATTATTTGTGTTACGGAGAAAGTGTGTGTGGGTGTGCTTGACAATGCACATGTATTAGCAGTCAGGAGCAAGTCTCTGAGGTAAGATATAGAAACACCACTTAATCTCAGGCTGGAAGAACTCTACAAAAAGAGACCGATTGAAGCGTCTTGAAGCTCAGCTGTATTCTATACTTGGTGCCTATTTGTCCAGTGACTTGGAACAAGAGGGTTTGGCTTTGGGAGGCAGATCGCTGTGCCTTGAAGCAGCTTGGATATCAGGCTCAGTGGTGAAGGCAGGGAATGGAGTTTGCCTGGGGAGGAGTCACCTAACTACACTGGAATGGAAGATTCTGAAACTGACTGTGGGTAGATAAAAAGCACATTTCCTCTTCTTCCCGTGGCCTCTGAGGAATCTCAGAGCTGTGATGATAACTCAGGCGGGGCCCATCCAGCTCTGGAAGCTGGGATGGCTTGGATGCTGCACAGAGTGTCTGTGTGTACAACAAATGCAGCCTGAGGGCTGCTCCACTACTGATGTTCTGAATGGGTTCTCTGTGCATTTAGAGAGCCGTGGGCCTCGTGAAACAACGTGGAAACAGACACTGACCATTGTCTCTGCTGCCATTTACGTTGTTTCAGAGACACAGGAAACACCTCAGGGAAGGAATGAAACACAGAACATCAAAGAAGATGGAAATGAGCAAGCTCTGGACTGAGGGGAAGGAGTGGGAAGACAGTGGAACTAAGGTGTTTGGACCCTCAGCATGAAAGACCATGGCTGTGAGGGGCGTATCCCAGTGCTTCCATGGATGCTGTTCTTTCCATTCAGAGGACCTGTCAGGAAACACAGGTTCCTAGGGGACCATGGAGGGCTTCCTTACAATCATCAGCCTGCTGATGACTGCAAGTATGGACAGCTTAGAGCACAAGAAGAGACGCACAGTACTAAGGACAAACCCACAGAGAGTCACGACCTTGACTTTTCCATTCATGTGAGCATCCAGGGTGGCTTTGTATCCACTGTTGGGAGAAATGACCTTTCAGTGCTTCTCAAGGCACTGGGGTCAGGAGTGAGGTCTCTCAAATATAGCCCTAAGGACTAGTGTTGACAAAGGGTTTCTCACACGTACAGCTTTTGGGGTCTTGGCAGTGGTGGCAGAATCTACAGTCACATCCACCTGAAGATCTGCCGTGCAGGCCAACAGTTAAGGCAGGAAGCTGTAGCATCACCATGGAATGGGGTCCCTGGAACGGGTGGGATATTTATGACCATGGAGCAGAGAGGGCTCCAGAGCCAATTGTGACCTCATCTGTTTTAGCAGCCTAGAATCCTCCTCCACTGTTTCTAAGAAAGCCATCAATTACAAAGTGTAAGTCAGAAGCTGACGTGATTGACAGTTTAGAACAATGTCCAACAGAAGGACGAACGTAAAGTCTAGTGGCTTGCCTAGGTGTCCATCACCAGATGAATGACATAAACAGTGTTGTGTGTTATACGTAGCAGAGGTTTACTGAGCCACATGGAAGACAAGAACAATTCCATTTGTCGGAAAGAACATGACCCAAAAGATCATCATGCCAAGTGAAATAAGCCAGACGCAGAAACGCGAATATAAAGGTTGATTTATCTCACAGGCAGAATCTAGAGTGTAAACAGAATTTGAAAGTAGAAGAGAGGTTTTGGGGGGATCATCAGGAGAGGGGGTAAGGAACCGAGAGGGTGGTAGTAGCAGTGGTCACGATCTGCATGCATGAAATGCAATTTTAAAAACCTGTAATTTTGCACCACAAATATATGCTCGTAAGTTATGGCCAGTGGTTAACAAAGCAAGAAACAAATAAATCTCCATCTTCTGATAGGAGAGTAAAATCCACTCGGGAGTGACAGTGTCCTGTACATGGTAAGCACTACTAAATGCTGGTGATTCTGATGCTCTGGTATGGTCATTTGGCATAATCCTGGACTAATATATGCCCTCAGAGTGACCTGGGAGTATAGAGTACCTTAGCTTTTGCAAGCCTCCTAGGTGTCACCATGGCCCTGGGTAAGGATGACTTCTACTTGAGCTGAGCCAGAGGTATCTCTATTAAGGCCAAGTTCACTGAGCATCTGAGGCAAAATCACTGGGGAACTGTGATCCCTGGGATGGCCTAACTGAACTTGCTTGGCAGAGCTAAGCATGCTTCTATTTAGAGATCTAAATGGCACGGCCTGGGCTCGTTTCTTGCTGCATAATAAATTGTAGCCCTCACATTAACTGGTCAGGCTTCACTGATAACTGAAATGCAGGCTACTGGTAGGGCCCTGATCAATACGATTTTCTATTTATAGGATTGGTACAAATGGAGGTTTTATTTAAATGAGACAAAGCCGAGGACTCCACAGGCAATCGATCTGATAAGATACAGTAAAAGAGTTTAATTTCAGGGTGATATGCACTACACACACACACACACAGAGGGAGAGAGAGAGAGAGAGAGAGAGAGAGAGAGAGAGAGAGAGAGAGATATCCTGACCTTTCCCTGAGGTCTGGGGATGCTTTAGGCATAGCAATATCCTGCAAATACTTTTAAAAACAAAAACCAAGCAGTGACGGTGTGCTGGGAAGCAGAGTTAAGTAAAAATCAGACAGCGGGCAGAAGAAATAAGCAAGTTCATTGGACACCGTAGAAAGGTGGTCTTTTCTTTAACCCCTTTTAAGGTGATCTTGGACTTCAGTTCCTGCTGCTATTGTTTAGCTCTGCGATGCTGGAGAGGGCGCTGTGTGGCCTGTCATTCTCTTTTCCCTTCTAGAGATGAGCCTACCTAACTCTGAGCCTCCATACGTCTTCAAGGAGATGCCAGCATAAGGGAAAAGACACAAGGAGAGGGATAAACTTTGTCCATCCCAATAGCATCCTGGTACCCAAACAGCCACAGAGACCAGGTTTAATGATTAAACTCTTACAGCCATCCAACCTCCAGCAAGAGGATGGGAACTGTAGGGTACCTACTGTGTGTTCCCAGCTGTCCTGGAGGTTAGGGAACTCCTGGAAGTAGAACCTATCTGGAAGAAGCAGACCACCAGGGACAAGCTTTGAAAGTTGTCTCCAGCTCTGCATCTGGTCTGGATTTCTGCTTCCCTATCTCTTAAGATGTCAAGGAAGCAACACCTCCCTGACAGCATGAATTGAATTGCTTCAAGTTCCATGCCTCTCCTGCCATGATGAAACGGACCCACTGAACTGTGAGCCAAAAGAAGTCTCTGATCCTTGAATTTGTTACCCCAAAGGGGTGTGTAACTAATACACGAAGGCGTGGCTTCTTTGAGTCTACAGATAGGCAGGCTCACATACCTACCCATCCACCTCTGTTTATCCTCCAAAGATGGGGCCAGCAATTCCTCCATTTGCAGAGTAGTCATGTATATGCTAAGAAACCACCCTTGGGGAGTGCTTGGTCATAGCTTGGCAAAAAAGATGTGCTCTTGGCCCTGGGGATTTGGCTGTGCTCCACGGAAGTGGGTAACTAGGGGTTCCCGAGCCAAGAATACGGGTGAAGTTGTTAAGCTGCCAACATCGTCTCAGACAGCACCAGTGTCAGCCTGGCACTGGCTTCCATATCAGCAGGAAAAATTGCACTAGCCAGGCATGGAGGAAGACTGACCCCATGCTCCCAGGTATAGTGGTATGTTCATGCTGTCCCCTGGGTAGAAGGAAAGATGCTGCCAGTGGCTACCACCACATCCTCCATGACATTCTCCAGAGTTGTCTGCTGTGGTTGAAGTGGATGCTTACTCCACAGCCCCCAGGACCCTAACTTATCATTGCCACCTCTGCACCTCCATTCTGTACCTTCATCTTTCTTCCACTGTGTTTTATGACAATTCGGGGTGGCTCCCAACCCTTTAACGTTTACATTCTGTGTTACATTCATATATGTGCAATGGTACGTGTGTGTGTGTGTGTGTGTGTGTGTGTATCCATTCATGTGCAGTGGTATGTGCATGTGTCTGTGTACATTCATTTGTATGCAGTGGTATATGTGTGTGTGTGTGTGTATATATTCATATATGTGTAGTGGCACATGTGCAGGTGTGTGGGTGTGTTACAGTCATGTATGTGCAGTGGTATATATGCATGTGTCTGGCTGTGTGTACATTCATATATGTGCAAAGACGTATGTGCATATATGGGAATGTGTGTACATTCATTTATGTCCAATGGTATGCATGTGTACATTCATATGTGCAGTGGCACATGTGCATGTGGGGTGTGTGTGTGTGTGTGTGTATATATATATATATATATATATATATATATATATATATTCATTTATGTGTAGTGGTACATGTGTGCTTCTGTGGGTGTGTGTACCTGTATAGAGGTCACAAGATAACCTCAGGTATCACTCCTCAGGCACCATCCAATCTGTGTTTTGAGACAGGGTCTTTCACTGTCCTTGAGATCATCAATTAGGGTAGGCTGTCTGGTCATGAGCCCCAAGGAGCCATCTGTCTCCACCATCCCAGCTCCAGGAATAGTAACATGTGCCACCTTGCCCACATGGATTATGGGGATTCAACCCAGATCCTTATGGTCTCCTGGCAAGTACCTAAACAGCTACGTTCCCTCTCCAGGTCTTTGTGTTTATTGGTTTGTTTACTTGCTTATTCTTTTTTGAGACAGTAGCTCACTGTCCCTCTGGCTAGTCTTGAACTCACAACTCTCCTTGACATGGGCTCTTGAGAGCTGAGATTGCAGGCTTGTGCCATCATGTCCAGCTGGGATCTGAGGCAAGGAAAGACAGGATATCTGTTTCCTCTTTAGGATGAATCCGTCTGCTACAAACTAGGGAAATGAAGTTTATCTTTTTAACAGTACTGAGAGACTTCATCTTGCATATTAGAAGTTCACCAGGTATTAGGTAATTTAGATCGTAAATTCTCTTCAAAGTGACCTGTCATCGTCTCTTTATTTATTTTTTTTCTCTGAGAGGATGGGAGGCATAACAGCAGGCTTTGTAGTTTTATATCTGTCAGCTTGTCACATAAATATCTCAGTAACTGCTGATCTTATCATCACAAAACTTCATTTATATTGTTAGACATGTCACCTTAGTCCACTGCACAAAAAGCGAACCGCCCAGAAGATGCAACGTCACTCAGGATACAGGCCATTGCCTCTCACCATGTTGTCTTTCTGTCCAGAGGTCTGGAACAGGCTAGAAGAGAAATGAGACCCATCACAGCCTAGACGACCAACAAAGCCAAGCAGCATCCCAGAAGCTTTGTTCCCCACACTAAAAGGTATCTCTGCCATGTGGACACAGCCAGGTCCTTTAAAGTGGTGGATGCCTAGTGATCTTTCCATTATAAAACAGCCTGCCAAACACAATCCAGGTCCTTCATGAGCGTTGTGGCTGATCAGGATGGAAACCTACTTGCAGGCTTACTCTGCTTTGGAGAGGAGCTGTGAAGAATAAGACTAATCTACATATTCATTGAGATCTTATTGTGCTCATTGAGAACTCATGATAGTAAGACAGGGTTCAGGGGACACAAAGACAAACCCTCCTCCCCGGCCAGCCTAGCCTATAATGTGTGCACAACTGAAGTTCCTGATGGAGAATGACAACAGATATATGTGTACGGGAACACAGCTGCCGAAGGGTGGTAGGTTTGGCTTGGCGAGGGACTGCTGGTTAGTAGGTGTAAGGGGTTCTGAAAGAAAGACTTGGTTTGGGTTTTCAAGACAGGGCTGGGCATGCATACTATTGTATGTGACTTCTTCTATCATTATTTACTAGGTTTTGTTTTAGTTAGTTAGTTAATTTGAGACAATGTTCTACTATATAGTTCCAGTTGTCTTTGAACCTGCTATCTTCTGCCCTCAGCCTCCCCCCCACCAAGTGCTTGGATTGCAGATATGCATTTCGTACCTGTCCTTCAGTTACTATTTAGTGGGCACAAGCCATGTATACAGAAATACAATAAGATCTGAAGGCCACACAACCCACAGCTTATGGCCCAATGAGATGGTGTCTGATGTACAAATAACCAGAGACCATCTTGGAGGGGACTAGTGAAGGCTTGGCGTGAGGATGTACATGGAAGTATTTAGCCATCACCGTAGCCTGAGCCACTAGGATTCCAAATATTGTCCCTAGATAAGTCTCTCCCCTCATCTGACACAGAGTTGTGTATGCTAATGCCAGCCTACCACACCCTTGGCATGGAAGTACACAGAACACAGAGGTGAGGCAGAGGCCTGGGACTGAATGAGCATTCTACAGGGTGGGGAAAACGCCATGTGTCCTTTACTCCCTTGTGTGCAGATCCCCAAACACTACGATGTTTGCACTTGGGACACCAATCGCAGGTCAATTGTGATGCACCAAGGGTACAATCTTGCTTTTGCTACCAGGAGCCCTGAAGATGGCACTGAACCCTGAGAAATGGTAAGATCAGGGCCAGTGGACAGAGGTCAGAATAAGACATCAGCTGAGAGTCATGTCTTGCTGGGAGCAGATCTTGGCTGTGAAGAAGTCAGTGGAGGCTTGAATGGCCAACTTGCATTTTCCTATGAAGTTTGTTTCTTACACTTTAAAACTTTTCTTCTTGCCGGAGATGGAAACAAAGGTGGAGAGAAGACTTTAGTCAGCTTTCACCTTTCTCCATGATGCAGCCTCGGAGTCATCTGAAAGAGTCTCAACTGGGGGATTGCCAAAAGACGATTGGAATGTGGGCATGACCATGTGAGATTATCTTGTTTCTCAATCTATGTTGGAGCCCCGCTGTGGGGAGCATCTACCCTATGCATGCAGTTCTGGTCTATATAAGAAAGCTAACTGAGCATGAACCAAATGAAGCCAGAGAGTGCGCCAGTAAGTAGCTGTCCTCTATGGTCTCTGCTACAATCCTTGTCTTGAGTCCCTCTCTGACCTCCCTCTGTAATGGGCTGTGTCATGCTAGTGTGAACTGGAATAAACCTTTTCCTTCCCAAGTTGCATTGAGTCAGAGTGTTGCATCACAGCAACGGAAAGCAAACTAACTCAGAGAACAATTCAACCTCTGGTGTCTAGACACACCTGCACTGGTAAGCATATACACGTAAGCACATACCCAACTCAGAACGAATTCTAAAACTTGACCTCTGGCTCTTTCATTAATGTAAATACCCTTTTCTTTTCACCCTGACCTAGAAAAATAGTAACAGCTGCCACTGGTTAATTTTGTTATTTGTTTATTTTGGTGCTTGGGAGCAAACCCAGGGCCTTGAGCATACTATGCAAATGCTCTGCCATTGAGCATCCAAACTTAACAAGTACAATAGGCCAAGCCTTTGCAACCTGTCAGGGTGGGTGCACTGTGTCTCGCCACGCTTTAGAACTTCTCTGTGGCTGGACAGATACTACTTACAGACAAGGCTAGCAAGACATTGTTAGTTCCTAGGCTCTAACCTGCACCGCTGGACTCATCTCCATGATGTGTGTAGGGGACTTTTTCATCTATAGCATTTGAGTTCTCATTCTTATTGTCTCTGGCTATAGTCTAGTTAATATTCCTTTGTTTGTTGAACCCAGAACATGTCCCCTTTCCTGTCACCAATTGTCGTTTCCACAGAGGCAGCCATCTTGTCACAAGGCTATGGTGTGCCCAACATCTCTATGTCACTTACTTCCCTTGCTCCACCACGTATCCTCCCTGCACGCTGTATGATCTTTACAGTGTTCAGATCCCTGGATTGCCCAAGGGTTGGCTTGTCTGTTCTTTAGCAGACTTTGAACATGACCTAGGCTGTCCCAGGTGAATTGAGGAACAATGAACAAGAAGTGTTCATAGGATGGGTCTAGGGAAATCAGAGCTTCAAAGCAAGAACAGAATCAAGTTTGAACATTTTGGGCCATAGGCAATGCAGACAGCCACGATTCACCAGAGACCCCAAGGGCCAACCAACTACAGTGCAGTAGCGAAGGCTCAGCGTAAGCCGTATCTCTTAAACATGCGCTTGTCACACACAAAGGAAGAGGAACAGGAAAGCAAAATCAAAAGGAAAAAGGAGCATCCAGTACTAGCAGTGTAGGCCTGCCTTTGGGAAGGCTGATGAGATAGAAAGATCACGAAGTCAAGTCCTTTGTGGGTTCCAGAGTAAGTTCAAGGGTCTCACTGGACAACTCAGTGAGACCCTGTACTATAAGGGGAAGAAAGCAAGGGCTGGAGATTCAGTTTAGAAATAAAGTCCTTGCCTAGACTTCCTCAGTGAGGTGCATGGCTCAGTGGTAGAGCCCCTGCCTAGAATCCCCCTGTGAGAGTCTGGGGGCGTGGCTCAGTGGTAGAGCCCCTGTCTAGAATCCTCCAGT
>JADRCH010000246.1:1809213-1837815 GCA_019843965.1 Rhynchomys soricoides | reverse complement strand
TATTGGTCCTACTACACTACTTCCTATTGGTCCTACTACACTACTTCTTATTGGTCTAGTGCAGTGAGTTATAGGCTCTATCTCTCCATGTGATAAAACAGTGGTCTTCGCCAGGCAGTTGCCAGGAGGCCAGGCTTGGTTGTTGTGATTTTAAAACCTTCACCCCTGAGGTTTAACCAGCCTAGGAATGCAACCCATTGTTTTCCTGTCTACTTTGCCTGCCAGCATCCCAACTCTTCTGTGACAAGGGTGTGCTGGCTAATTTTATATCAACTTGATATAAGCTGGAGTCACTGGGAAGAGGAAATCTCAGTTGAGAAAATGCTACCCTCAGACTGGCTTAGGGTCAAGCCTCAGGGGGCATTTTCTTGGTTGGTGATTGATGACTAATATGGGTGGTCCCAGCTCACTGTGGGTGGTGCCACCCTGGGCTAGTGGTCCTGATGCTATTAGAAAGTAAGTTGAGGAAGCCATGAGGAGCAAGCCAGTAAGCCATGGTCCTCCAAGGCCTTCTTCTGTTTCCAGGCTCCTGCCCAGACGGTAGCAGCTCTAAGTCAACAACACCTTTTCTCATCAAGTTGGTTTGGGCCATGGTGTTTTATCACAACAGAAACCCTACGACATCTCAGGTAACTTATTCCCCCTTCCTAAGCTTCAATGTCTTCATCTGTAGCATTTGAAAACAAAATATGGCCCTTCAAATGGCTGGATAGTCCAGTGGATGGAAAGCACCTAACACCATGCCTGGCTCGCAGGAAGGACACCGGGAAAGACTAGTTGTCATTTTATTCCCAATCAAGTATCCCTAGCTTTTGAGGTGGACTCTGACAGACATTCAAGCACGGCCTCCCTTTAACAGATGTGCATCCTGCTTGACACAGCCTTTCATCTTTGCTTACAGCTATGTGGTAGTGATTCTCTAAGCAGATTTGAGAGACGGTTTGTTTTCATAAATCATGTTTATATGTTACTGAGGCCAGTTTACTGGATTTGGACAAGTTAAGAACATCAGGATCCACGTCTGCAGAGAAGGGAGGAAGAGGGAGATGTTCTGGGGAGCTGTTTGGTATACACAAAGGTGGGAACAGAGCCAAGAGCCTGGCTTTAAAGTCAAACGCAGGGGCGTTTCACCATGTGACAGATATCCCCCAAGACCTTGGTATGGCCTTTTCTCCCACTTCCTAAAGCTATCCAAGTCCCCAGAACCCTTGGCTTGATTCTGTCAAGAGCTTTTGTCAAGAGTTGACTCTAGTTCCTAACCCTGAGCCTGGAGGATGTCATATTGGCATTGGCTGGGCAGAGAGAGCAAAATGAAATAAGTTAGACATCTGTTAGAAGTCATGTGCTGGTGACAAGGATTCCCTGCGCTGGCCTGCGTTCTCATGTCAGTGGGATCCAGACAAGTTCCTTCACAATGGAGATGTGGTGTCTTACTTTGGGGGGCCTCATGTGAGCCAGACAGACCCTGAAGGTGCTATGCCTACTGGGCCCTCTTGAAAAGGCAGCACTGGGCATGGCATTTGGATCTCCTCAGTCACCAGAAGGGCACCAGAGCAGGCTGTGGAATGAAAGATATTCATCTGTAACACACAACTGTTGCTTTTTGCTTTTAACTGTCAAATTGCTCCACTTTGGAGATATATATGATGTTTGTATATTTGTTTATTTATTGATTTATTTCATTGAGATAGACCTTCCCTTTGAGGCCCAAGTTGACTTTTTAATTAGTGATTCCCAGCCTCAGCCTCTTGAGTGATGGGATTACAAGCACGCCTTATCCTGTGTGGCCTTTGGTTCATTGGTTGGTTTGCAGTGATGGGATTTGAATCTAGGACCTTGCACATGGTAGACAAGCACGCTAGTACTGAGCTACATTCCTACTTCACTCTTTCTTTTAGTTTGAGACATGGTCTCCTTAAGTTGCTCAGGTAGGTCTTCAACTAATTCTGTTTCCTATGCTGGCCTTCAATTTATGATTCTACTGCCTCGGCCTCCCAAGTAGCTGAGGCAATAGGCATGCATTACCATGTTCAGCTTCTAGTGTATTTTGTTAAAAAGACTTTTACCTCCTTTGTAAACATTCTCTGAAGATTCCAGAACATTCTACTTCCATGGCCTGTGTACATCTTTGAGGTATCACCCGAAATTGTGACTGCTGATCAAGTCAACCCTTACTAGTGGCCCTGAACCTGGGAGTGGTGCACATTCTTTACTTTTTATATTCCTGGTGACTGACAGGCTTGGGAGGGGGTTCTGGAAGCTATGGGGTTGAGTTAATGCACCTCACTATGCTCAGTGAATTATGGGAGCAGTCACTGATCCCACTGACCACTGACTTTGCCACTTGCATGGAGAGAATAAGTTGACCAGGAGAACTCTTTTATTCAGTTGTGAGTGTACTCAGACTAAGGGAGGAAGAGCACATCTGCTCTTTGAGAAGACGATGCAAAATTCTCATTCATTCAATCAATAAATATTTGCTTAGCATCTCCCTGTGCAAAGTCCTGCTGCTGACACCCGCACTGAGCTTCCGGTATTAGTATTTCTAGGCATCAGTACACAGACAGGCCAGTGAACAAAAAAAAAAAACTATCAGGGACCGGAAGTTCTAACAAAAGTCAAACCACCAGTCAGGTTGTAATGTGAAAAGTGTTGGTTTGGGGAGGGTGCTCCAAGGCAAACCCCTGCAACGTCAAATGAAGTTAAAGGCTCCTGTGCTGACCATGACAGTTGAGCAAAAGGCATCAGGAGGGAACCAACTAGACAGGTAACTGGAAAAGAGCGTTCAAAGCAGAAGCAATGATACATGCAAAGTCTCCAAGAGCTACTAAAGAAGGTTATTTAGATAGACGGAAAGGAAGACTGTGTTGAAAACTAGATGGTCATAAAGATGAAGAGTGCCATACTGGTAAATAACTAATAATGGTGAAGCATGCTTTACTGTTTGATACGAGAAATTGTCATGGGTAATAGGTGAGACGATTAGATATATAGATAACAACAGAATGGATACATAGATGATAGAATGCTTGTATAGACAGACAAATAGATAATAGCATAGGTGGATAAATAGCATAGGATGGATAGGTAGATAGTAGATCGATAGATAGATAGATAGATAGATAGATAGATGAGTAGATAGATAGATGGGTAGATAGGTAATAGGATGGACAGATAGATATAGATAATTGGATATATGGATAGATAATAGGATATATGAATGATATATAGAAAGGTAGACAGTAGGGTGATTAGATACAGGATGCTTGGATAGACTGATAATAAATAGTTAATAGTGTGGATGGATGGATAGAATGGAATGGATGGATGGGTAGGTGGATGGACAAAAGGATAGCTGGATAATATAATATGATGAGGTAGATAGACAAGTGGACTGACAGATGGACAGACAGACAGACAGATACTATAGTATGCACAACGGTTGTGTAGCTCAAAACACTTGTGGAATTCCTTTCTATGGACTGATCGCACGAAGAGTGGGAGAACTGGAAGAGGAAAGTAGAAGCTTCTGTTCTGAAGTTCTCAGAGCACTCGTGGAGTAACACCATAGAATGTGAATATATCATATGGGAAGGTGGACACGTAGCAAACCACGAGGACCCAGGACCAAATGAACAAGACCATTCAGCTGACAACCAAGGTGGAAATAGAAAACTTTCTAAACTGTACTTGTGAGGACTAGTTTAGTTTAGTCCTAATCTTGGAAGAGAACTTGTCAACTTCTCCCTGGGAAGAGAGAACCTCAACAGCTGAGTTGCCTACATCAAATTGGCCCTAGGATGTCCGTATGGCATTTTCTTGATGTGGGAGGGCTCAGCCTATGGACTGTGTCAACCCTTGGCAGGTGGCCCTGGAGTGTATAAGAAAGGGTGAGCCTGGGAACAAGCCAGTAGACAACATTCCCCCAAGCTTCCTGCCTCCAGGTTTCTTCTTTAAGTTCCCGCCCAGACGCCCCACAATGATGGATGTAACAGGTCATTGTATTTATCACAGCAACAGAAAAGCAAATGATTTAAAAGAAGAAAGTAAGAGAGGCAAAAAAAATATGAAAGAATAAACAGTAGAAATATGAGACACTTGAGAAAAACTAAGAAAACTCTAAATGTTGGGTTTGCGTTGACGCTTGGCAGGGAAGAGGGAAGTGTTAATAGTTTTTAGGAATCTGTTGAGGTCAAGTCAAAAATCAGAGCAGGAAGTGTTGCCTCTCAGGACCTAAGGACATGATAAACATTTACAGGATCCAAGGCAGGAGCTGGTTGGTGAGAAGCAGCTGTGATCTGGTGAGTCTGTATTCTGTAAATGAGTGTGTAAATGTATTTCCTGAAACATTGCTGGAACCCAGTCCAAAATCTGAATATCAAGAAGAATGTCAATTTCAGCAGAAAAAAAGCAAAATCAAGCAAAAGACAAAAATAATCTTATATGAAGAATCATAAGAGTGAAAGCCTGATTTGGAAGTTCCTTAAGACTCACTGTTAGGAGTTCAGTCAATGTTAGTAGGGAATAAAAACACAAAAGAAAATTCTCCATGTTTATGGTATTTTACTTAAATTTGGTGAAGGTTGGTGCATGGGACAACTGATACTGTCCATGTTTTAGTTTTGGAAATGATGCTTTAGAATAGTAAACTTTATAGTATTGAGGGACGGAAAGATGGCTCAGTATTTAAGAGCACTTGATATTTTTTCCAGAGGACCCAGAATTGGTTCCCATCAGCCATATGAGGGCTCATAACTGCCTGTACCTCCAGTGCCATATGATTTCATGCTGTCTTCTAGCCACCAGGAGCTCCAGGCACACATGTGGTACACAGATACACATGCAGACAAACCCTACCACCTCTCTCTCTCTCTCTCTCTCTATCTATCTATCTATATACATATATATGCATATTTATATATTGTATTCATTTTCAAGATCATATGCATTTTCAAGATCATACACATATATGACATTTATCTTCAGTGATCACTCATTTTGAATTCATGTTGATTATCAAATATCAGTGTCAAGTGGAGGTCATTTGTGGATGTTATGGGAAAATATTTACATGTGATTATGCACTTAAGCCAAGAAGACTTTTGTGAAAAACACAGAATAGTCTGAGTTAAGGACTATGGTGAAATCTTTTGGATCCCGAATACCAAAACTGAGAAGGTCTTTATCAGAAACTTACCTCATAGATCAATGGAATAAAATTGAAGACCCAGAAATTAACCCACACACTTACGGTCACTTGATCTTTCACAAAGGAGCTAAAACCATCCAGTGGAAAAAAGACAGCATTTTCAACAAATGGTGCTGGTTCAACTGGCGGTCTACATGTAGAAGAATGCGAATTGATCCATTCCTATCTCCCTGTACAAAGCTGAAGTCCAAGTGGATCAAGGACCTCCACATAAAACTAGATACACTGAATCTAATAGAAGAGAAGGTGGGGAAAAGTCTCAAACACATGGGCACAGGGGAAAAGTTCCTGAACAGAACATCAATGGCTTATGCTTTAAGATCAAGAATCTATAGATGGGACCTCATGAAATTACAAAGCTTCTGTAAGACAAAGGACACTGTAAATAGGACAAAATGGCAACCTACAGATTGGGAAAAGATCTTTACCATTCCCACATCCAATATAGGGCTAATGTCCAATATATACAAAGAACTCAAGAAGTTAGACTCCAGAGATCCAAATAATCCTATCAAAAAATGGGGAACAGAGTTAAACAGAGAATTCTCAACTGAGGAAACTCATAGGGCTGAAAAGCACCTAAAGAAATGTTCAACATCCTTAGTCATCAGGGAAATGCAAATCAAAACAACCCTGAGATTCCACCTTACACCAGTCAGAATGGCTAAGATCAAAAACTCAGGTGACAGCAGATGTTGGCCATGATGTGGAGAAAGAGGAACACTCCTCCATTGCTGGTGAGAATGCAAGCTGATACAACCTCTCTGGAAATCAGTTTGGTGGACCCTCAGAAAAATGAACATAATACTACCTGAGGACTCAGCTATTTCACTCCTGGGCATATACCCAGAAGATGCTCCAACATGTAATAAAGGCACATGCTCCACTATGTTCATAGCAGCCATATTTATAATAACCAGAAGATGGAAACAACCCAGATGTCCCTCAACAGAGGAATGGATACAGAAAATGTGGTACATTTATACAATGGAATACTACTCAGCTATTAAAAACAATAACTTCATGAAATTCACAGACAAATGGATGGAACTTGAAATTATCATCCTGAGTGAGGTAACTCAGTCACAAAAGAATGAACATGGTATGTTCTCACTAATAAGTGGTTATTAGCCCAAAAGTTTGAAATACTCAAGAATCACTTCACAGCAACAGTAGGGCGGAGTGTGATGTCCCAGATGGAGGAGCTGGAGAAGGGACTGAAGGAGCTGAGGGAGTTTGCAGCCCCATGTAGGGAGCAACAGTGTCCACTGGCCTAACCCCCTGATGCTTCCAGAGACTGGATCACCAACCAAAGGATACACATGGAGGGACCCATGGTGCTGGCCACGTATGTGGCAGAGGAGGGTCTTGTTAGCCATCAGGGGGAGGAGAGGCCCTTGGGCCTGAGGGTGTTAGATGCCCCAGTATAGGGGAATGCCAGGGAGGGAAGATGAGGGTGGGTGGGTGGGTGGGGGAATACCCTCATAGAGGCAGGGGGAGGGGGAGGGCATAGGGGGTTGCAAAGGGGAGATCTGGAAAGGGGGAAACATTTGAAATATAAATAAAGTATCAAAAAAAAAAAGAAAAGAAACTTACCTCAAAAGTAAATATGCAAATGACTTTAAAGGAAAGCATAAGGAGAAGCATTTATCACACAAGAGGAAATATCCTGAGAAATGGGACGTGTTTCATGACATTATAATATTCAAATCCAAATGGGACAAACACATGAGTATACATGAAGCTACCAAGTACATAAAGATAGTAGAATTAAGGAGGGTAGAGCAGAGCAGACTAACAAAATACAATTGGTGATTTAGTAGAAAATCTTTAAGACTACAGAAATGCTGAATCAATTAATGAGACCTAACTGACATTTTGTTTTAAATAGGAGAAAACATTTCATTATTTTTATTTATCTTTTTAATTTTTAAAACTTCATTGTAAACTTTATTCTAAAATTATTGTAAACCAAAATTATAATGTGGATGTGCACATGCATGCACATGCCTGAAAAGACCAGAAGGGGGTGCCAGGCCCTGGAGCTGGAGTTGGAGGCAGTAGTGAGCTGCCTAATACTTGGAAGGAAACCCAGGTCCTCTAAAGGAAGGATACAGTCCCTTAATCACTGAGCTATTGTTCCAACCCCTATTCAACAAGCTTTACTATTCCAAGGTGTTGTTTGAAAAGGTAAAACATCCAAGTTTTCCTATGCATTTTAAGAAAAACTCAAATATAGAGCATTCCCTCTTTTGTTCTTACTATTGAGCTGTTTCTCCATTCCACTGACACTTCTTAAACATTTCACCCAACAGGCACAAAACACACACTCTCTTCGGTTGCACACTGGGAGTTCACCGTAAGAAACAACATGCTGGGCCATTTAAAAAAGCGTGGCTGCATTCAAGGGGTATGGATTAATCCTACCAGGTACAGTTATAATAAGATATAAACCAATCATTAAAACGCAAGGTGACAGTCCCAAAACACTTGGGGAGAAAATCATGAGACAACCCCAAAAGCTTCGAATCAGATGAATACAAAACACGACATGTTTGATCACCCAGGAGCAGCTAAAGCAGTTTGTTAGAGGAAAATAGATACTCCTAACTGGTTACTGTCTTATAAAAATATTTAAAATAAACAGTTCATACATTAAGAAGCTAGACAAAAGGAAAAGCAAATTAAACTCTGACAAGCAGGAGAAAAGAAAGAAAGCAGAAATTAATAACAAGAGGAATACACAGATTGCAGAGAGACAACACTCAAAAATGGTTAAGTTAAATAAAATCAGAAGATTATAGACAGATCTATCAAGGTGAATGGGAAGGTGTGAATGAAAAGAAGAACCCAAGATGTAGGGCCGGGAAGATGACTCAGAAGTAGATTGCCAGAACCAGAGTCTGGATTCTGACAACAACTTCAGGATGCTCATAGCTGCTTATAACTCCGGTGTGAGGGATCCAATACCTCCCTCAGAGCATTTGCTTGCACATGCCTGTACACAGACACACGTAAATATAGGAGTAAAAGAAATTAAACGGAAAAGGGTAAAGTAAGGGAAAGGTCATATACAGGAAGTGGACCAGATGCCGGGGTATTCATAAATGGCACGTGGTGGCAGCACGTGCCAAGTGATAAGCATAAGTTAAAAAAAATCATGTGTGATCAAATTTACTCTTAAGGATGCTTTAAATTATCCAGCGGTGTGTCCATCTACTGCTAGACCCATGGTTCTCAATGTTCCCCAGGCTGTGACTCCTTTAACAGTTCCTCATGTTATGGTGACCCCAACCATGAATTATTCTTGTTGCTACTTCATACCTGTAATATTGCTACTTTTATGAATAGTAACGTAAATATGTGATATGTAGGGTATCTGAAATGTGACCTCGATGAAAGTGGGTGGAGTTGTTGTCAAATGACCCAGAGGTTGAGAAACACTGTGCTATATCAATGTTTAATGAGTCTAATGGGACTGGGTTTTTTCTCTTTATGGTGGGAAGAGCTTGTGTTTAGAAGTCATGTGACATGCTACACACACACACACACACACACACACACACACACACACACCTACCCCTTTAGGACTAAGGAGGTTGTTAATGGGGTTGATGCTGAAGGCCCTGAGTTTTGACCCTATCACCACTCCATCAAAGCCCTACATATCGGCCAGGCATGGTGGCACACGTGTTTAATCTAATCTCAGCAGGCATATCTGTTAATCAGGGCCATACTGGTCTATATAGTAAGTTCCAGGTTGGCCAAGACTATAGAGTGAGACTTATCAAAAACTAAAAACAAACAGAAAACAGCAAGAAAAACAAAGCAAAAAGCCCTACAATCTATAGATCTAAAGCATTTAAACGTATGTGTGTAAATGCATTCATCGTTGTGTTTAATGCATACGTATAGACAAATATTTAAAGCTTGGGTTTACACAGAGTGAAAACATCATAATCCACTAAAGGATCGCAAAGGCTGCCGCTCATGGTGGGTAAAATACTAATTTTCTATTTCCCCTTAACCTGTTTTACAACCTGCCCCTCCTCTCTCTCCTTCTCCCCCTCCTCCCTTCCCCCTCCTCCCCTCTTTCTCCCCTCCTCCTCTTCTTCCCCTTCAGCAAAGACTCCCATCACTTTGTTGCTTCTGTGATGGGACTCAGCTGTTCCTTGTAGCTGGCAGCTGCAGCAGAGAGATTTTATCTACTTGTTTTCACTGCAGGCTTACATCAAGCCTCAGAATTTCAAGGGGACAGAGTGTGACCTTTTCATCTCTCAGTTGGGCAAGCTTGAAATCAAAGAGGGTGGGGCATCTATGAGTCCTAGAACCTATCTACCTAACAATGCCTCCCTCTTCTGACACCCCTTTACCCAGACTTTCCTGGTGGGAACTGGGATCTTGAGTCTCACAAAGCCACTGTCTGCTCTGTTTTCTGCTTCCCAATTCTGCGATAAGAATATTCTAAAACTGTTTTTTTTTTTTTTCTTTTAAAAAACAACTCCCCGTGTGGGCTCTGTAGTTTCTGCCTCAAATTCTTTCTGGCAGTTTCAGTTTTAAAAAAATACTTGGGTGTTCTTTAACTCCATTTACCTCCTCTTTGTCAAATCTCGATTTTCCTTGGCGGCTCCTTGGGAATATCTTCTGCCTCCCGGAGCAATGCTCCTCTGCTCTCTCCCTTCTTGAAATCTTCCCTTACTCCATGCCCACTCTCTACACCAGCTTCTTTTCAGACTCCACGCTTGAGTTTATTCTCTTTGAGCCATATCCAAAGCCTGATAAAAAGGACTTTGGCCCCTTTCTTCTTGTTCTTCACGAACCTCGAATTAGATTAGAACATGAAAACCTAAGTCCAAACCTTCTGGAAAAGAACGTTTACCCTGGTTTTCCTCAGATACATCAGCTGACCATGACACCATGAGGACCTCTGTGGACTATGTGTAAAATGCCATAAAAACCTGTAGATTTATCTTAGGTCGACCTAAATCATTGTTAGGAACGTCTAACAGTGGCCGAACTCTTGCTTCTGAGACTCAGAAGTTGAGCTCATAGCAAGCCCGGACCTACCGCATACCGTCACCACTGATCTGTAAAAGTAAGCCCCGCCTTACTTTTTTGTTGCGGTGATAAAACACCATGACCAAAAGCAACCTAAGGATGGAGGAGCTTATTTGGGATTACAGTTCTAAAGGAGAAGAGTCCATCACGGTGAGGAGGCACAGAAGCAAGCAGCAGGCTTGGTGTCGTGGGCAGGAAGCTGAGAGCTCGTAGCCTCTAAGGCAAGCATGAAGCAGGAAAAGAGAACTGGAAGCAATTCATGAGTTAAACGGAAAACCTGCCTCCCGTGATGCACTTCCTTTATGAAGGCCACACATCCTAAAGTAGTACCACCAACCGAGCAAGTGTTAAGATGCCTGAGTCTACCGGGAACTTTCTCACACAAACCCCTAAAATCACCTCACCCCCTTTGACGGTGCTGGAAACCAAGCTTAGGACTTCGTACATGCCAGGTAAGTGCTCTTAACACTGAGCTAGATTCTCAACCCCAGCGCACATACTTTGGTTTGTCTATTTATTCCTTTTCAATCTTTTTCTTTCGCTCCAGGAGGAAACATTCATGTTGGTTGTTCATTGATTCCTTCGTGTTCTTTCTTGATGAGTGTATGTTGGTGTGGGCTGTGATAGTGTGCACGAATTTTAATTTGGAGAAAAGCTAAGCGCCACAGTACTGTGTGTTTCTGTAATCATTTCTTTGGATGGCTACATGGTTCCACATTTTATTCCATCTCCTCACAACCATAAACACAGGCTTCTAAACCCTATCCTCTCTGCTAGTACTGCATTATCTGCCCCAAGGTGGTCGGTCCATGAGAAGGAACTTCTTTGAGAGACGGCTGAACCTCTCATCTGACTGCATACAGTACATGAGACACTGTGTCACTGAGATGTCCTCTTGTGACCAAGGAAGCTCTAGGTCCTGGAAGTGGTGGCTCTCAGAGGATGACTAGAACTACCTTATCTAAAGTCCATGTCCCCAGCGCTGAGGCAAAGCTGATAACTGAAGGGCCAAGTCCAGAGCTCTTGTAGGATAGAGTAGTAGGTCTTGCAGTAATTCATTGTGGTTCATTTCTGTTGACTTCCTTTTTCTGAATAAGTTTCTGTGTGTGTCGCTTAGAATGAGCACTGACTTTGCCAGGAATCAACCTGCCTTTAGACAACTTATCCACTTAGTTTACCTCACTAATGGAAGCTGTCTCCCAGGTGGATGTACCAACCACTGCCTTCTGCACAGCACAAGTGCAGGCTAGTCCCTTGCCCCTGCCAACACCTGCAATTGTCTACCAAGACATTTATTTCCTTTGTTTGGCTTGTGTTCTGATTTGAATGCAGGGTTTATCCTGTCAAGACTGGCCTTGACTTCAGGATCTCCCTCCATCTTCTTCCACAGGGCTGGGATTAAAGGTGTGTGTCACCATGCCTCGCCTAAGCTGCTTCTTTTGTGTTTTGCTTTGTGTTGTCCTCCAGGACTCACGGTTTTTCAGCCTATATGAGCATACTGACCTGTGAACTTTTCTCTTGTAATAAATGGCGTGGAAACACACTTTTTTGGTCCTTCTCCCCACCAACCCCGCCCAGGGATGACTGCCTAGGTGTTCTTCCTTTTGACGAATTATTTTCATCCAAAACGTCCTTCACTGAATCATAAAATTCTAGGTTCGGGCGAATGCAGTGTCTGATTTGGGTTGCTTGTGATTTGAGTGTTTTCTTATTTCCATTGAGTTTAGTCTGTGTTCAGAGCAACATCTCCCTTTATGGCATTTGGCATTTTAGCTTTGTGACATTGGCATACTTAGCTCGGTCGAACCTTCCCCTGCCCGTTTCTGACCTCTCTCTTCTTCCTCTGGCTCTACTTGTCCCCTTGAGATTTGAAATTCTGTCTAGAAATTTCTCTGTATTCCAAAAGTTATGGAGATGTTGTATTTTCTTTTACTAATGATACTTCTAGTTATATTTTATTTTTAATTTTAAAATATGTTTATTAATTCATTAATAATTTAATAAATTATATTTTGGTCATGCTCACTCTCTGCCCTTCCCCCAGCTCCTCCCAGACCCTTGTCCTTTCCCTGTCCATCTGACTTTGGGTCTTTTAAAATAAACAAACAAACCCAAAAGCCATTGGGTCTAGGTTGTGCTGTTCATATGCTTTTGAATGTGGAACCATCCATTAGCTACTGAAGTGAGGTGGCCTACCAGCTGCCCTACCCTTAAAGAAGACTGACTCTCCCTCTCCCAGCTGCTGCCAGCTTCCTGTAGCTCTCCAGTTAGCCGTGGGACATCATGTCCACCTCCCCTCTCCACACCGTGATCCTCATCGGTTTGAGCTTATATGGGTCTTGTGTGTGCTGTCCAGATATGCAACTACCCTGTTGTGTCGTTGTGTCTGGAAAACTCTACTTGGTTGTAATCATCTACCACCTCTGGATACATACAGCCTTTCTGCTCTCTCTCTCTCTCTCTCTCTCTCTCTCTCTCTCTCTCACACACACACACACACACACACACACACACACACACAATGGGATGTCCATGCAGGCTGAGCACCCTGCTGTCTGAACTATATGTGAACTTTAGTATCATCCAGAATAAATGGGTCAGTATCCTCACCTCACAAATCTCTCTACCTAGAGATATAGAGATAGATTGATTTTATCTCAGTTTGAATTAACTTGAATGTGATATAAATGTATGATTTTGTTTGATATTTCTTTAAGATCGATCTGGTTTTATGCATAATTCCTTGTTAATAACTGTATCCCTTGTCTTTAGACTTGTACCACCATCTCTTCCTTTATGTTTTCCTCTGCCAATACCACACTGCTTACATTGCTGTGACTCTGTATTTAGTATAAGCATCCATAAATATAAATCGTTCCTTCCTTTTAAATTGTTATTTACTATTATTTTGTATGTATGGGTGTTTTGCCTGCATACCTGTATGTGAGTGCATCATGTGTGTACGGAATCTGTGAAGGCCAGGAGAAGACATCAGGTGCCCTTGGATTAGATTCATGGAAAGTTGTGGGCTGCAGTGTGGGTGCCGGGATACCAGCCCAGGCTCTCTAAGAGCTGCCAGCACTCGAAGCCAATGGGCCATCTCTCAAGCCCCAAATTCTCCCCTCTGAATATTCCCATCTTTATATTAAATTATTGGGCTTTCTGTATTGCTGTTACCTAACTTTAAAGTAAACCTTAAGCAATTTTGTAGTAAATCTGTCTTTTTTTAAAAAAAGATTTATTCTTCTAAATAGACATAGTGTTCGTGTTGGAGGGGCAGTGTGTACATGTGTGTGCAGTACCTGACTATCCCAGGAGAGGGCGCTGCTCTGCTCAGCGCTAGAGAAACAAGCCATTGTGAGCGGTCCTCAGGTTCTCGGAACAGAATTCAGGTTCTCTTCAGGAGCAGTTTGTGTTCTTAGTCACTCAGCCATCTCTCCAGATCCCGACTTTGTGAATTTTATTTTAAAAAACCAACTAGCAATTTGAGTTAGATTCAACGTATGCAATAAATGCCAGAGGATATCATGTCTTCAAAGTTTATAAAGTCAGTTTCTCTTTACATGTTAGTGCTATTGCAAATGACACCATACAGTTAGGTTATATTTCTTAGTCATGGCTGGGAAGATGACATAATGCTAATTTTTCCAGTGTCAGGCTCTGTCCAGCAATCTTCATGAGCTTTTCTGCCACATTACTGTGGTATAAATTGAACCCCAATATTTTCTTATTAGGTAAAACAATTCTCTTGCCGATTTTGAATTTTCCATTTCTGTTCAGTACATGCTCATACCACCTATACTGGATGATGGAGTTACCCCCCCCCCCATTCTCCCTGTTTCTTTCTTTGCAGTTGTTGGCATCAAGGACGATCCAGTCTGCACCCTGACTTTTATTACTCAATACTGAAGTTAAGCATAAAACCCTGTTATTCTTAGCTTACAAAAGTGGTTGATTTCTAATTATGTGTTATGAGTTTCCTTAACTTGAAACGTAGGCTGGAAGCATGATACATGCAAACATGGATGTGTTTCTCAGTCATTTCCATGACCCCCTCATGCTTCTGTACCAATGACCACGTGAGATGCCCTATTCTTGAGCTAAGGTCTTAAGAGCTGCCCTGTCTCTGCTCCTTTTGTTGTGTCTCTATCGTCACTGTAACAGCATACCAGAGGATGAGAGGCACAAGGAGCTGAACTGCTCCTGAGTGGTCCAGACAAGCTTACAAAGAGCCAGTGACAGGGAGCAGTCCAACCAAGCTTACCAATGTCCATGACACCCCCCAAACAAACCCAATTTCTGCACGTGCTGAGGTGACTGCAGTGTAGTGGCTTAGTTGTCCAACAATCGCTGCTTGCTGCTGTGCCACAGGATAGCCACCCAGCCACTAAAGCTGATGACCTTTTAACCAGTTACTTTTCTCAATTGCTCTGGCCAAATACCAGGCAAAGGCCGCCCAAGAGAGGAAGGGTTTGTTCTGATTCCAGTTGAATGGGAGTGCAGTCCACTATGGCAGAAACGAGTTTAGGGGAACGGAGACATGCAAGCATAGCCTGTGGCATTTTGGAGTCCTGAGACGAAAAGAGCTTGAGTCAGAAAGCAGAAAGCAGGAACCCAACGTAATCTCCTCAAGCCCACTCCCTGGCCATGGTCTTCCCCCGAGAAACCTCATCTCTCAAGGGCTCTGAGACCTCACTGAACAGCTCCAGCCTCTGGGATGAAGAGTTCAAACTCACCACCCTTCGTCCCCAGATTCAAACTATAACACCCCTCCTCCCCCACAATATATCAGCATGCAGGACTGTGAACAGACCCTCACAGGCTCCATTGGCAGCAGAGGTCAGAAATAGGACCAAGACTCATTAGGGATCTCCCTGAAGGTGCCGGGATATTCACATGACTGCGTTCAGGATATTCACCGAAGAGCTGACTGTCAAACTTTGCCCCAATAAAAATACCCGTAAATAAATAATCAAAAACTGTCTGCACTCCAAAACCCCTCTGGAATCTTAACAGTTCTACTCAGCCACCCACCTGTGATCCCTATGTGAGCCTTCAGTATCCAGGAACACCTGGGATCCTGTCAGTTTGGGTTCCCAGTGATCTATTCTGCTTAAGCCTTGGCAAGGGACATTGCTGGAGATGGCAACAGAGGTGGCAGCCACAAGGCTGGCAAGGCTGGTGGCACTCTTGATTAGAGAGTCACAGGAGATTTATTTTATTTTATTTTACTAATTCTTATTGTCGTCCACTTCCTGGTTTTGCTGCTTTTCTATAGATCCTGGGTATCAATTTTAGCTGAAAACACTGTAAAAAACAAAAAGGTAATGCCACTTCCCACACTGCTCCAAAAGGTTTTTAAGTGGAAAAAGGTATTTAGTATTTTTAATAAGCATCTTCAATACTATTGAGTTGGTTTCTTTGTTCATATCACAAGATTAATTATGCTGTCAGACACTTTCAAGGCCTGCTTAACAAAGATTCAGCGATATAATGGTTTGCTTTGCACTGCCTTTTTTCTGCATAGCAATCACAATCAGCATTAGACAATTTAAAACCCTTTCACCAGCCGGAAGTTCTGAAGAGCCTTTTAATCAACAAAAGTAATTTTGCAAACAACTAGATACAGCATTTTTCATATTAACTAACTTCCATTTAAACTCTGCAGGCTTGATTCTTGCCGGCCTCTTATTTCAGGAAACTGGGTTAGATGCCCGTGGCCTAGAATTTGCAAGTAGGGGGATCTGCAGCGCACTGTCTGCCCTGGGTACCCCCCAAATTCTCATGTCTTGTTACCTCCTTCTGCTTATTAAAAAAGATAAGACCAGTGCCCCAATGTAATTCATTCGTTTTAATTATCTCTTAATATGCATATCTTGTCTGATCAATTAAATTCTTTTTTTTTTTTTTGGTTACCCAGAGAGCTTCAACTACATTGTGTTACTATATTGTAGCCTTATGTAATTTCTTTTTAATTTGTGTGTTTCTATCTGTGTATGCCTTGGGTTTAAGAACTCAGTGAATACCATTCCTGAGAGTCTAAAACACAATTGTTTCCTTTGGTTGGTGGATGGGCTGTATACACCAGACTGGGCTTGAACCCACAATCCTCCTGCCTCAGCCTCCTGGGATAATAAGCATGTGCCACCATGTCTGGCTCTTTTTTTTTTTTTTTCCCCCCGCTTTGAGATTGGAAACGGCAGTGTTTCAAGTGGAGTGCTCTGCACATGCGCAGACAGCTCTAGTTAGGACAGCAGCTTTCGAGGCTTTGTATTTGAAAGATGGCTTCTCTGGAGGCAGAAGCAGGGAGGCACATTTCTTTCTTTATTATTATTATTTTAATATACATATCAGGCACATTTTAAAAAATGTAACTAACCTGTTAATGACACCTTTAAAACATTCATTAAAAAAGGGGAGGGGAGAGAAAGGCCCAGCCAGCAGCTGTAATTTGTGGCATTGCTCTGTGTAGTAATTAGCTGAGTGCAGGAGCGATTCCTGCACCCCATTCCTCCTTGTGTTTGACACTATTTCAACCCTGGCGAGAAGTGACCCAGGGATCTGGAGCCACAGGACAAGAGGAGCAAGTCCTGTCACGAGCAATAACAGGGTCAGGAGACACGACTAATGAAGTCATAGCAACTGCCGCACGGAGCCAATCAGAAGAGGCGCCAATCTGTAAATGAGGATGTAATTAGCAGAAAAAATAACATGCTTTGGTTGAATTCGAGGGGAGCCTGTAATGACTGGATATTGAGAAAGATTCCAAAAGATTAGAGCAAACATTATGCAACAAAGAATACCTAATTAGGGGAAAAAACTGAATATGCCTTAATTAGAGGGGGTCCATGATTGAAAGACGCGGAATTGTCTCTTAGTATGAATGCAGTAATGAAGGTTAGCACACTGCCCTGCTTGGGCTCTGTGAATCGGGAAGACCCACGCGCTCAGATCTTTCTGCAAAGGCCATTTTTCTGCAAAGAGGCAGAGGGAGACTCCTGGATATCTTTTGCCCTTTGGAGTGGAGGGTACCTGGCTTGGCCCCCAACAATTCCACCTCCTGGCATAGGCAACCCTGCCATGGTGCTTAAGGTGCAGAACCCATCAAGTAAATGGAAGCATCCAGCGCCTAGACATGCGGCTTACCTTTGATGGCTGCCTTTCTGATGTGCAATCGGCAAGGTGAGCTTTTTATTTAGAGTATGTTAGCAAAGCCTGGCCCAAGTAGGTCTGAGCTGTCCCCCCGGCTGGGATCCTGTGAGTTTTTGTGATTCATGACAATGAGAAGAGAAGATCCCAGGAACGAAGTTCCCTTCCTGGACTGTAGCAGATATTTAGGACTGTAAACACCACTAATTTTTCCTCTAACAGACAAACTACATGTTCTTTCAATTCCTCTCTTTCCCCCCAAACTGTTCTGAGTATTGATTTTCATTTATTCCACACGATCCTTAATTGTCGTCACTGGCTATCAGCCACAGCCCCCCGCTTAAATATACGCTGTCAATTTTGAAGCATATTTATAGATTAATTTAAATGTGTTTTTAAATTTATGGCCCCATACCTTTGGTATGTTGGTAACATTAAAATACTTATGGTACAGAATTTTTTAATTAAAACTATTCATCAAAGAACGTCCAGGTAGCTAGCATCTCCCTGTTTGCGGTGGGGGTTCTGGCAGCCAGAGCGAGCAAAATAATAGGTCAATTAAAAAAAAATCTAAAGATAGCGTTTTCAAAGACCCAGTTGTTTAATGAACGTTTGCCAACGGATCCCCTAAATTAAATTATGATCCTGAATTTTAGTTATGGGCGTCAGGGCTGTGTCTGGCAGCGGAAGAGCGAGAGGCCCCAGGAAAGAAATGCTTCCCACCTCACTGTTCACAAGGAGGTGTGTCTTCTGGGAGTTAAGATGCAAGGGGATGCTTTAGGGGAACGGGCACCCTTGAATAGGGACCTTAAAGCCACACGGCCTCCAGTCTGCCCTGCTTTAGCCAGTTCATCTGTGCATCTCAAAACACTCTGTCCCACCGGCAGGCTTCCTTGGGGGCTGGAGAGAGTGCCGGTCTCTTGGTCCATGCTGGACTCTGGAGATCCACATGAAGTGAAGTGGGCTGAAGTCTGTGGTTTTTCTTAGGCCATGCCGCTGAGCACTAAAACCGTGGTTGCCCCAGCAGAAGGCATAATGGTGAGCCTTGCAAGCCATCCAAGAGGAGCAAATGTGCAGTTAATGCAATGAAAACGCCAAACAGCACCCCAAAATGAGGTAGGAAGTATCATGTCTTTACACTAGAAAGAACGGAAAGCATGGTGGTGCTCTGGCTAGCGTGCAGGAGGCAGGAGCGTGTTGTTCGGCTCGACTAGGCAGGGCAGAGCCTGTGCTAAGTAAGGACTGTGTCTCAGGAATCCCCTAGCTGCCCCGTCTTCTTAATTTTGAGTTTGCCTTAATTCTTAGTATTGTCTCCTACTTTCTGCAGGATTGTTTATGTAAGAACATATGTATGTATGTACTCATTCATTTGTTTTTAAGTAGTGGGTCATATACCCAAGGGCCAGTTTTAAAAAAAAATTTTTTTTTAATTTTTAAAATCACATTCCTCAGTATGCAAGTGGTGGAGGGAACTGCGTTGTAAGTGTGAGTAGCCTGGTCTACACAGAGAAATCTGTTTCAAGCCCGTACCAACAATGTATATAATATGTAAAGAACATGATAAAATAAACTATGATTAGATTTCTAGAGTATTAAATACTATAATAATCTTCTGGTTGCTACAAAGACACCACATGCTCACGCACATGTGAGCACGCACGCATACACACACACACACACACACACACACACACACAAATACATATTTTTCTCCTAAAAGGCAATAATGCTTTTCATCAGCATCTGTATTCTCATACTATCTTATAGGTTTTTCTTTTTCTCACTTGTCTTCACTTTTTTTCATTTAATATTTATTTTTATTATTTTTAGAAGTTCATATGAGTACTGTATTTACATCAATTCCACCCCACAACTGGCCCTTCCAACTCCTTTCATACTATTGTTACATACACATAAAACACACACACACACACACACACACAGCCTGCTGAGTCCATTTCATTTTGCTCATATGTAAATGCATTTAGGGCTGACCACTTGGGATTGGATAATCGCTCAGGGGGCGTGTCCCTGGAGAAGACTGATCCTCTCTCAGCAGTCGTTAATTGCCTATAGCTCTTTGTCAAAGGGTGGGGCCTTATGAGATTTCTCTATCCATGCTAGGATGTCACCTGGTGTTATCATTGTGCAGGTCTTGTTTAGGCAGCCATATTGCTAAGATTTCCTGGGTGTAGCTTTCCTATCACGTATAGAAGACACTCTCCAGATGTCCTGATCATCTGGTTTTTACAGTCTTTCTGTCCCCTTCTAATTGATGTTCCCAGAGCCTTAATTGTAGGGGTCGTGTTACCTGTGACTCAGCCAGTGTGAATTTCCTACGAATGAGTGGAATGAGGGACTGAGCCTCACTGAGAAGTGATGCTTTCGTGAGCTCCTGGCTGCTGGTGGGATAAAGGTTACTGGAGGCTCTTCTGCTGTTATTACTGCTTTAGCATTCAGAGCTGACTCGGAGACCAGAAACTTCCCTGCCAGTGCTCGGTTTGGGTTGGCTTTTGGAATGAGTGCTTGAGGACGATGGAATCGTTTTCATTGTCTTCTGCCCTAACTGGAGTCGGTTGTTAAGGACGCAAGAAGGTTTTAATTGTGTTCCCATGTCTGGCTGACCCGGTGGAGCAGCCAGAAGACTGATGGATTCATCTCCTCCCTAGTCCCCGGGTCCTCCTTGGGTATTCTAACAGCAGACTCAGTTCATGAGCACGGGGTCCCAGTGGCTTGTGGGAAAGCTACGCACCCTGCCATTCACCCCTTGATTTATCTCTGACTTGAGCTTTTATTAAAATGTCCCCACAGACAAGAGGGGGGCCGGGTGGATAATCATAGATAACAGCCAGTGGGTCCAGGTTGCATTGGAGTTGGACCAAGCTCTCCTTTTATCGACTCTGAATGCTGAATGAATCACTCAGATTTATACGGAGGCGGAAGCTGCGCGAGGTCCACATCAGGGCAAAATAGGGTTACAATTCAATAAAATGCACGCAATGCTTTATTGACTAATGAACCTACCGTGTGGCCAACTGCGGTATTTTACTGTCGTGGACTGTAACTGCCTGGCAATTACATTGTGAGTGTTTGCTAAAGACGTGCCTGTCTTTTCCTAGATCTGGAAACAGGTTCAGCTCTGGAGGAAGCAGGTCACACACCTTCCCGGAGTCTTCTGGGGACAGAATTGAGGCGCCGATGAAACAGTGCAAACAAGTAGGGGCTGCTATTTTTAAATAAGCTGTTATTATTGACTAACAGGGGTTGCTGCGTGTGGGAGGACAAAGCCGTGCAGCTGAGAGTTGCTGCAGAGACTTCAACCGAGAGCTGCTAATGAGAGCTAGCGAGGCACCCGCTTCGTCATCTCGGAGAAGAAACCAGCATCACCGGCTGCTGTGCCTAGCCATGCCCTCTTCATCCCTGCCAGTCCACACACATTTTACCGTGTCATCAGAGAAGGTCAGAGAAGGTGAAGGGGTCAGGGACACGGGGCTTTCAATGGCAGAGATGGTGGCTATTTGCTGATAATCAAGAACATTTTTCTGTTAAATATGGATACCTGGATACCATTGCAAGTGTCCCTGCTTCCAGAGGGTGCTCCAAGACACACAAACCGCTCCCAATGCATGGTTGAGCTCCAGAGTGACTGTAACACACACACACACACACACACACACACACACACACACACACACACCACATAGGTTTGCTCCTGATTTTTCTGTGCCTCCAAAAGTGTAAGGTGAGACTGTGCTATTGAGCTCAGCACCAGCATCTTGTGGATGCAGAGGAGAGGTTCAGGACTTGAACCTTCTTCAATCCCCTGAATAGCTTCACTACAGTGGGGCCTCTGACCCCTACACTGACCCAAGGTCTCCTCTCTAACCCGTTCCTTGTCTGTGTAATACTTCTTGTGATCTAGAGGGCCTTAGTGTGGGGCTGTGCCGGGGAGGGATGAAGACACAGATTACTTAAAAGCTAGTTGGTAAATGATTCATGACCCATTGTTTCTTCTGATCATTTTTAAACTAACAAAATCCACTGGATGTATTTATGTTGTTTATAAATGCATAGGAATATTCTAGAAAGAGCCATGCCAACCCAAGAAGAATATGCCATACAGCTGTCACACAGAGTCAGGGACTGCTATGAACATACTCTGTCTATTTTAACATACCTATGACATTCACAACAGCCCGATGCGGCAGTTGGCCATCTGTCCATCTTAGAATGGAGAAGGGAATTAAAGCTCAGAGAGGTGAAGCCACTTGCTTAAGCATGCTCGTCTTCATGGAGACGGAATTCAAATTCAGCTCCAGGTACCAGAGTTTACAGTTCATGCATACAGCCGTATAACATTTGTTTTTCTGTCCTGAGGACCTAAGAGGGGCTAATGTCAGTGATCAAAGGAAACACTAGATCAATCTTTCATGTCTTCACTGTTAACTAGGAGTATAATCACTCACACCATGTCATAAGTCAGGGTACATCCATCCTGACTGCCGTGGTCTGCTGTCAGAGCCTGAGTTGAACTTTGTGATTCCATCAATTTGGCAACATCACACAATATCAGCTGCTGTGGGAAGAGACAAGAGCAAAGAGGCCTGGTGTGTAAGCGTCATGTTCTCTCTGCACATCAGCCACACAGGACACGCTGTACCCAGATGGGAAGGTTTCTCTGTGGCCTGTGAAAGAAAGCCACCCCAGCACACGGATGGTCTGGCTCAATGTGCTTGATGCCACCCCTGCCACTCAGACACAACCATTTAAATAGTGCGACAGACTGATTCTGCTGAATCAAGAATGTTGATTTAAACTTCAGTGGGCTTCCATATTTTCTATTTAAATTGAGTTATCTTATGGTTTTGTTTGTATTTAACTTGCACATTCATGTGGGCAGCTGCTGGGTACAAATTCCAAACTGGAGTGGCACGGAAGGTAGAGATAACTTGGGGGCTTGCTGACCCCACGCTTTCTCCAGGGTGCCATCAAAGCAGGCATCCCCAAAGGCAGCTGACCCCTGAGCCTCTCCTTGCCCTCTTCTTCCTCCGTGGTGGGTCTGTATGCCTTCCCTTGGGTCAGCTGTGTTCCCAGGTAGGACTTACTGTGGTTTCTCTTTGGGTCTATCCCTCCTCTTGTGTACAGCTTTCATGGGTATCATGGGCATCTTATTAAGGCAATTGGAAAGTTCTTTGTAATGAAGTCAGGGCTGTGTTGATGCTAGTTTGTAGTGTACTCAATGGGTTTAATAAATAGAGAATATAAAGTTGGTGTGGGTAGAGAGAAGAGGAGTGTAGGAGTCATGTGGATGAATATGATCTATATAGGTTGTGTGAGTGTATGAATTTCTCAAAGATTAATGAAAAGGCTCCTTTTAAGGAATCTTGATGAAACAGACAAAGAAAATCTCAAGATGGGATTTCAGCCACTCCAGGGCCGGAGGAGCAGGACACACATCTACCCGTGTATCCACTTCACCTTTGGGGAAGTGATGTGTTGGAAGCCTTAGCTGGCACCCCTGTCCTGAGATGGATCGTTTCCAAGGAAAGAACATATGGGAGAGTGGATGCCAAGGGCTTCTCTGTAGCATGGCTCCTGTGCCTGGGGTACCATCTTGCTTGGGAGGAAAGCTCAAGGTTGTAGCTATGGCCTCTGTGTCCACCTTGTTTCCTCTCTGCAGCTGCTTTCTCCATAATAAAATGAAGACTTTGAAAACTGATATCTAGGGTCCTTTCAAGTGTGAGAACCACAAGACCCAGGTTAACTGCCCTAACTTTCAAGAGGGACATCTCAGAAAACTGTGAACCTCATTTCCAGGGCTCTTTCCTCCTGACACTCAGAGAGTCCCTTAGGAGTGAATCCATATCCCTGAGCTCACTAGCAGGAAAACTGTCCTCCTCTCTACCCTCCCTCACTGCCAAGCCAACGGGGAGATATCTAGCTGTGTGGAGGGACCAGTTTGCCTCACTGAAACTCCAAAGTCAGATCCCAGAGCTGAGGCGATAACGGGAATTTGTGACACTCGGTGGGGAACTTTAGACCCATAAACCATAGACAATATGTAGTTGTTCATCTGTGACAGACATAATAAGGATAATCGTCACTTAATAAGTAATCCAAGGCTAATTAAATGTTACTAATATCCATTGCAAACATCCCATTTTTTCCTCACACAGTTCAGAGCATCCTCCTGGACCCAGGGCTGTAGGAGAAGCTCGTGTACACAGAAAAAAATGAGAAAACCACAAGAAAAACCTATCACCTGGAGATGGGGCACATGAGTGACTTTTGTCTTGGAAGACCCTTCAGTGAATATAAAGACAGCTGGGTTTCAGAGCCCAAGGAGCAGGCATGTTAACTGGTCTGTCTACCCCTGCAGGATTCTGGTCAATGTAGCAAACCTGTCTAGCCCCACCAGGTCTGATTGGCTCACCCACCTGTGTAGAGCACCAAGCCAGAGTTCAGCACGTTCTGATTCCTCTATGCCAGAGGACTTGACTCTGACATAGAGTTCTACTCTGTCTGGGGTGAGGTGATGTCATCACGGCTGTCCAAGCTCCATGCCAGTAACTTCCAGAGCTAATTTCCCAGCTACTGGCAAGGTTGACTGCTCAAAGTGGGTGACTGAAGTTTTCTCAAGAAGACCCTCTAATGACCAAAGCTACTTCCTCTAGCTCATGTCCTTCCTCAGGGACAGCTCTCATCCTGTGACCTTGTAGAGCAGATGGAAAAATGCAGGACCACTCCTGAGGTCTGGCTCTGGCCTTCATCTGTCTTGGTTTCTATAACACAAACACTTTGGATGATGAACTTGCAAACAACAGAAATTTATTTCTCATGCTTCTGGAGATTAAGAATATTCCAAGTTGGAGGCTGTGGCAGATTACATGTGCATTTAAAAGTGCTCTTTCTGATCTGTTCATGACCATCTTCCTGCTATGTATTCATGAGGTTAGTGGTTGAGGGAGTCCTCTGGGGTCTCTTTGGTAGGGGTTTCAATTTCTCTTATGAGCTAGCTCTCCACTCTTATGACAGTCACCTCCCTAACCCCACAGAATTTTGCAATGTCACAATAACAGAGGGGTGGGCAGAGGCAGGAGCTCAGTTCACAGCATAACCAGATCTCCAAGCAACATCAGCTGAGGCCTTGGCCTTGACTACATCCCAGCTCAGCCCTTCTCTGTCCTTTGCCCCTCCCCTCATTTCACTGTAACTCAAAGGACTGTCTTTTCCAAAAGACACGTGTCTGCAAAGCTGGAGAACAGTGTGTTCCTAAGCGTCTTTACTTCAGATGTTCAGGGGGAGTGCCTGAGGGGTAAGGAGTGTCCACATCCAGCCTTCTACTTCTTGTGGCTGTTATCTGGTCTTGTAGAAGCAGATCCTCTCAGGGAGAATTGCAGGAACGTGCTGCAAAAGGGTGCTATGGGCCCTGATAAGAGCTACAGAACAGGGCTGGATGGAACCTGGCAGAACATGGTCTGAACACCCCATAGATTCAGATTTACTAAGAGAATCTTAGGATCATGGGCTACAGCTTAGGAAAATTTTTAGACCTTTTGTATAAGTCATTGCCTGGCTATACACTATCCCATAAGAGAGGATGGGCCATAGTAAGTCAGACTACAGCTATCATTAATAGAGGTAGTCTATTTTGCTCCAGATATGAAGTACCCATAAGCTGTCCTCCCACTCACTGTGTCTTGGAGACAGAGGCATGGATGCTAGGGATCATCCAAGTAGGCAACAACAGTATTTTCTGCACTGCGGGCCCTGATGCCAGAGAAAAGCATCTCTATGAGTTATGTCCACTCTGGTTCTGGGGACTCAGTCCTAGAGGGTCTTGCCTTGAATACTGGATCCATCTTTGGTGATTGTTCTAGTCATTTTTTCAATTGCTATGCAAAATCATATAACCAAAAGCATTGTGGAGAAGAAAGGGTTTATTAGGTTTGAGGATTATCATCCATCATTCATCGCTGAGGGAAGCTGAGGCAGGAACTGAAGCAAAGACCATGGATGACTTCTGCTTACTGGCTTGCTCCCTCTGCCTTGCTCAAATTCCTTTAATATACAGCCTGGTTCCATCTGCCTAGGAGTGTTGCTGCCCATAGTGGTATGGGCTCTTTCCACACTAACTGACAAGTACGACATTGCCTCATCGACAAGTCCACAGCCTGGTCCAGTAAAACAATCACTCAACTGATGTTTCTGCCTCCCAGATGTGTCAAGTTGACAACTGACACTATAAAAGTCTCAACATCACAGACTACTTCAAAAAGGAATGATAGTGACGTCATTTGTTGTTTCTTTATAGAGTAGGCTTCTCTCCACACTCTCTTCTGTCTAACTTCATTGGAGTGGGAAGAATGGCATCACTATGCCAGTTCACAGATGGGAAACACTGAGCTGAGGGGGGTTCACACATAATAGAGCAGTTCAGAGTCTCAGAGACAAGGTAAAGGCCCCTGGAGTACATCTAACAGAATATCCTCATCATGTTTATGCAGTGTGAAGCTTGATGTGGATGGAATGATGTCTTGAGCTTGGGACAGTCCATCCCAGCATCCTTAGAGAACCAACACTCACCTGGGTGGGCGCTCTCCACTAGCCTACCACATCCTGAGCTATATCCAGCTCTATCCTCTCTTCCTTCTTATTTCTGTGCCTCAAATACCAGCTCGTGGTGGTTTTTGAATTATCATTATGAGTTTTTTACCCAGTACCTCTCCCTGTCTTCTGTCTCTTTTCAGGGCTCCAGTTCTTGCAAGGATGTTGTTGGCTCAGCTTATATTGAGTCCCAACCACAGAGGAGGCTGTAGACTGATGTACTTGAAGGTTATTCTGATAACAGTTTTGTTGGCAGGACAAAATGGTGGCCTTCCCCTTTAAGCATCTGTGGGTAGGGCAGGCTCTACACATCCTAGTATGCAGAGCTTATGAGTCCAGGGGAAGATGGATTAAGTTCCCCTCCTGTTAAGGTCTATGATTCTGAGACTCAACCTATTCCCTCAGAAATAAGCAGTGAAGACAGAAACTGACCATCTGCATGGTAACCCATCAGTGGTAGTGCTTCCCATGGTCCGTTCTGTCCACATAAACCAACCAACTGCACATCTTCTACAGTATGTGCTTGACACAGCTTCCATGAACACTCAGATTTCTATGGATTTCAGTGAAGGGTGTGGTGTATGTCATCTGTCATATTGGGGGGGGAGCTTTAGAGACAGGCAGACACACCTACCCCTACGGAGACGGAGAAAGAAGGTAGGGCTAATAAGGGAGGCACCAGGTGTGATGTCAGAAGATCTGCTCTGTGAAGTTGACTTAGGAGTGAGGGTCTGTCTATGCTGCTGCTCCTTGTGTGAAAACTGGGGACAGTGACACCATGGGCCCCCTCATGAGGTTCTGGAAATGGGGTAAGAGCATGCTTTTGAACACTGACCATGCTCATGGATTCACTATGCTTATGTGTATATGTGCATTTTGTAGATGTTTGCACACGTGTGTATATGCATGCATGTGTTGATGTGTACCACATATGTGAATGTGTATGGATATGCTTTTGTGGATGTCTACATGCCTGACTACTTGCATTTGTGAGGGTGTATGTATGCATGCACGCCTATGAAGGTATGTTGTACCTGTGTGTGATATGCATGTCCATATGTGTGTGTTGACGTACATGTATGTGAGAGCAAATGTAGATGTGGATTTGCATGCGTATATGTGCACACATGTGCATGTGTGTATAGATGTAGGTAGAGTGTATATGCATGTGTATATGTGTAAAGGTAAATGTGTGTAACTCCAATGCCTTGCTCTGTAGGACTTTTGCTATAGAAGGCCTAAGGGCTGTCTTCTGTCCTGACTGGTCTTTGACTGTCCATGTCCCTCCTGGCCTCTGTTTTCTCTCACCTCCATCCCTCTGTGTCTGAATCCTGCAGCTAGACATGGCTGGCCCTTCTACTTACATTTTTTCTTTCTTTCTTTTTAGAATTCCTCTCTCAGAGTAGAGGGGAGCCGAGTCTCACTTCCAACTCTCTCATACACAGTAGCTTGTTTTATGACTTTGTTTTAAAAACTATTGGCTTAGGGTGCAATAACACAGATGTCTCTCCTCACAGGAGAACTGTGAATTTCCACTTCTCTCTCCTCTGTGACAGCTCCATTACCTGCCTTGGAAAGTCTTTTTTTTTTTTTTGAACCTAGAAGAAGATGATCAAAAATCAGGGTCCTCTACAATTGTCCCTTGCGATCGTGCAATAATGTCAATGGATCAATAGAGCTGGTGCCCACTCTGCTAGGTTGCACCCTCTACCAAGTGTCCCAGAGCCTACCCAGGCAGCATCCTTCTGGTGGCTGGGGAAGACTTAATGTCCACATCCCCTAAGGAGTGCTAAAGCCATCACAAAAGAAATATCTGTTTTCTTGTGTGCATCCTGCAGGCACTTTCCTAAGTGGTGCCAACCCACGGGCAGGGAAACTTGGTTGGCTGCCTTACTAAATCTTCACCTGCCTGACCCCAGCCTGACAATTCCTTAACATTCATGGAGACTAGAAAATGCTCTGCACAGCTGAGCTCCATCAGCAGCAAAGCGGCAAACGTCAGAGTCCGGGCTGGATGAGGGTAAGAGAGCTTGAGAAGGCAGATCAGCACACACATCACGGCCCGGGCATGGTGGTGGCAGAGTCAGCCTGTCGCGTGCTCCTGTGCAGAACTCTTCCTGCTCTGTGACATGTCATGCTGCCTCTTCCCTTGTGTGTAAGTGGTAAGGTGTGAGTTTAATTAGCATTGAATAAAATTTCTTCCTCTCTAATAATAACACCTTGAATTTTTATGTTACCTTTTCTTCAAGGAGTTCAAGGCATGCATATATATATATATATATATATATATATATATATATATATATATACAGCAAATGCAAGATCCTATCCCCATTACACAGAAAGAGAAGTCAAGGAAAAGAGCAATTGGTGACTCACAATAAAAACACCCAAGGTGCTCAGCTGTGACCTAATGTCACATTTTCTTTAAGAAGAATCAATGGGCCGGTCAGTGGTGGCACATGCCTTTAATCCCAGCACTTGGGAGGCAGAGGCAGGTGGATTTCTGAGTTTGAGGCCATCCTGGTCTACAGAGTGAGTTCCAGGACAGCCAGGGCTACACAGAGAAACCCGGTCTC
>JADRCH010000246.1:1797847-1809113 GCA_019843965.1 Rhynchomys soricoides | reverse complement strand
AGAAGAAGAAGAAGAAGAAGAAGAAGAAGAAGAAGAAGAAGAAGAAGAAGAAGAAGAAGAAGAAGAAGAATCATCATCAATGGGTTAACTCACTTTAAATAAGGATAATGAAACCAACCAGGAGTAGCAACCACAGATACCTGAAGCCAATGGATGGGGAAGGTTCACAAATAGAGGGTGTAAGATGTCAGACACTAGGGAGAAGAAGAAAGCCGCTTACTCCCTTTGGGCACTGTCTGTTGGGTCAGTCAAGGTTTCCCCCACTGTAACACAATACCTGAGACATTCAGTTAAGAAGAGCTCACTACTTTGCAAGTTCTGGTTCTGGTCTTTTGGCGCCCTGGCTCCCACTTACATATCACAGCAGGAGCCTCTTGGAGGGAGAACTGCTTACCTGTGGTGGCCAGAAAAAAGAGAGAGCAAAAAGAGAGAGCAAGAGGATTGGGGTTCCCAATATTTCCATCAAGGGCACATCCCCAGAAACCTAAGTTCTCTCCTGTGGGTCTTGCCACTTCTCAATTAGTGGCTCAGGCTGGGGACCTTCAACCAAGGGCTCTTGGGAGACATTTATTCAACCACAGGCCTTTCCTTTCTGTATTGATATAGGTAAGCAAGGAACATTTTAAAAGCCTGTGTACCTAATAAGTCTCTTTATTGGGTCCATCCCAAGACCGCAGATTGCAACTTCTAGACTGAAAGCATGTGCTGCCCCATGCAGTGTGTATGAAGGCGGGGTACAAAGGCCGTGGCTTCAGATGGAGGCTGAACTCTAGTTTCCATGTGGAGTGGCATGCCCCTGAATCCTGTGAGTGGCAGTAGCAAGAACGGAAGGATGAGTCTGAAGACATGGAGGAAACATTTAATGAATGGGGTCTGTTAGTTGAAGAGAAAGTTCTCAACAGCCCTGAAGAAGAGAAGGCAGAGCTTAGTGTTGCCTCTGCTCGGGACAGACAGCTGACAGGGACATAGTCTCAGGGAAAGGTGACAATGCAGCTTTCACTGAAATGTGCTAGAAGTCTGAAGTTCCCGTGTCCCACATGTTCTCCAGCTTCTGTGTACGCTAGTAGGGCAGACACCTAATTGTAACATTAATTTCTGATTGGAGGCCACCATCTTTTTCTTTAAGATTTGTTTATTTATTTTATGTGAGTACATCACTGTCTTCAGACACACCAGAAGAGGGCATCAGATCCCATTACAGATGGTTGTGAGTCACCATGTGGTTGCTGGGAATTGAACTCAGGACCGTTGGAAAAGCAGCCAGTGCTCTTAACTACTGAGTCATCTCTCCAGCCCAGCCACCATCTTTTTATTTGACTGAGTGAGAACGTAAAAAAAGATCTATTTTGGCTCAGAGGAGGAAAGATTTCTTAAACCAGTGGTTCTCAACCTGTAGGTCATGACCCCTTTGAGAATTGAATGTCCCTTTCACAGGGGTAACCTAAGATCATCTGCGTATCAAATATTTACATTACGGTTAATAACAGTAGCAAAATTACTGTTATAAAATAGCAATAAAAATACTTTTATGGTTGAGGGGGTCACCACAATATGAATATGTATTAAAGGGTTGCCTCATGAGGAAGGTTGAGAAGCACTGCCTTAAACAAAGAAGGGCACATCTCAGAGTAGGCAGCCCTTCAAGAGAAGGCTTCTCCCTTTACTTAGAAAAGAACATATGCCTTTGTGCGTGTGAGCATGCGTGTGTGTGTGTGTGTGTGTGTGTGTATGTGTGAGAGAGAGAGAGAGAGAGAGAGGCTATGTGCATGTGAGTGTGACTATGTGGGTGTGTGTGCACAAGTATGTGAATGCATGACTACCTGTGCCTGCACGTGGGTTAGTATTGTGACTGTGTGTGTGTGCAAGTGAGTGTGATAAAGTGTGTGCCTGTGCTTGTGAGTTTGTGAGTGTGCATAATAAAGTATGCTTGAGGGTATGTGACCACGTGTGTCTGTGTGTGAGTGAGTGTGCACGGATGTGAGGATTGGTGAGTGAGTGTGTCTAAACATGTGTAATTTTGTGTGTGTGAGTGCGTGTTTGTTAGTGTATTGTGAGTCTATGTTTTAGTGTATGTGTGTGCATGAGCGCGCGTGTGTGTGTTAGTGCTCTGAGTTTCTGAAAACAGCCACGACCAACTTGGTCTTTACACAAGGAAAGTGACAGGAAAGGGAAGTTACATTTCTTGGAGAGAGATGGTGAATGGGTGAGTATGAAGCCTCCCTTGCAAAGGCATTGTAAGACCTGGAAGACTTTCTCAGTCAAGGACTGGAGGAAGAAGGAAACAGAAACAAAAGAAGGCTGCAGGCTGCAAAAGAAGCTCACTGGGATGGTGAAGTTGGCTCCATTATGGATATCCTGGCCTGTCGACATGATCTGGGATCACTGAATCCGTCCTCACCAACTTAGAGGCACAGACACAGTCTCCCACATCCCTCCTGAGAGGAGAGGCACACTGCTCAGACCCAATGCAGTGACAGCCACTCCTCACCACATCAGAGACCATTAACCGTGCTCTGCCCAGTGGGCCTGCTTCTCTGGTCCCCACAGTTCAAGCATAGTCGCTAAGGCTGTGAGCCATCACTCCTAGGTAGTCCTGTTGGGCTCCTTTGCTGGCACTGATGGAGCACCTCCACGTGTATGAGCAGATACCCTTTACTGGGATGGGAGATGACTGTAGCCGTTAGTGTTGTGCAGAGCGGGAGCCCCCTCTCCATTCAGCAGAAGTGAATGCTTCCTGGGAATTAGACAATAATGGCTGTGGAATGGTGCTGGCAAATCTAGGTTTTGTAGTCTCCCTGGCAGCCATAAGCCAACGCTCCCACAAGCCACCTGGCTGCAATTCCACTTGGATCAGTGTTTACCATTAAGTGCAGCGAGGAGCCCAAGCTATTTATCATAGTGAATCTGGTGCCTAAATCCAGAAAGAAATGGTCAACTCCAAATCAGAGCTGAGTCCCTCTGCCAGGAACTAGGTAGGGGTGGCACTGCTGGGTTATGGGAATGAGCTGTATGAAAAAATAAATTCTACTTCTTTAGTATTTCCTTTGGGTCTCGTCCAAGAGGCACCAATTTCCTCTGGTTTGCGTGTTAGCTGCTCACTTATTGAATGTCTCCTGGATTCATACAATCCTAGCACCCTGGGTGCTGGAATCAGATCTCATTCCCATCTTATGTTCTAGGAGAGAAGACATGCATCATCCAAGATCCAAACAATGTGAAGGTGTCATACAGACCCAATGGGAAGAAAGCAAGAGGTTACTATAGTGATTACTGACAGAGCTCTTCAGGAAGAATAGCGAAGCCCTTTGATAGACAGTAGTGTTTGGATGTGTGGGAATCCACTCAGGTCTGCAGGGCTGACAAAAGATTGTTCCAGGAAGAAATCACAGCAGATGCCAATGCTTTACGTTAGTTGAAAAGACTATCAGGGCAGAGGGCAAGACAGGACCAGGTGATGACAAAGTTGGAAAGCAGGCAGAAGCCAGATCATGTGAAACTATCAGCCATGACCACGAGCATGGCCTTGAGAGAAACTACTGGTGAGCCTAAAGCCCAGAGGTGGGACATAATCCAGAATAGGAGAGCTCGTGTCTTAGTAACAACCAAGAACCCTGGCATGAAGGACAGAACCCTGGCTTGCAGTCAAACTGGGCACTATCTTCTCACGGCATCCAGCTGGAAGCAGCAAAGATTATTTTTGTCATCTTTCACTTGCAAAAGAATCAACAAATCTGGCCTATCCTCACTGGCATGAGTGATTACCACATGGACTTCATGCTGGTGGATGGAGAGCCCAGGGGACTAGCAGTAATCACAGGTGCTCATGACCATGCTCATTGCTCACCTGCTGTGAGATGTTGCACTGCCCCTCCCCAACATGGCTAACTCAATCCCAGAGGTTGATCACAGACATGGTAATAGGAATTAACGGTTGTTACCTGGCCCCATGGCTCTAAGAAAGCAGCCACCGGAGATCTTACAAAGGGCAAGGTCCATACTTAGGTTTGCTACCAGCCTCTTCCTTGCTTGAGGGCACCCAGCATCACCCACATTTGCAGCAGCCTGGGTTAGGCAGTTGTCGGAATTGTATGGTCCTGTCAATATAAATCTACAGTTCCCAGCTCGGTGGTCATCCTTGGATGACCCAAATAATCCAGAGAGAACATGTTCTCCTTGGCTGTCATTGTTAATCTCTGCTGGCTGCAGCCATGAGGCTTGTGTGGAGACATCCCTCCTGCTGGATTTCTCTTCTAGTTCCTTAGCGCCTCTTTCTACCATTGCCCGGAGTCTCTGCCCTCCCGGGTACTGTTATCTTTCTGTGCATCTTCCTGAAGACCCCTTTACTTCTATCCAGAACCCAGTCCCTAAGCCTCATCCCCAGCCTCCTCTCTTTCCTGCTGTCATGGAACTCATAATCTGACCGAAGAAGGTAGGAAAGCCAGGGCCTCTGTGTTCACTGGTCCTGTGGTCCTGAGACTCAGAAATGGGACATCTGGCCTTCACATCTGCCTCTGCTGCCACTGACTCTGAAATCCCTTAGTTTCCTATGTCCCATGTCTCTGGTTTCATTTTGACTCTCTGATCCTAAATGTGCAGAGGACCTCATTCACTTGCCCAAATGTTTCCCCAAGTACCTGTGTGGAGCCAGGTACTGTGTTGCCTATAAACAGTTCAGAGGGGATTGACACGTCCTTTTGTTGAACCACATGGGGTCCCAGGCAAAGTCAGTGGCAGAAGCTGTGAGCACGAAGACATTGGGAAGTGTCTGGAGACCCAGAGGAGGACCAGCTTCACTAAACAGAGGTGCATCTTCTGGGAGAACACTGGGAGAAGCAAGGACTTCTGGGTAAGAAAGCAAGTGGGCTGGGCTGGAAGCAGGAACGAGCTTCCTGAGACTTCACCACCATCATCCTGGATCATCAAAAGCCTTCTGGGCTCCTTCAGGTGCCATGTAGAAAGGTCAGTTCTTCTCATGTTTGTACTTTGGCCCTTCACGTGACACCTATCCATAATCCAGGCACCTGCAAGCAAGTGAGCTCTCAAGGCCAACTCTGTTGCCAACAATGAAGCCTCAGAGCATTCAGAAGAGAGTCTCTGTCCCTCTTTACACTTGAATTTCAGATAGGCCATCCTGAAGTGGACATTGCTGACAGGCACTCTAAAATGCTGTGCTGGGACTCAGTGACCCCACCTTGGCCAGAGCTAAGTAACTTATCAGCTCAGAGAGTATAAACAAATATTCTTCCTTCCCCAGGCCTGGAGTCTCAAATGAAACCATGATCTTCACTCTACAAAAGCTTCCCATTTTTGTTTTTTGTTTTGTTTTGTTGTTTTGTTGTTTGTTTGTTTGTTTGTTGTTGTTGTTCTTTGGTTTTAGTTTTACAGACAAGGTTTCTCTGTGTAACAGCCCTGGCTGTCCTGGAGCCTCAAACTCACATTAATCCACCTGCCTTTGCCTCCCAAGGGCTGGGATTAAAGGCGTGCGCCACCACCTCCCAGCCCCTCCCTCATTTTTTTTTTTTACTTTTAATTTTTGCTGTTTTGATAAACAATAAATAAATCTTTTGTATCCCCTTATCCTATATGCTTCATTGCAGTTGGTAACTCTGTGGGGCTTCTGCTTATGCACTCATTCATTCATGTTCATTCCCTTCCATTCATTAATTCATTCACCGGCTACACTGGCTATGCACCAAGCCCAGTTCTAGGTGATGGGGATCTGAGCTGAATGGAACAACATACAAGTAGCCTCTGCTTCAAGTGGGGTGAGACAGGGAGATGGGCTGACAAGTAAACAGAGGAAAACCTCTGGAGCTGGTGCAGGGCTGATGAGGACTCCTTTTTGTGCCTTCAGAAGAAGACAGACAGGTAAGGTTGGTCTTAGCAATAGGAAAGCTGCAGTTTGCTTTTCATGATAAAGAGATAACAGACCCGCACTACACATCATCATCTAGAATGGAAACCTTGCCACAAACATGAATCTGTTCTAACCCCTGTTTGCATCTCATTTAGGTAAATGGGCCCGTGGAGAACATTCCGATCTATTGAAGAGGAAACTGAGGCAGCCAAGCAGGATCTCTTTAAACTTCTTAGTGGTGGGGGTCTTGCTGTTCTAGGATGTTCTCTTCTCTTTGACCTCTTTTTCGGATCTGCTCTTCCAGAGAACAGGGCTGGTTAAAACCCTAGCAACGTGAGTCACCACCGATTCTGTGAATTCATCAAAGTGGGTGGTCTGGGTTCTCTAGACTAGCATGCATTCTTGTCTGGTTTGATTTATACATACCTTGGTTTATTTTTGCCTTAGCTTCAACCTGACTTTTGATATGGCACGACCACAAACTTGATCCATCTGCATTCATACATACAGCCTGTTCTGCCCCAGTCGGCACATCCTGTCTCCATATCCCCCTTCTAGACACCAGGGCTTTGGGAACAGTTGAGGTGAAAGGAATTCTAGGTGAGAGGTCAAGTCTAGAATACCAAGGATGGGTTCATAGATGTGTGAGCATTAGTAGCCCGGAGCACAGGCCAGCTGGGTCTATTACTGGGCCAAACATCTGCTTGGAGATTGAAATCACCAGCTAGTTAGCTGCATGCTGAGAGAAATAAAAAAAAGCTTTCTAGGTTCTTAGAAGTTCCTGTGGAGGAGGGTAATTGATATACTCAGCTGTCTTTAAAAACTTAGACCAGATGTTCCAGCACAGATCTGGAATACCACTCTGACGGCAAAGACAGAAGGCCTTTCTAGCCAAGGCCTTTCTGGACTATTGAGTGATTTCCTCAAAATTAAAACAACAAACAAACAAACAAAAGATTAGCAATATAACGCCATGGAAGATTGCTTTTCTAGAATCCCCCAGTGAGGTGGATACATGCTTCCATGGCAGAGCACTTGCCAAGAATAGCACCGTGAGAAGCTGGAGGGATGGCTCAGTGGTAGAGCCCCTGCCTAGAATCCCACAGTGAGAAGCTGGAGGGATGGCTCAGTGGTAGAGCCCCTGCCTAGAATTCCTCAGTGAGAAGCTAAGATGTGGCTCAATAGTAGAAGGCTGGCCTAATATCTGCTAATCAGGATGTGGCTCAGTGGTAGAGCACTTGCATGGGATCCAGCAGTGAGGGACTGGGAAGTGGTATATTACTTGACTAGAATCTAGCAGTGAGGGAGTCGAGCTGAGAGTTTAGAGTAGTAGAACACGTGTTTAGTGTGCTGGGGGAACTGAGTTCCATCCTCAGAACCCATGCCCCCAAAAGAAAAATTTGAAAGTTATTCAGGTATCACATTTTATTGAAAACTACTTAACCCAAGATATAGATTGATTTTCAAGCAAGAAAATGGAGTGTATCACCTGACTGTGTTGCTGTGCATATTGACTATGAAAGCACTTGACACTTGAGTGACATTTGCAGGGAACTTCCCATGGGCCAAGTGTAGGGTTAGCGTCAGGGCTCTATCAATGGGTGCAAGATGGTTTCTGTTCTAATGTGAAAAGCTGTCTTCCAGAATGGGGCCTGGTGTGTCCGCACAGACAGGGTCAACGATGTGGTTTGCCACATCTAGCTGAGTTTGAGCCCCAGCCATGAAGTTGAGAGCCAGAGAACAGATGTTAGGAAAGGCTTGTACAGAGGCTACAACACTGAGGCTTAAACCTCAGATTAGTAGGTAGACAAAGGCATCTTGGCCAGCAGGGACTTTATGGACAATGATATAGACATACAAATTATTTTTCAGAGAATTGAATATGGTTATGTTCCTGCAGTATACTGTGTGGTCTGGGAGAGAAGATGGTCCTCTCCAGGGATGGCACTGAGTCCAATAATAAATGTCCCGGAAAGCCATGTGTGGTGGATTGAATAAGAAATGTCCCCCATAGCTTCATGTCTTTGAACGCATGGTTCCTCGACGACGACGCTGTTTGAGGTTATATGGTTGTAGGAAGTACAACAGTATGTGAGAGCTTTAAATGTTTACAGTCTTGCCCCACCTCCCATTCCCTCTCTTGATGACCCAGTGTGCTAATGAAAATGTCAGCCAGCTTCCTGCTCCTGCTGCTATGCCGGGCCTCTGCAGACGTGACGGAGTCAGTCCTTCTGGAACTCCAAGCTAAAACAATTCCTTTTGTTTCATAAGTTCCTTTTGGTCATAATATTTTTTTCACAGCAACAGAGAAGTAACCAAAACACCGTGTCAAAGATGAGCCATGAAGCCAATTTTGTTTAATGATAGGAATTTTATTTCCTGGCAGTGTTAAAGATGAAATCCGGGGCCTTAAACATGTAAGACATACCACTGAGCTATATCCTCATTCCTTCATTCTGCTTTGAGGAAGAGGATTCTGGCTATAGTGTGATGATATGTTAGACAAACTGAAGGTTGGTAAAATGGAAACTGGTGTTGATCAGAACACAGCAGTAGGGACCTGGGTCACACCAGTGGCTATGGTAAGAATGGACAGACGTGGGAATCAGTACCCAAGGGTGATTTATTAAATAATGTCTTTATGAGAGAGAAAGGAACCTAGGATGACCTTTAGTCATTGATCTTGAGAAGAAGAACTTAAAGTACATAAGGTAGGAACGACTTTAGAGAGGCATGAGACGGCCAAGATTAGATGCTTGCGGAGTTTAGATCAAAAGTCATATGTGAAGTCAAAGAGGAGAAGCTAAGCCTACCTACAGAGACTGAAGTAGATTGAAAAGTAGAAACAATGAAATCCCCAAATTACACATCTAATGAGGAGAAGGCCCTTGAGAAGGTAGTCTATGAATGAGAAAGTGGTCTGTGATGGAGACCAAAAGTCTGATCAGGACTTATCAGAAAGATTAGGTATGTGAACACACACACACACACACACACACACACACACACACACACGGATACACTGTCTTGTAAGTCAAACTTTAAAGGAGTATTTTAACCCTAAGAATTATAGGAAGAAAAACTTTCAGGGGAGCTAAAAAAGTACCCAGTGTCCTTTGCTTGTAAGTCTACTGATGATTGAAAGATGGTCTTCCTAATGATGCAAAGCTCAGAGGCCAATGGTATATATGTATTAGAGAGATATAGATTAGATGAATGGATGATGGATGGATGGGTGGATGGATGGATGGATGGATGGATGGATAGATGGATGGATGGGTAGGTGGGTGGGTAGACAGACAGACAGACTGAGAGATAATAGATGAAGTAGTGGATAGAATGAAAGGCAATGACTCCATCAGAACTTGGTGTCAAGGGCAAGAAGATGCTCAGCATTGTAGCTCTTACTTTCTGAAAGGCATACAAGTGTAGAGAGATGTACAGTGAGGACATCAGAGGCTGTTAACAATACAGGCCAGGAGAATGAACGTGTCTAGACATAGTCTCCTGGGGCAGGAGTGGGAGAAAGCTGGAGCAGGAGGGAAGTGGGAGGGCAGATCTCTAACACAGGGTGGATGGGTTTCCCACTGTGAGAAATGGAGCTAGGAGGGAGCTAGGAGGTTGTGAAAGCAGAGGAACAGAGAAGGTTTCCCTGACAAACCCTCCCTCCCTAAAGCAACAGTCTAGACAGAAAGTCATCAAACTGAACTCTTGAAAATCGTGATAAGGATTCTGAAGTGCATCTCTCCACTGTTGATGGCTTCTGGTGGGGGTGCAATTGGAAAGGACTCAATTTTTTAAGGGGCTAGCCACTGGGAATATATGGGCAACACAAATTGACCTTATTTCTTTCTCCTCCTCCTCCTCCTCCTCCTCCTCCTCCTCCTCCTCCTCCTCCTCCTCTTCCTCCTCCTCTTCCTCCTCCTCCTCCTCTTGTTCTTCTTCTCCTTCTCCTTCTTCTTTTTCTTCTCCTCCTCCTCCTCTTCTTGTTCTTCTTCTCCTTCTCCTTCTTCCTCTTCTCCTCCTCCTTCTTCTTTTTCTTCTCCTCCTCCTCCTCCTTCTTCTTCTTTTTCTTCTTCTCCTCCTCCTCCTGCTCCTCCTCCTCCTCCTCTTCCTCCTTCTTCTCCTCTTTCTTCTTCTTCTGTGGAGGATATCATAAGGGTTGGTAAGTGGGCCTGGGAGGGTTGGGAAGCTTATGTAATTGGGATGCATGATATGAATTCAGCAGTAATTAATAAAAAATACCATGTTGAAAAAAAATCTTTAAAGTGATCCTTGGAGATAATTTCCTTTTCTTCAGAGAAAGTCAGACAGGAAAAGTAACAAAAACATTGTTTGAGCAGTGGCAACTTTCTGCTGACCCTGAGCTGTTGGCCAAACAATATGGGTCCTCTGTTGTTCTTCAGCAAATTATAAATGGGGAACATTGATTTACTCAGGGTTGGAGTGGACACTGAAGAGCCTAGTGAAGAGCAAGATGTTCACATGAGCACAGCAGCAACAAGACCCCAGGGATTATGAGGAGAAATCCAGATGTGTTCCTAGAAAGGAAGTTAGTGTTCGCATCTAGAACTCAAATATCTCAGTAAAACAGAAGATGTTTCATTGAGGAAAATCTTCAAAAAGTTAGGAGAAGACACTCACTGGGTTTAATAACAAGGAAGGACTTAGGATTTTCTGTTGGTGGGAGAAAGAGTCTACTGGGGATGGCTCCCACTTAGCTTCAGATGTAGATGGTGAAGCACTGGTTGCTGAGATAAACAGCTGAGTTAGTAATCTATGAAACATCAGTGAAGGGTAAGAGACATTCCATGTTTGGCTTGAAGACACATGTAGTAATAATCGTGTGTGTGTGTGTGTGTGTGTGTGTGTGTGAAGGTGTAGGAGATGTTGGCTCAGTTTTCACGGAACCTAGTGCTTGAGGAGGTGCCTTAGTACATGCCAGAGATCATAAGAGTATGAGAATAGCTAGTCAAGCAGTGCTTATCTCAGTGTTCAGGGATCCCAGCAAGCTTTCAGAAGGCTATGGGGGGCCAAGGAATATGCCTGTTATCCACATGCCACCCTAGTGCAAAGCTTGTTTCTGAAGCATGTTGTCAAGACCATGGGGCCAATAAGAGAACAAAAACATTGCCTAGGTGAGGTTATTTAAGTGGGTTGGTCACGGGACACAATCTCCATAGAACTATTTGAAGAAGTCAGGAACACCAGTGAAGAGGTCTTTGGAAGCAGGCACAGAACAGAAGAAGGGGAGAACCAGGAGATTGGGTGACTGAGGTCAAGAATAGAAGCAGAGATAAGGGACATGGTCAGCATAGCTCGATCTCTCAAGGTACAAAGGCATCAGTTTATTCATCTGTATATCCATCCATACCTCATATACCATACATGGGTAGAAAGGTGGGTGAG
>JADRCH010000246.1:1763849-1790472 GCA_019843965.1 Rhynchomys soricoides | reverse complement strand
TAGAATCCCCCAGTGAGGGGCTGGGGGCGTGGCTCAGTGGTAGAGCCTCTGCCTAGAATCCCCCAGTGAAGGGCTGGGGGCGTGGCTCAGTGGTAGAGCCTCTGCCTAGAATCCCCCAGTGAGGGGCTGGGGGCGTGGCTCGGTGGCATGAAGGTGGGCATACATGTACCTAATTCTCAGAAGAGACTGAGACCATCATGCTTTTAATGCCTCTTTCCTTCCATCTTCTGAATCAGACTGTATACAGATCCAGCTCCAGACCATGCTCTTGAGGCCACCAAATACAAGTTCTTTACCCACCATGAACTACAATTTAATTTTAAAAATGACAGAAGAGAAGTAACAGAGCCAGGCCTCCTGGTGCAGGCCTGTAAATTCTGGGTCCATAGAATGTGATGCAGAAGGCTCACAAGTTTGAGGCTTGACTGAGCTACAGAGTGAGGTAAAGTCCAGTCTGGCCACCTTAGTGAGACTGTCTCAAAGAAAAAGTAAAGAAGAGGTCTGGAGAGAAAGCTCAAAGGCAGAGCACGAGGCCTGGAACCCAGCTCCAGCTCAGCAGAAATAACAGAAAGTCAGCAATGCTCTGAGGTCACAGAGCCACTGTCAGGGTCAACTGAAACCCGGCACATGAAGGAGTCTTTGAAGCTCTTGATGCAGACTACAGCCCCAAAATGCCTTTTCTTAGGATGCGCTTCCCATCTGTAAAATGGGTACAGCAGACCTCACTGCTGCTCTGCGGCGCCGTTAGGAAGATGGCAGCGCTCAGCCCGGCTGAAGGAGGAGCTGTGATGGGTGAGTGGCCAAGAAGCCTTTCTCCACTGCGTCCTATCATTGGGCTGTTTCTCAACTCCATCTCAAGAAGGGGCTGGCCCATGCCCGGCAGGGTTACTGCCTGATGGAGGGCTTGCAATCCCAACTACCAGCTGGCTTTTCCCAGCATCCCTGTCTCAAGACCTTGACCTTTCCTAAAAGCTCAAGGATAGCAGGGGGAGGAGAGATTGTCTTTTAATTTAATAGGGAAAATATTTTGTGGGTTTATAATGGAATTGGACAAGCGGAACATAACAAGTAAATACAATACAAAGTACGTTGCAAGCCTCTAAGGTAACAGAAAATAACTAGTTTTAGTTGCCTTTTTAAAAAATCTATTATGAAGAATGTCAAGCATTTGACAACAGAGTATTTAATAAAAAATACTATAATTTGTGTTTAAGCGATAGCAATAGATATTACATTTATTTTATTTCTATCCAAGGAGACAGGTTTGGGATTTCTTAAAGGAATTAGGAAATACAAAGTGAGAGGTTTAATGGGCCTGAGATGAGTCGGCTGAGGGCTGGGGCTCCCTGGGGCTTCCACATGGGGACATAGTCAGCTGGAATGGAGGGGGGGGTTGCCCAGCCCACACCAGCTCTGTGAGAACTGACAGAGACACACGGTAGAACATTGCAGGAAAACCAGCAAAGGTCCAGGTAGGTGGGGGCACATGACGGGCACCTTGACATGTGATCATTTTGATCCCTGGAAGGTGTCACTCCAACTGTGTCCCATGACACATCCAACAGGATGAAAACCAGAAGCAGTGTGAATGTCCGTCAAAGGGAAAGCAGGAAAATCAAGTGGCGTATCTCTCACAGAAGACCACCTTGTCCAGTGGGTGTGGACAGACCTCCAAAATGCAAAGGAGATTTAAACACACGTGTGCAACCACAGAAAGCAAACAGGGGCATTAGCATGGATCTGGAAGAGCAACAGCAGTGGGGGCCACCTTGGAAAGATGGAGTGGAAGGGGACCCAGAAGGGGTAGAGAAGGGACTGGGAAGTGGCTGTGCTGGAGCATTTGCCCAGAGCTCCCCAGGTTCAAGTTGTTTGGGTGATGAGGGGTCAATGGGAACAGAGGCTTAAGTGAACCAGCTCCCTCAAATAGGAGTGCAGAATCCTTGACTTTGGAAATGTCCCTGGTAAGTGTTATTTGTCTATTGTTAAATGAATGTTCAAGACTTAGCTATTTGGTTTTCGTGTGAGTGTCTGTGTGTGTGTCCTCCAAATAATAAAATTGAGAGGTACCTCAGGTACCCCTGTAACTGAGAGGGTTTCCTGGGACTTAGAGTTGGCCACAGAGAAGGCCAGGTCCTTAATCTCGTAATGGAGACCTGAAGGCTGAGTTGTTCGGGGGGATGGCAAGCTCTGGTCGGGGGCAGCAGACAGTCTTCCCAAGCCCTTGGCTGTGAAGGCTAGACAGGGCTTTGGCAGAAGAAGAGAGTGAACTGCATAAGGGGGTCCCATGGATGTTGCAGAGAGAGGAGGCATAAGACTGGCTAGGGAAGGGTCAGAAGTGTGTCATTACCTCCCTGACATTGAAATTGAGGTGCTGGGGTGTGGGCACTGACCTAAGTAAGGCTGGTGCCCTCTGAACCAAAGCCCAACACTATCATAGCAGTTCTCAACCCAGGATCCAGGCTTCAATTTTTTAATTGAAGCTAAAATCCCCTATTTCAATGAGAGGTCTGTATCATCATCATTGTCGTCATCATCATCATCATCATCATCATCATCACTACTACTAACTGCTACTACTAACTACTACTATTACTACTACTACTACTATGATTTAACTGATTCAAATGATTTTTGTAACCTTTGAATACAGTGCACAGACCTTGGGCTCTGTTGAGCTTCAAATTGTGCATCAAGTCTACTAGGTCCCAGAGACTCTCATGGATACTACATAAAGACAACCAAAGGGACCCCTGAAGTGGCTCCATCTGGTTCTCATGACTGCACATCTACTCCTTAGCCATGTTATCCCACCCAAGTCTTTAGACTCTCTGAGTCTCCATTTCCTTTTGAGTCAAATGAGACTTGTTGAACCCAGATCCTGGGCGACGGGGAAGGTTAAATAACACTGCCTAATCAGAAGAAAGCATGCGGCAAGCAGCAATGTGCTACATGGACACCAAGAGTGATTGCCACAAGAAGTTTTTACAAACATGGGGTCAATGTAAAATCCATCTGGCAATCCATGTTTTCATTGTCAACTGGGTTATGTTCCCAAGAATTCCTCTTGTGCGGGTCAAGACAGACAACGCCAGCATCTAGACTCCTTTGAAAACGATTTCTGTGTCACCAAGTCAGGATGACAGCATGGATAAGACCCCATCTCCTGCATGGCCCTGTGCCCATCTGTCTCCAGAGAGGAACACTGAGGAAGGAGTCAGCTCTTTGCCTGAGTTGTCAGCCGTAACACCACCCAGGACTGTTTTGCCTATAGCTGTTCTTAGCTGACTGAGACCACACCAGAGAAAGGACTCAGTGAGTGACCTACGGAGAAGAAGACTCCAGTGGCAAGAGGCCTGCACATTAAGATGTTGACATTTAAGGAGTTAGTAGGGACAACAATCTTTGGTTTGTAGTGTCCGAAGAGTGGGTATGTGAAGGTGAGCTAAGACTCAATGTGCTGTACTCATGCTGACAGGCTCAGTGGGACAATCTTACAAGGTGAGATTTCAGAACCAAGAACCATGGTTCTTCCAGGGACATCAATGACCTACAGCAGAATCTGACTACATGCCCTAGGCCTCTTCTAACGCGTCCTTCTAGAACATTCCAGCAACCAAGCAGTACAGTCGCCTCTGTAATCCCTATGCATCACAGACTGAGGACTCTTCTATGACCTGAACAGGCAGCATCCTCCTCCTTGGGTATGTCTGTTAATCTTAGGTCAGGAAAGGATCAAATGTATAGGACGACAGTCCCCTGGCTCTCACCCACCCACCCCAGGTTCTGCTCGGGTAGCCTGTGGCACAGCCTGAACAATTCATAATCTTGGCACCTGGATGGTAGGTTCCGCCTATTCTCCAGTCCCATAAATTAATTCCCTAATACATAATTAACTAGAAGTTGAAAGGTGAAGTTGAACTTGACCAATTTACTCTTCTGAAACTGGTTCGGTTCAGATCATGTGATTTTAATTCTTTCCGTGTGACCAGGTGATGGGGAAGGAAGAAGCGGGGGAGGGAAATGCACAGATTAATTTCATTCCTTAACCTCCCTAATGCGCCTGCTTGCTTGCATCGTGTTGCAGACAGCAGATCATCACATGATTTATGGGACTGACCGCTGCCTGCATCTCTCAGGCTAATGACACACACACTGGAGTCATTGATTTGTATGAGTAGCCCCTACTCTTCATTTATCACAATTTAATGTAAGAGTTTGCAATGCAGAAAAAAAAATCCACATGGGAAACAGGGACCTATAGGCCCAGCCGCTAACCAGTTATGAATCATTTGCTGCCTTTAATATATAGACTGTTCTCTTCTAGAAAATGCCCCCTAAGGTCATTGTCTTCTTCTGAACATCCCGACAATTAAAGTCCCCAAGAAGCTGTTTTAAGATGCATGACCCACCGGCACCTTTGTTAGCTCACACTATCATGTAATGCATGCTATTGATTTGCGTCTGAACTCTCCAGAACCCTTCATAAGCCATAACCCGTGGAAGTTTCTGAGGGTGGGGCTCCTGAGATGGACAGGTCAGCCTGGCTGCACGTGGGTAAGGGCATGACCCCTTCTCCACACAAGCACTGCGAGCAAGCCAAAAGTTACCTGTAGCTCTGAACACTGGGGTTACTCACACACCCTAGATTAAGAATAATTCAACATAGGACCTTTTATATATGATTATGAAAAGTGCCATCGATTGCGTGTTGCTTCTAGGGACCAGAAGTTGGTAAAGTATTTCCAGTGCTACAAGGCTCCCGAAGCTCCTGAGGCTCCCGAGGCTCCCTGTACTTTAACGACAGCGTCCTTTTGGCCTTTGAGTCAGTGGGCATAATAAGAAATGTAAGAAAAAGAAATTGAGCCGGGCCTGGTGCAAAAAAAAAAGTGCCAACGATTAATAATTTGGAAGATTCAGAAAAGACACTCAAGATGCGTTGAACTGTAAGGCTGAGAGCCCTGGCTTATCCCCAGGAGGGGACATTTATTACACATTCCATCTGAGGCACACATGACTTAGTGTAGTCTTCCTGTTGCTATAACAAACACCAGAGGCTGTGAAGTCCACGATCAGATGGGTGTGTCTAGTGACATTCTTCTTGCTAGTGCAGACTCTCTGGAGAATGCTTAGAGCCCTATGGGAACCATAGACAGACAAGCTGGCTTTCCTATGATGAGCCCAGGAATGGGTGAACCCGTTCATGAGGGTAGAACACTCATGATGTCAGAACCTCATCTTTTCAATGGTCCCACCTGGATCAACCTCTTTTTACTTCACAATGATCAGAACCAGAGCACAACTGTATGTCCTTAAATGCAAAGCACAACTTTGAAAAGATAAAATAGAAACTTTCCAAGAAGCGTGCATATGTAGAAATCTTGACCATGCCTCAAAGTTGCTTTATGGTGGAGGAGTAGCCATTGACAGGGTGTTTCAGGATGAAAAGGTTTTGAAGAATTTTTCTTATAAAGTTTTGGAGCATTGTTCTTATAAATTCGATCATAGACCTGTTGAACAAAGAAGATACTTGGGAACCAGAGGAATCAGGGCCCAGTATCCCCGAGAAAGGGAGGCTCAGCTTTAGTTGCAAAACACTAGGTCCAGAACAACAATGGACACCCTCGTGTGGATGGAAAAAAATCAAAGGAAGCCCTAATATGAGAAATAGTCTTCTCCAGGGATGAGCATGCCAACTGATCATCAAATACCAAATGGTCAGCTCTGAAAATATACATACAAGTAACAGTACACAAACTGAGTGGGTTATGTATTCAGAAGTGTGTGTGTGTGTGTGTGTGTGTGTGTGTAGCAACAATTACTGACAAAAGAGGTCATGAATTTGAAAGAAAGCAGAGCGGAACATATGGGAAGACTTGGAGGAGGGAAAGGTACGTGGATATAATGTAATATCATAATTTCATGATATATAATATTATAATCTCTGTGTGGCTCAGCCTCCTGATTGTATTACAGAGAAGTACCTGAACAATTTAAATTGTGAAACTGTATTTGGTTTTGTTTGGTTGGTTGGTTGTTTCTGTGACAGAATGCCTGGGGAAGTCAACTTAAAGAAGGAAAGAGTTACTTTGGCTCAGGGTTTCACAGGGCTTAGTCCAGGGTCACTTGGCTCTGTGTTTATGGGCTTGTTTTGTGTTAATGGAGCAAAGCTGCCCACCCTGTGGTAGCTGGGAAGCTGAGAGTCAGGGAAGGTGAGTCTCAAGATAAGTGCTACCTACCCTTCCAAGGCTCACCTTCAACGGCTGGGACCGTTTTCTGGCCATGCCTACCTCCTACTGCCAAGGCCTCCATAAGGAAATTAACACCCATCTATGACATCAAAGGCATCAAGAGCCAATCCCTTCCCCTAAACCATCATTTGCCCTCAAAACTAATACGGGAGTCTTTGAGAGACAATTCAGATGCAAACCATAGACTAATCTTTACTTATGTATAACAGAAAACACAGCTGAGCCCAAACTAAACGCCAGTATGAGGCACTAGTTATTGATGGGTCCCACCTGGCTAATGAGTGCACGTGAACCACACAGTCTGCCAAATCCTCTGACTCACTGAGGAAGAGGATGGCCAGAGTCAAAAGGGATGCACATGCTGGCAGACCAAGGAACTCTCCGGAAGGGACACTGGCACCCTGAGCAGTAATAGGAGTTTTGTGCACTCCGATATGGCTTAGACATCAGGTTCAGTATCCAAAGTAAGAATCTCAAGTTAAAATTTTGGATGTGAAGCAAGGGGAGGAGAGCTTTCTGTTCACCATATTTATTGGACACAATAGTATAATATCTCTTGCGATAGGGTCATAGACTCTAGAGACCTACCGCACTCCTGGAGAGCATGATTAACAGAGCACCTGTTATTGATGCTATGCTGTTCTGCACTGGAAATCTGTTGACTGGAGCTTTCATGCTTCTCCGTGGAGTGGGTAAGGGTGAGGGGAAGAGAGAGGGAGAGAGGGCAAGACAGGAAGGGAGATGGGGAAGCAGGAAGAGAGGAGTGGAGGAAAGCCAAAGGAGAGAGACAGGGAAGGGGCAGAGGGGGAGGCAGGAACGAGAGTCAGAGAATATCCTAAAAATTGCACATGTTAAAGACCAGAATAAACCTTTCTCCATCTAAAGCAATTACCTCAGGTATCTGGCCACAGTAATGGCCTCTACAGGGCCTCTTTACGGAGAGTCACACATTGCATGGCCTCAGAGGCTCTCTGGGACTTGAACAGAGGTCTCTATAATCCCTTCAGTCTTGTAGTTTCCATGTCTATGAGACCAGTACCATAACTGGCACAGTGTAGCATGTAGTTTTAAATAAAATTCACGCTAAATCCGGCTATGTGCCTGCATCAGTGGTCTTACCCACCCCCACAGCTAACTCTATGCAGCTGTCTTGCCCTGGTTCCCGTGGCTAGTTTGCTAAGCTAACCAAACCAATTTAACTTGAAATGTCTCTGAGTTACTCCCTTGCATTTCTCAGGTCATCCAGCCCCTGTGGCTGACCTGCAGAACCCAGTTAACCCTTACTCAGCTCCCCTTAGTCCTGTGAAATTAAAACACTAGAGACTTATACTAGATGGATTTATAACAGTAAATCTCCAACCCCAAAATGCCCATGCAAAGAGCACGCAACTCAGTTAATATAAATACAAGCTGCACGCTTAGATTGGGCAGATATACCCCACACCACTCTATTGCCCATCTATGAAATCCTTAGCTACTTGCGGCCCCTCCAGGCCACGTGGGTCTGCTCCATCTCCAACTTCTTCCATCTTCTTCTCCCTTATCTTTCTCTTCTTTCTCCTTCTCTCCGTTCTCTAAAACTTTCAGCTCTGCCTTCTCCTTCCATTGCCCAATCGCAGGCTCTTGCCTTTATTTGACCAATTAAGATGGAGCACGCCTTTAATCCCAGCACTCGGGAGGCCGAGGCAGGTGGATTTCTGAGTTTGAGGCCAGCCTGGTCTACAGAGTGAGTTCCAGGACGACCAGGGCTACACAGAGAAACCCTGTCTCAAAAAACAAACAAACAAAAAGATTTCACCTGACATCACCTGAGTACTCGATCTACTCCTCATTGGGGCACCCTTAAGGGAGCAGAAAATACGAACAGCAATCCACAACAGTACAGCTGCCAGTGGGAGATGTAACCTGGTCCTCAGCTGTGTGGCCTCTGCATGTGTGGACATCCAATTCAAAGAAAGCAGTTTCTTCCTGTTGTATTCTCACCTCAGGCTCTTCCCTTTCAAATGAATTTGCATTTTCAAGATTTGGAGCCATCAGTGGGTGGGGCCTTGCCCTGAGGCCACCTATTCCTAGTGTCCCAGTGTAGAGCTGTTTACTTTTTTGACTTATCGTGTGTGTGAGTGTGTGTGTGTGTGTGTGTGTGTGTATGCACAATGTGTGTTTAGTACTTGAGCAGTCCAGAAGAGGGTGTTGGACACCCCCCCCCCCCCCGAACTGAAGTTGCAGATGGGTCTGAGCTGCCATGTGGATCCTGGGAATCAAACCAAATCCTCAACAAGAACAACTACTGATCTTAACTATTGAATCAGCTCTCCAGGCCCTAGGTACTCTTTAATGGTGCTAATCCAGAGAGCAGAGGCAGGGGGATCATGGGTTGGAAGCTAGACTGGGCTACACAGTGAAAACTGAGAGTAGAGAATGTCGCTCAATAGTAGAGTTCTTGCCAAGCATGCACAAGGCCCTGGGCTTTGTTTTTAGAATAGAAAAATAAATCATATCAATAAAAAGAATGAATGTATCCAAAGTGTTTTTATTATATAGCATTTAACTTGTGATCACTGGTGATGTCACTTTGTGTTACCTTCCCCTTTATAGTAGTGATAAGAAGGACGTTTGTCTTCTATGACCTCAATATAGTTATATATATATATATATATATATATATATATATATATATATATATATAAATGATTAATACAATACAGTTGGAAAAAACCTAAACTGGGGCTGGAGCGATGGCTGAGCAGTTAAGAGCACTGACTGCTCTTCCAGAGGTCCTGTGTTCAATTCCCAGCAACCACATGGTGGAACACAACCATCTGTAATGAGATCCGATGTCCTCTTCTGGTGTCTGAAGACAGCGACAGGGTACTCACATACATAAGATAAACCTTTTAAAACAAAAAACAAAAAAGAAAACTCCAAACTGAGGAGCAGTCCACACAATATCTGACTAGTACTCTTCAAGGTATGCTGCAATGCCAATAAGCAAGCTGGAAACATTGAGACATCATCACAGACCAGAGGAACTTAAGGAGACGTGACAACTCAGTACAAACGCGAGCTCTTAGACGGAACCCAATGACAGAAAGGAGAATTAAAGGAAAGCCTGTGGGGATAAGGTTGGATGTTTGTAAGTAACATAACCATGTTCACGCGATTTGACAAATGCAAAGTCGTCATCTGAAGCTTCAGTGTTGGAGAGAGAGGAGTAAAGGCATGTAAGAAATCTTAGTAGCATCTTTCCACTCATCTGTAAACCTGGCACTGTTACAAAAGAATTCTTTGTAAAAATGAAAGGGGGGAATAAGTCACTACATATGTACTACCCAAAGGGAAGCTGGGGTAGCCATGCTAAAACTGGATAAGCATACTTAAAATTAAGGAGCATTGCCAGGTGGAAAGAGGTAGACATGAAGGCATATCGGTACATTTGCCAAAGACAGTATATCCAGACACTTAATAACAGCAAGGGTCTGAGGGTATAGACCACATGGTTAGCACACACCAGTTCTCAGACTCCATCTCCAATATAACAGCTAGCAGCAATAGCAAGATGGTTTTAAGAAACAAGGACGAAAAGAACCCAAAAGAGAATGAGAATGAGAAGAAGAAGAAGAAGAAGAAGAAGAAGAAGAAGAAGAAGAAGAAGAAGAAGAAGAAGAAGAAAAAGAAAAGAAAAGGAAGGAAGGAAGGAAGGAAAGGAAGGAAGGAAGGAAGAACAGGTATTAATGAAGATTTAAACATTATTTTTAAACCATTAGTAATTGAAAATAAGAAGATCCAAAATGTCGATAAAAACATAGAAGTATCTCATATACTATTGCAGCAGTGTGTGAAGCAGAGATGCTCTGGCTCACAGAGGGAATTTGTCTCTGTCTCCTCTCAGGTTCACATTCGGCATTAGCAGCCGAAACGTCCCAGGATGTCATACTAACATCTAACATGTCACAGGATGTCATGTTAGCAACTAAAACGTCACAGGATGTCACATTGACAGCAAAAATGTCACACTGGTGGTTTAAGTGGCTGGTAGAATTCTTCATTCAGTTAGCTAGTTTTTCTTTATCAGAGCTTGAAAATTGTTAATTTAGTTTCTTTGATAAAGAGCTCTTTGCCTTCTCCTCTTCTCCTCCTTCCCCCTCTTTCCTCTTGCTCTGTTGAAAGACAAACCAAGGATACCAAGAGCGCCATGAAGCACTCTACCACAGAGCTAAGCCTTCAGTCCATCTGTTTCTTCTTGCTGCTACCAGGCTTTCTTTCTTCTGAGATCCAGTTAAACATTTCTTGAGATACAGTTATCAACCAGAGCTCAATAGCATTTAGTGGCATATAAAAACAACCAAGATGGTAGCAAAGTATTTCTGTGTATCTATGTCAGTCATTTACCGAGAGACCATGGGAGATCATAAAACAGACTTTAAAAGAAAAAAATATAAAGTAAAAATATAAGGTAATTCAAACTATAAGAAGTATATCCTCTATCTGCCATGAAACAAACCTAGACAGAAATAGAAATATATCATTAAGAAAATTAACAAATATTTGGAAGTTAAACAATATACCCATAAATATCTCTAGGACCAAAAAACAAACAAACAAAGCAAAACAAAAATAGAAATGTTTCAAGAGGAATTAATAAAAAAAAAAAAGTCATGGAAATACTAACTGAATAAAAAGAGACCATCAAAATGCATGAGTTGTAACCAAAGCAGTGATTACTGAACGCTTCTAATACCAACTGCTTGTGTTAGGAAGGAAAACACTGGAATAAATCATTTCACCTTTTACTGGAAGGAATTAAAATGAATAAATGAAATGCAGAATTAAAAGAAATACTAAGGCTCACAGGTTAATGAAACAGAAACGAGAGATGCATCTAAAGATACTTGAAAACAAAATGTGATTCTTTATGTGCTTCACACTGAGAAGGTTGCAGACAGAATAGCTAATAATGAAAAGGGATGCACAGATTTCCAATACTGAGCATTCAGGAGGAGGCATTACTACACATCCAACAGACATGCATGAAAGACAATAGGGATATTATACATAATTTTTTTTCTTTTCTTTTCTTTTTTTTTTTTTTTTTTTTTGGTTTTTCGAGACAGGGTTTCTCTGTGTAGCCCTGGCTGCCCTGGAACTCACTCTGTAGACCAGGCTGGCCTCGAACTCAGAAATCAGCCTGCCTCTGCCTCCCGAGTGCTGGGATTAAATGCGTGGGCCACCACTGCCCGGCATATACATAATTTTTGTAGAGAAAATTTTAAGTGTCTATGTGAATTTGACAAATCGCTTGAATGACTCTTCTTACTAAACTAAATTCAAGAAGAAAAGAAGAAGAAACCAATGTGGTTAGGGTTAGTTTCACAGCAGAGGGTTTGACTAGGGGATATGATCTTGGGTTCCATCTTCAACAGAGAAGAAGGAGAAGGAAGAAGATGAGGAAGAGGTATGGAGACCACCTTTTATTGAAGAAACTAAATTCATAATTCTAAAACTTCTGACAGAAACAGGCTAACCGGCCGAAGAAGACCTCCAACATTTCCTTGTGGTGTAGATAACAGCAATCGCACATAAAAACTCGATGAAATACAAGATGAGAAAAAGCGTTCCTATTTATTTGGTTAGCATTGACCTGATATCACAGGTAGAAAAATGTGTCACTATAAAGAGGACTTGTGCTTGAATGTACCTCATAGATGTAAAGGTCCTCATCAAAGCCAGGTATGGTGGTGAACTCCTGTAATCCTAGAGCTTAGAAGGTTTAAGAAGAGGACGGAGGGACAAAGGCAGTTTGGGGACATATTTCTCAACAATAACAAAAATTCTGGCCATGATTTTTACAAATCCAGTCCATCTAAACACATATATGACAATGCATGATTACTTGGTGGGCTTACTCAAGGAGCAATAGACTGATGACAGCCAAAAATTAACTAATGTGATTCCCCTTCATTAGAGAGCTGAAGTAAAGAACCCATGCACACCAGTGGTGCTATAACACTGATTTTGAAATGTGCATTTGTCTCAACATGAATGGCCGGTGAAGGAACTACTCTCATGGGCAAACTGAATATGCACAGTTGTGTCAAACACAACCCCAGCCGACAGCGCTCCCATAGCTGCAGTGAGGAGTGCAGTAACACACGAAGCCCACGGCCATACAGCTCAACCAGCCCCCAGCAATTTCAGCTTAGCACATGTGGACTGAGCCACATATTTCTTACCCTCTTCTTCCCCACTCTTCCCATGAATCCATGAGCTGCAGCCTTCCCAGTAGGGTCTTCCACAAACAAACTCAATGTTTTCCAGGATAACTACATGGTGTGAGTATTTTGTAGCCGTCTTGCCTTTCCTACCCATGGGAATGTACACGAACCAGGGCTGCTATTTTATTACCCCCCTCCTCCCTCCCTCCCTCACTCCCCCCTCTGTGTGTGTGTGTGTGTGTGTGTGTGTGTGTGTCTCACCAATACAGTTTTTGTCTGTTATGCTCTCACCCTAACTTTTCTATAAGCACTGAGGTTTTCCCTTGCAAGATTTAAAATAGCATCGTGCTTTTCAGGAATATGCACCCTGTTACAGCAGAACTAATTGCAATCATCTTAATAGACACAGAAAAAGCATTGGACAAAATTCAGCACCAATTCAAGACAAGAAACTCTCAGCAAAGGCGGAATACAGATGGTGCCTGACTTACTATGTTTCAACTTATAAATTCTTGACTTCGGGATGGTGTGAAAGTGACATGGATTCAGTGGAAACTGTACTTTGAATTTTGAATTTTAATCCTTTCCCAGGCTAGGGACATGCTGTGACACTCTCTAGTGATGCTAGGTAGGAATGGCAAGTTCCCAGTCAGCAGGTGGTAGCGGGATAAACAACTGATGCTCTGCGGTGCACTGCCTACTAATCCAGGGAGTTTGCTAGGTTAATCTATGCCTCATTTCCCTCCTGCACATTATACACTACTGTGCCTGGTGCTGGAGGCGGCCTTCTCACAAATGGAGGGAAGAGCCTTATCTGTGAAAGGGGACATCCTGGACCAGATTAACAATGCCTATAAAGAGACAACTCTTCATGTGTATCTTGTGACAGAATATTGACTGCTTCTCTTAAGATGGGAAAGATGCAAAAGTGTCACTAAAATTTGTAATAGCTGTCCCCTTCAGTACAGTAAGGCAAAATACACACACACACACACACACACACACACACGCATGCACACACACACACTTACATAAGCACATATACTCACACATGCATAGATAAATGACACATAGATAATATGTCAATCTATGAAGAAAGTCCAAATAATATATCAAAATCTGGCTTAATAAATGAATTTAGTGATATAATAAAAATAAAATGTAATAATTTTTAATAATAAAATATACATCAAATACTTAGAAAGTTTTAAAAATAGTATTAAACCCTTTTAAATAATAGTTAGACATGGCAGCATCTACTTTAATCCCAATGCAGAGGAATTTGAGGAAAAAGGATCATGAGTTCAAGGTCAACATGAACCACATAGTGAGTTCTAGACCAGCCTGAGCTGGTCACATTGAGACCTTATCTTAAAAACAAACTAGTGTGTTGTAATATATCAAAAGTCTGCGAACTGGAGATGTGGCCCAGTTTGAAGAGTGTTTTTCTAGGATTCGTGAGGTTTGATCTCTGCATTGCATAATGGCAGATATAGTGGTGCACACCTGTGAGGGCAGCACTCTGCAGTTGGAACCAGAGGGCTCAGAAGTTCAAGTTCTCCTCAGCTGCACAGCAAGTTTAAACTCAGCCCAGGCTGCATAAGATCCTGCCTGAAACAAATACATATACACTTACACACACATGCACACACACATATTATATATACATAATATATGCATACACATATACTTATTGTATATACATATATGTAGTGATTCATATATACATGTATGTTTAAGGATATAGTATATATGAGTATATATACATATATATATATATATATATCTTATACATCTTTTTGTTTAATAGTGTAATCAAAATAGTATTTAAAGATAAATGAATAATGGAATACTAAAAGTGAAAGTGAAACTTATTTCTGAGCTAAGGTAGAAAAATGTCACCATGCTATGCTATATAGAAAGATGAAACATCCAATAACATTAATATTTACTTTGTCTCTAATTAATCTATAGATTTTAACATCTTGGGGAAAAAAATCCATTTAGAGTTTTGATAAACTGAGTCTAAATGTGATTCAGAAATGCACATGTATAGAAATAAGATGGACAATACAGCCAAAGGAGAGCGTCTTGAGCTACTTGTTTTAAAAATGGCGGAAAAGCCAAGCCATGATGACAGTTCGGTCCTGACGTCAGACGGAAGGAAACAGATTAAATGAACAAAAGGGAGAGCTCAGGGTGGAAATACGTTCCTTCGGTGGATTGAAATTTGGCAAGGCTTCCAAGATTGTCAGGAGAGACAGAAAACTGTATGGTAACCCATGCTAAAACAGCCACATTATCTGTATGAACAATACAGATGTCCTCTCTGATATCACGCTACACAGAACTAAACCGAAGAAAATTAAGAAGAAAATCCTATGTAACGTTTATCAGAAAACAATATAACAAACCCTAATAGAGAAGACTGAAAAGGGGGGACTTAAGGAAATTTCAAACTTTTACTTGTCAAAAAAAGTAATTTTTAAAAAATAGACAAGGTAAAATGAGCAAAAATATTTGGGAACTTTATCTAAAGATGTAGCCTAAGGACTGAAGGTGTAGCCTAGCAGTAGAGAGCTACTAGTAAGGGGCTGGGGGCGTGGCTCAGCAGTAGAACCCCTGCCTAGAATCCCCCAGTGAGGGGCTGATAGAGCCCCTGCCCAGAATCCCCCAGTGAGGGGCTGGGGCATGGCTCAGTGGTAGAACCCCTGCCTAGAATCCCCCTGTGAGGAACTGGGGGGCATGGCTCAGTGGTAGAGCCCCTGCCTAGAATCCCTCAGTGAGGGGCTGGGGTGTAGCTCAGTGATAGAGCCCCTGCCCAGAATCCCCCAGTGAGGGGCTGGGGCGTGGCTCAGTGGTAGAACCCCTGTCTAGAATCCCCCTGTGAGGAACTGGGGGGCATGGCTCAGTGGTAGAACCCTTGCCTAGAATCCCCCTGTGAGGAACTGGGGGGCATGGCTCAGTGGTAGAGCCCTCACCCATCATCAGAAAGACTGTGCATCCATCCTAACACTAAAAATAATAAACACATATATACAGAGAGATACAATGTATGTTTATAAAAAAGGTATGTATATATAAATATGTAAAGAATTTGTACAGGTTAAATATAAGAAAACAAGTAACTCAAATAGACTAACGTTCCACCAAACAAAAAATATCTGTAGGTCAAGATCATGAATACAGATCCAACACTATTAGCTTTTAAATTAATGCACTGTCACCCTCAATTTCACATAGCTATTCACATACAAGAAGGTAAAGCCAGGAAGACTGACAATACTAAGAGTTGGCAAGGGACATGGAGCAGCTAGAGCTCAGATAGTACCAGTGTCCTCTTTGGCTCAGAAATCAAGCTACAGGGTGGTTTTCTAAGACAAATCCAGCATATTTTAATACACACACACACACACACACACACACACTGCACTTAAGTGCTCACAGTTGCTTTATTCAGTGTGTTCCCAAGCTGGAACCTACAAAGGCATCCAAAACAGGGAAATAGAGCAACCATTTGGTTATCTATCCAGAGTGGAATAATACTCTGCAATAAATAAAAACCAACTTACTAAATACACACCAAGTTGATGCAATCTCTCTTTAAAATATGTGGAAAAGAACCCACCCACTCTGTGATTTTACCTGTCTGAAATTCGTTAAAAATAAAAAGAAGTCAGACTGACCAAAAAGATGGTGACCGAGATGCCAGTGACTGCTCAGGTACTTTTAAAGGGTGATGCAGAAGATCTCTGGGGGTTGATGGAAATGTTGTCAGCCTTGACTATATAGCTAGTTTCATAGCTGTGTATGTTCTTAAAATTTAACAAATCAGGTTGTTTATCTTGCCTGTGAATTATACCTCAATAAAGATGATTCTTTTTTTCCCAAAAAAGTATCCTGTGCACTGGGAGTCTTGCAACTAGGAAGGGGACTCCAGCCAAAGACCTCCTAGAACATCTGTCTGAACAGATGTTTTCTGTGACGGTTACTGGGGCTCAGTGTGTTAAGGAAAACTCCTTGGGCAGACAGGGCAGTTTGTAGCCGGCTTCAGGCGGTGAAATGAATGCTGGGTTTTCCAGATGAGCTGGGTTTGATCTTGGCTCTTCTTTTCAACTTGACATGCGTGTTGGCAAGCTCCTTGGCTTTCTTGAGCCTTGCATTTCGTCTCCCTGCCTGTATAATGGGTGTTGAATTCTCTCTCTACCCAACTCACACAGACTGTCCTGCCAATCATCTGAGTTGGGGGGTGGGGGGATAAAAAAAACAAAAAGACCCAAAAAACTCCAAGAACTTCAAAGTACTCTGCGCATGTACTCTGCGCATGTGTAAAGAGGAACAAGGAAGCCAGCGTCCAAGACCGCAAAATGAGTTCTAGTTCTCAGCGACTACACACACTTGTAAAATTACTGTTCACACTGAACAGGAAGAGATAAGGGAATCTCCCTCCTTCCCACTGGATATTTTCGCCGGGTTCACTGGGTCTATTTAGATTTGAGGATGTTGCCTGAAACCCTCTAGATGAAAGAGAACCAAGTTTCCAGGGATGGAAGCCCTTCTGGGACAAACTAGATGAAGTCGTTATCCTACAAACAGGTGATAACAGTTCAGCTCACACTAATCCACTGCTAATCCCTTCAAGGGTCTAGAAAGACACCAGGGAATAACAGGCCATCGCTCCTTCGCACACTGCATCTTATGAGTGGATTTGTCAAACTCCTCTGGCCCGTGTGTCTGTCTGCTTGTCCAGACGTGACCGGCGCGGTGCACACGCAGGAGGAAGCACTGCCTCTTAGCATATTTGGGAGCAGGGACCTCTCGTGGTCTCCCCCTTAGGACTTGAATTTGGAATACAAAACGTACTACTAATGCCCTTGGGCAGCCAAGCCCACAAATTACTAACAGATATTCAGCCCATGCCGTGCTGGCTTGTAAAGCACACAGGCCAAGAAGAGGCACAGCTAGCTTGTACCCCAGGAAACCCTGGCTCTGGAGGTTCTGCAGTCTCCTGATCTCTAAGGAGAGAATGTATTGCCCACTTCTCTGCTACAGACTCCTACAGCCTCTGAGCTTCTTTGCTACTTTTCCCGGGCTTGTTTCCTGCAATCTAAACGAGACAGACAGCATCCAGAGATTAAAGAGTGATCGAAAGTGACAAGGACACTATGTGGCCCTTCCTAAGCCATTCAGGGGGAAAAACAAAAACAAAAACAAAAAAAACAAGCTCCATTCTTTTCTATAAACATATATATCAGGTGACTTTCCTGGGCACACTAAGGACAAAGATCTGGGAAAATGTTTAACTGATGGCCCATGTTTTTTTTTTCCAGGTTGTTTTTGCTAGGTAGACAGAGCCACGGCCACTGCAGTGGGCGATTGTGTTACGGGAAACATGGTCTCCACCATGAAGCACTGAAGGAGATTCTCTCACAGACAAGTGGTAACGACGTCTGGGTATGGTTTGTTCCCCTCAAAAACACTCGGAGGCCGTGTCTCCAGATAAGAGTGCTGGGGTGTGGTACAAGCTTCTGGAGGTATTGGGAGTTGTCGGGGGTCTGGGCCTCCAGGAAGGAGTTGATGTAGGTCTCTTACATCAGTGAGAACACAACTGTTCTCAGGAGAGGAGACTGCCTCTGTCCTCACGCCTGCGCACATCTGTTGTCCTCTTGAGCTTTCTGCTGACCCACAGGCAACACTTACCTCCTTCCCAGAAGTTGAGCAAACATCGTTTTCTTGGACCTGAAGAACTGTAGGCTGAACAGTTCTTTGAGGTAGGGGGGATTGGAACAGGGTCTCACTGTGTAGCCCTGGCTGGTATGGAATTAATAGAGGTCCTTTATCCTCTGCTTTCTGGGTGACGGACTTAAAGCCACCATGCTCTGCTAAAGAGACTTGTTTTTCTTTATGAATTACCTAGTGTCAGGTAATTTATTACAGCACCAGAAAACAGACTAAGATAGTAAACTATAGCCACTGGCACCAACGGGTCTTCCTTCTGATTCCATATAAATGACTTGTACAGCACAAAGGTGGCAAAAACAAACAAACAAACAAACATCAGGTGTTTGAAACCAAGGAAACTCTTCACTCAAGCATACTTTGAAATGCACCCTGGAAACTTCCAGAACAATCCTTTATATACTTCAGCCCCCAAAGTCTAAGCTTATGGAGAAGACTTCCTGGCAAAAAGCTGCTTGGTGGCAGCTGGTGACTGAGGGATAGACAGACAACTTTCTTGAGCCTCTTTTGACAGGACAGGTAGTGGCCATCCGTCTGCCAGCATTGACATAAAGTGACCAGCCCTCCTCACACTGTGATATCACAGTGGGTATTACAAACACACTGCCACCCCATCGTGGACCTGTGGCCTCTGCCCATCGACTCCCCCTGCTCCACTCCAATGCAGCACCCACAGTGTCATCGTCTGCAGTTATGTTCAGTAACTACAAATTGAACATTATCTCAATTAACAAGGTACCTCCAGGGCGTCTCCCAGCCGACTATTCTGGCCCAATTGTCCACACCGTCATCAGGCCCTAATCAACTAATGATGGCTGAAAATGAGGGAGGTCCATCCCAATAAATTCACAGGAAAGCCATTTTTCTCTTTTAATGCCCTTCTCCCTCTTCTTCTTTCTTCCCACGGCACAGTGCAGTAAATTAATGTCACCGCGGTTATTACACTACGGCTGCTATGCAAGTATTCAAGAGATGGCCCTGGAATATTTTATTCCAGCATTTATTTGTCCATAAAATAAAATGGGATTTATGGTGTGACTCTCCAGTTTGAGGGTTGCATGGACGGCAGCTGGGGCACATCCTTATCTCTTCCACAGGTAAAGATATAGCGACACTTCTTCAGAACAGGAGCACTCGGAGCAAGGGGTCCTGAGACTGGAGGGGTGCTTTTCCCCTAGGATTCACTGAGGTACCTGCAGGAGGGGACTTTGGTCTAAAGAGCAGGGTGACTTTGAGAGGAGAGATTTTAATGTATAAGAATGCAGCCCAGTGGTCCTCTCCTCACTTTGAAAGCTTACTGTAATTTCTCCCGCAGTCATGGGAGCCATTGTCTGACCTCCCTCACTACAGCAGAACCCTATGATGGGCTAATTTTGGTTGCTTCTTTTTGTCTCTTGTGATCTGTTCTCAGTACCAGGGCAGCCACATCAGGGAGAGCAAGGCTGAGACCCAGCAGTAGTTTGTTAAAATATGCCGCCTGCACGAAACTCTTCCCCGGGAAGGCAGAGAGGCTCCACCTTGGAGAACGCGCTGGGAAATTATAATTCATTGATTTTGAAAGCCAATCATTTCGTATTTTGACTGCTGGCTTAGGAATATTCATATTTTACACCGCATTTAAATTTTCCTGTGCCATTAAAATCCCAGAGCTCTATAATTAGGCCTCTCCTGATAGTTACGGATGAGGTCTGCCTTCCAGGGAGAGTAACCAGGAGCCACTGGGAAGCCTGGGTGTGCAGGAGGGCATCCTCTAGGTGGTGGGCATTGCCTGAATCCCTGCTTTCTCTCATAGGCAGCTTTCTTTAAGCACCCATTCTCCATGGGGACTGAGAACAGAGTCTCTAGAGAAGGCTGCAGCCATTGCCTGCAGCCCTCTTGCCTGTTCTCGGGCTCGGCTCCTGTTTACCCACTCCAACACAAATTTGCATTCTGAAAGCCGAATCCTGGACGCCGATGATATTTATGAAATAAAATCCTGCCGGTTGCAGCATCTAAAACAGATGTGGCTCGCCGCAGCTCTGTGTGTACAAAGCTGCTTTGCCCAGAAAAAAAAAGAGAAAGAAATGGGAGATTTCTCCAGAGGTAAATATTGTTTTAGGAACTGAAATATAACACAGAGCCGTTCTGGTACTGTCCATGGAAGCCATGTCCTATGGCTGACGAGATGTCTCCCATCTGGGCCTACAGGGGTCCCTCACACCATCTTCCATATTTAGAAAAAATGTGCTCCCCTAAACCTGAAGTCACTGAGCCTTGGGGTCCTGGCCACATCTCACTAGTCAGGTTTCTGCTGACAGCCACCGAAATATTGGGTAATGAAGATGGAAAGCCAATAAAGGGGGGGGGGGCATTAAGAATTGCTTAGAATGGATTCTGTATGCAATTACTTCCGTTTTTGCTAACTATTGTGTAAACAACACTTTTAACAAGGCAATTGGAATCTTGAAGACAATTCTGCTTAGAGATATAGCTTCAATTTATTATATGAGAATAACCGAAAACTTGGCTTCTGCTGCGTTGCAGTCAATTTCCAAGGCATGCACATTTCGAATGCGTGATTAATCATGAGTGCAGGGATTGTCAATAAACACCCAAAGTCTCAGGCTGGAGCAGCCTGCTCATTCAGTGTGGTCATCCTAATCCGCCACAGTGGGGCAGGCATAGGCACCAGCTCCACCTCTCCAGGGTCCACACAGAAGATCAGTTTTTCTCTCTGGGACTTCATCCAGCACATTCACAGAAGCACCAGACTCTATCTCAGCCCGGCAGTGGCCTCTGGCCTCCGGTAGCACCACCATGCATGGCGTGGCTGACAATCCCCAGCCATTAGATCGTGGTAGGACACCCGGGTGGTAGAATCTCACCATAGAAGGGAAAGACTTATCTTAAATTTGGACGCTTCAAACAAAATCAAAACAGATGAAAGAAAACAAAATCAATTGGTCAGTTTGAACAAATATGTTTTATTTTCTTGTATTGTTTTTGTTGTTGTTCTAGTTTGACTTATTTGAGTGGTTGGTGGGGTTTTGGTGATGGTGGAAGTCTTGTTTACTTTTGAGACAAGGTCTACATATAGCCTAGATGGGCCTCGCCATCCTACTGCTATCGCTGAAACAGCAGGCCTCTGCTGGCAGGCCTATCCAATTCTGTTTTATCTTAAAACTAGCAAATTTGGGTAGCAGAAGAGATGGCTTGGTGGTTACAAACACTTCCTACTCCTGCAGAGCATACTACTTTGGTTCCCAGTGCTCACGTGGCAGCCCTCCACTGCTGTAACTGAGATTCCTGGGGGTCCTATGACCTGTCTTCAGAGAGCACCAGGTGCACATGAGGTGCACCACACTGATACACATAAAATATAAATAAGTAAGGCTTAAAGATATCTGAACGTTTTTGGAGCTGAGGCTGGTAGTCTACTACTTGGCATTCAGGAGGCTAACACAAGACCATCACTGAGATTCCAAGGCCATCCTATCTTACGGCGTAAGATCTTATTTCAGATAAGCAAGCCATTAACCTGTCTTTATCATATGCAGTTGTATCAGTCATGAGCCTCATCTTTCTTCCTGTTTCTGGGGTGTTTGTGTGTGTGTGTGTGTGTGTGTGTGTGTGTGTGTGTGCACTCTTTCTTTCTCCAGTATTCTTTTGCAATGCTAGGCAGGTGCTCTATCACAGAGCCACACCCTGCCCTGTTGGCTATTGATCAAACCTAATTTCTTATGCATAGTTCTTCCAATTTTTCCTTCAGTTCATGTGCATGTGTGTTTTGCCTCCATGTATGTCTGCTCCAATACCTGCAGTGCTCACACAGGCCAGAAGAGGGCATCAGATTCCCTGGAACCAGGGGTACAGATGGTTGTGAGATACCATGTGTGTGCTGGGAATGGAGTCCATATCTTCTGAAAGAGCAGCCTGTGCTGTTAACCACTGAACCATCTCTCCAGACCCCTTGGTTCATGATAAGAACATGTATGCTTTTACGTGTGCCCAGAATGGACAGTTTATTAAAAAACAATCTACATCTATACATATATGCACATAACAGCATATGCATATATGTATGTGATATATTGTTCATGTATACTCCTTGTATATATAGTATATGTATTCTAAATATACAGTGCATTATATTGTTCATGTATTCAATTTGTATATAAATATAGTATATTCTATATTTAAAATATATACATTGTAAGTGTATGTTAATCTGTGTTCTAAATACATGTGTTTGTAATATATATTTACACACACATACATATATATATATACACACACACACATATATGTATACACACAGACACACACACAAACACACATATATATATACACACACACACATATATGTATACACACACACACACACACATATTGTTTCTGGGTATTAATCCCTGAAGCTAAGTCTCCCTAACAATGGAGAACAAGGATGAACGACGACATTGGAAAGTCACACATGTCCTCCAGACAGCAGAGTAGCTGCAGAAAAAGGAAAAGTAAAATAAAAAGCAGGTGTTTCTGCCTGGTGTCTGCGAGGACCCTTAATGTGTTTTCTTTACCTGCTAATTAGTTGAGTCTTTTGCTGAGGGGCCCAAGCCATTTGTCACTCGGGGTGCACAGTTCGCTTTGAAATGAACCCTTATTGGAGAAAGGGGGTTTTCTTCCCCTCCCCCACACCCAGACTGGGGCAGCACAGTCTCTGTCAAGTCCCTGCCAGTGCTTGCACACACACCCCCACACAAAGATCTACACACACACACACACACACACACACACACTCCTCACACACAGCTTGGATGAGGGCAACTTGCAGAAAGGATGGATTGCATAAACATCAGAAAGGCACTCAATGCCAAACACCTTTCTGAGAAGGAGAAAAGAAAATAATGAAAATAATCAGGTGAGTTCACTTCATTCTTCCTGCAACCTAAAAATAAATGCAAGGGGCTTCTCCCGGCTTCGGGGAACGTGTATGGATTTCTTGCTGACATTCGATTCTCTGAACTGAATGTCACACTTGCTGAGAACAGTTAAAAAAAATAATAACGCCAGACTGTTATCATTATTAGAAGGGCAAGAAGAATGAAATACCATGATTATCATTAGGAAACCCTGTAAAACATATTTGTACATTATCTTGGGGCAAATACACATGTCATCTCTTGTCAATTGTTAGGCAAAGAACGAGGTAATGTGTTGTTTCCAGCCAGCCCTCCCCATAGCTTCGCACAAGACGGAAAAGAAGTGTGGGGTATGCGGCAATGGCAGAATGTGCTAGCACTGAGTGTGGGGACACTCAGAGACTGGTGGCAGTCGGGCCAGCCAGGAGAAGCAGCGGAATAAAGAAGTCTGTGTCTCGGGTGGTCCCTTGAAAAGCTGGACTGAGCCAGGGTCCGGGCCAGGGTTAGCGAACTGACAGGGAGGGTCTTGTAAGTGTGCTGGGGCGCAGAGCCTTTTCAGGAGGCCACCAGGTTCCAGGGAATAGACTGTGGGTATGCCTCCTCTGAGGACCTGTGTGTCACAAACAAGCTTCGGGGCGGAAGAAAGCCTTGAACAATGTCTGGAGAGAGGAGCATTGCCACATCGCCCGACCTGCGCAGTCTCATTTTATGTGTCTGCAGATTATATCCTCTTTGTTTTCTTGTATTGCGCTTCAGCCTCTAAATCCATCTGAGAGCACCATGAAAACAGAAATCCATAGGGGTGCACAAACCGTTTCATGTCAGGGAGGCAGGGCTTCAATATCTCACTTTGAGTCCCTTCTTCCAGCCCTCAAGGTCCACCAATCCCAAACTCCCGGCCTTTCTCATGTCAGGTGTGATGGTACCCACCTAGGATCCCAGCACGTAGTAAAGCACTGTTTCAAAAGATTTATAAGTTGTAATGTAATGTAATTTAATTTAGTATCTTTGGTTCGTGTGAAACGGGTCTCTTAACGGTAGCTTCCGGAGTTCTCCTGATTCCTGGGAGTATCCAATCAGCTCTCTGCTCTGAGGTGAATGTCACTCAACAGCCTTTGAGGAATTTTTAAGAACAGATGGAGCTCTCGAGGTTCAGGGTCTCAGCCAAGGCCCCCAGGTATGTTCTTCCTGTTTCCAGGGCTTTCTCGACTCCTCTCTAGACAGATGGTCCAGAGCGGGTTTGAAACACAGGAACATTGATCTGCACTGCTGCAAAGAAAAGATATCTTCCTTAAGTTCCAGAGGGCATACTGTGTAGAAAAAATAGCTATCTCCAGTCCAGGCCCTCTTGGCCACTGACGCTCTTAGCATACTCCCCAGGCTTAACATCATTCCTTCCAACTCTAAATTCAGAGGCCGTGGAGGTCTAAGGTTACACAAAGGTGCAGCTATAGCACAGGAGTCAAGGCTGGTCTGCACAACCTTAATGACATCTTGTCTCAAAATACAAATAAAGAGAGGGCTGGGGGTGGGGCTGAGCAGCATTTGCTTGTCTAGAATCCCCCAGTGAGGGGCTTGAGTGTTGCTCTGTAGTGCAGCAAATCCACCAGTAAGGGGCTGGGAGCTCAGCTCAGTGAAGCAAGAGTTTGCCCAGCCCTGGACTAGCCTGAGTTTCAGTTGCAAGCAACACACAGACATAGGCACACATACACACACACAAGCACACATGCACACGCATGAGCCACAGGCTACCTACACTGACATTTGGGAAGTCCTGTTCTCCAGCCCACTTTGCCTTCATTCCCAGGACACAAGAGACAAATCTCATCTTTAGTAATTGGCTCATCTTGGATCTTTTAGATTTTTTTTTTTTGTTCTTCTGGTTTTAGCTCTAATTTTTCAAATTGACATTATTTCATTTTCTAAGCAGTTACAAGCAGGCAGGTAGATGGTGTTATGAGGAGGTGGCTTATAAGACAGTCTAGAAACTGTCTGCCCACATCACTCTGTATAGACCCCCCCCAACCTCCACCCACCCTTTCCATTCCTAACAACTTCTTGGTGCTCCCCAGAGTCCAGGGTTTTCCAGGGCTCTGCATGGACCCCACTGATCTCATTGGTGTGCATATCTCCCCCCCAAGACTCTTCACAGGCCACCCCTGTTTCCTATATCCCCTCTTCTTTACACTATCCCTAGTTCACCCAGAGGAAGCTACTGTCTTTCTGGGAGGACCTCCTTTTCTCTCCCAGCAAAGCAAGCATTTCATTCTCTCATTGAATTTCTGATAGTCTCTCCCAGACTTGCTTATTGGTTCAGGGTGGGCTGTTAAGTCATGAAAACTGTGAGGACGTAAGCTTTAGGTGTCATCCTTTGTACATACAATTCAGAGTATTAGTTACAAGGGTCTAGAGTCAGTCCAATTCAGGACTGCCCTGGACTGGCCAGATAGAGAAGTAGATGAAGTATTTGACTAGCCCAGGTACCACTTAAAAGCCACTTTCTTGTCAACATGTAGGTGTATGTCAGGCAGTCATGGAGCTACAGGAAGACTTAGTGGGCCTGGCTGGGGGAGGGACCCCTCTTACATACTCCACAGTAAGTTACTAAATAAAGGGGAGGCACTGGCTCAGCATCAGGAAAGACCTATCAGCAGCAGTAAATCACCTCTCATGGTCACCGCCCTACAAACTGGGAAGGAGGAGAAACCGTGACCCAGGGAGGGTTTAGGGATCCAAACTGCCCTCTTCCAAGACTCTCTGTCTCTTCAGCTCACTTCTACCCAACTTGAACTTGAGGCTCTGGTCCACCACCCTCACCATTTTGGGCCACACCCAAGAACCACTGATATTCTATTTTACTTAATATCTTTATTTAATTTATATTCATCCTTTTTTACTTAAATAGATCTAATTTTTAAAAGATGCTTTATATCATTACCATGAAAAAAAAAACCTAATAGCACTTACCATAAATATAAAATAACCATTAAAAAAGCTTATAATGGAAACGAGACCATGTAATTAAATTCCAGCTCAATATAAAGGCTTGGTGAAGGCTGAGCCTGCTCACTCCATTAAAAGGGGAGGCGTCCAAGTGTGCTGGAGCCCATGCGAGCCTTCGTGCCTGACCCTGAAGGACTGAGAGCACCCAGGGAGTCCTCACTGAGAGCAAGATGCATGGGTTCCCACTCATATGGCGAGACATCACTAAATGCCAAAGGCTCCCTCAGTAGTCCTGAATGATTTGGGGGTGCTAGACTCAAACTGGTAACAACGATGGTGCTACTGTTCATTTGTATAGGCATCACCAAGTAAGTGGAAGATTGTCGGAACTGGGCCTGGTGGTGCAGGCCTGTAATTCCAGCTGCCTGAGGGGCTGGAACAGGAGGATAGTCAAGGCCAGCTTTGGCAGCCTTGTCCAAAAATAAACAAGTAAAAGAGAAAACAGGGCTGTATCTCAGTGGTAGGGTGCTTTCTGTAATCCATCAGTACAGAGCTGGGGGCGTGGCTCAGTGGTAGAGCCCCTGCC
>JADRCH010000246.1:1739489-1763839 GCA_019843965.1 Rhynchomys soricoides | reverse complement strand
GAGCCCCTGCCTAGAATCCTCCAGTGAGGGGCTGGGGGCGTGGCTCAGTGGTAGAGCCCCTGCCTAGAATCCCCCAGTGAGGACTGAAGGAGGCAGCTCAGTGGTAGAGCCCCTGCCTAGAATCTACCAGAGAGGGGCTGGCTGTGTGGCTCAGAGATAAAGCACCTCTCTAGGAACGCAGAGGTCCTTGGAGTCATCACCAGAACCATAGAACAAAACTAAATCCCACTGACTTAGGATTGTGCAATAGGAAGCAGAGAACCTGGAAGCCACCACTTGGCCGTGGAACTGTGGGAAAGTCACCCTCTCTCCCCTATCATCAGCTTCCAGAGGGTCAAGATGATTCCCAGTCTCCCCTCAGAACATGCATCTGTCCAGTCTTTACGCCCTATTCATACTTAGCAAGAGAGCCATGTTAAAAAAAAAAAAAAAAAAGTTTAATGTCATGTGACACGAAGTACGTGGTACCAGAAAGAGCCACCCAGGACCACGTATGTGAAGCCTCTTCCTCAAACCAGAGAAATGTGACGCTTGACCATAAAATAACAAAGCAAAGCGAAGAAAAAAATGAACCCCTAAACAACACAGGAACCTGAAGCTTCTTGGTGTCAAAATAAAAGTCCGAGCCACATAAAAGAAATAGCTGAAAGCCAAGGACTCCCATCCTCCTTAGAGCCTGTTTCAAGCCAGGAAGAGTGTGTGTGTGTGTGTGTGTGTGTGTGTGTGTGTGTGTGTGATCATCAGAATTCACGTGAGAAAACACAGCCCCCATCCTTTCTGCGAGTGCGATTAATACAAGCAGTTAGAGAAAGGCTTAAAAACTGAAGCCATACATTATCTTCCCACCCTCCCCCTTGCACATATAGATTTTATTTGACCTATTGCTTTTAAAATAGAATACCTTCCCAGGCACTCCTTCCATGGCAACACTGAGAGACAAAAGAGGAAAAATGCAGATCAATTCTACATTACATGTATGTTGCCGCATTTGGCAAAATCAAACGAGATCTTTTCATCTCCGTCCTGGAAGGAACAAAAACAGTGTAATATTATGAAACCTCACAGAGTTTTATTTCCCGGCGTCTTTTGTGTCCAGCCTTTTAAATTCAAGTTTTTCTGCCTTTTTTACTGACAAGCCCACAATTTTCAGAAAAGAAAGCTAGCATTAATTAAGACAGTGCCAGATGTAATTTTCTTGGGAAGTAAATTTCTCCACAACTAAAGGTTACGGAGACCTTTTCACTGTCAAAATTTACTACAGCCTGTGAATGTTAATGTTTCTAATGAAGACATGTTCTCTGTCCCTGAACTTAAAAGTACCCAGAGAAGAAGGCAGGGGGGGGGGGGGACTAGATTTGACGAATGTATCCACAGTCTGCATTAATGTAGGGAAACCTCGGCTGCCGGTGCATGCTGTAATTACACTGTTTGGATTGCCTCATTTTCTAAACAAGGACCATGGCCACAGATTGGCAATTTTACACGAACAGTGTGATTGGAGTAGGCACCTTATGTTACAAATGAGCCCTGACTATCATAAGCATTTACCCCACTGGGTTTAAGGAAGTGCACCTTGACTCCTGGCCATCAGGAAGGAAGCTGGCCAACATGTGCCACACACCACATTCCACGTCCTGTATCTCCCAAGACTGGAGCATTCTGGACTTCTGACTCCATATCCCACATCCTGTATCTCCCAAGATTGGAGCATCCTGGGCTTCTGACTCCATATCCCACATCCTTTATTTCCCAAGATTGGAGCATCCTGGACTTCTGACTCCATTCCTGTCTCTCATACTCAGAAGGCAGCCTGGCCATTGGGAGATACTAAGATAACCTGTTCGTGTCCTTGATTTTGATTTAATTTTGAAAATCTGGGCAGCAGGGATGTCAGAATCTTCTGCCCAGATGCATGGAAAATACTGCTATGTTGAAAGAGAAGTGGAATCTTTCCCCAGTCCCCTGGGGCATCATGATGCTATGGCTTAATGTCCCTAGAATGAGAGGTTGGCAGGTCTCAGTCTCACACCGACTTCTTGATATTTTCTCTTCAGTAGAATTAGGAGAAGTGGCATGACCCTACTCAGGGTAAAAAGATGCTCATGTCAGAAATCAATATAGAAGCTCTTCAAAATCTATATAGAACTTCTTTAAAATTATGTGTCAAGGTAGATGCCTAAAGGAATGTAAGTCAATACAGAGATACCCAGATATCCATGTCTATTACCTCATAACAGCCTAGGTATGAGGCTAAATATCCATCAGCAGGTCAGTGGAAGGACAGATGAAGAAAGCGTGGTACTTAGATCTTTATTCAGTCATAGAGAAAGAGACTGCCATTTATGAGGAAATGGATGGAACTGGAGGTCATCATGTTAAATAAAATATGCCAGACTTTGTGAGCTCCTCCCTGTCTCTGCTGGGATCTGGGATGGCTTGATCTTGTGCTGGTCTTGTGCGTGTCATCAGAACGTCTTTGAGCTCATGTTTGCAGCAGCACTGTCACGTTATGGATGCCAACTACCATTGTCTCTTACCGTTTTTCCGTCTCCTTTCTGGGAAGCTTTGGCAATTGATGGTTGCTAGAGAAAACGGGGTAATTTTGTTCAGAGAGGAGGGCTCTGAGAGTCTGGAGATACTCCAGTGGGTGATCCTTTGTATATGAAACGCTAAAGTGAGCTCAGACGTTTTAAGGAGAGAGAGTGCATGAAATTGTGAGAGAGAATGTCTAAGGGAGGCCTAAGGAGGGAGCTGGGGAGAGGGGGGAGTGGCCTGATGCAAGCACAGTGTACGTGTGTATGAACTTCTCAATGAGTAACTTTAAAAATAAGCTAGACTGACAAATATCACATGTTTTCTTTTATTTATTGGATATATGAATTTTAAAAAATAAAGATATGAAAATAGGGTGGGAGACTTTGGGAAAAGAACAAGGACAAGATGGGAGTAAATAAAAGATAGCAGTGAACATGAATAAAGTGTACAACACACGAGTGGAAAACCATCATTTTATACAATGTGTGTGTGTGTGTGTGTGTACATACACTGCTGTCAATAACTGTCTAAAAGACGCTTAATCCGTCTGCCAGTTAGTGGTTTTCAGGAACCTCAGCCTAAGAGAACAAGACCTATAATTTCTCCAAAGATATTTTCCAGATGTAAATTCATCAACAGCCAAACAAGCATCCAACACAGGCTAACTTAATACATTATGGTACACCCCGAATAGAATATTGAATGAGTATCAGCCCTCCTAATAAAAGCCGCCCTTCAAAGGGAAGTGAGTTACTATGTGACAGTTAAAAGCAAGACTTAGAACTTCGTGCTGTCTACTCTGTAAAGACAAACATACAGGATGAGAATGCGCCCAGCTGCTAACACGGGGCACGGGGGGAGGGGGGAAGGGTATGTGAGGCTTTAGGAGGTAAATTACTTTTATTATCTTTAAAAAAAAAATGACTCAAGAAGTCATGTACCAACCTTTTCATTGTCACCAAAATCTTAGGATATGTTAAAAAAAAAAATTTTATTGTTTGAAAAACTTTACATGCATCTTTTTTCACTTTTGTATTTTATTATTCGTTTGTTTCTTATTTATGGTTTTCACTACATCTCCACTGTCCTCATACCAAGGCTGAGGGAGGTGACTCAGTAAAAAGAAAAGGGTCCCAAGAGCAGGCAAAAGAGTCAGAGACACCCCCACTCCTGCTGCTAAGAGTCCCACAAAATCACCAAGCTAAGAACCGGAACGTAGACACAGAGGACCTAGCACAGACCCATGTAGGCTCCATGACTGCTGCTCCAGTCTCTGTGAACCCCCATGAGCCCTGCTCAGTTGTTTTCTGCGGGCTGTGTTCTCTAAGTAGCTTCCACCTCTCTGGTACCTACAATTCTCCCTCTTCCATAGGGTTCCCTGAGCTCCAAGGGGAGGAACCAGATGGAGATCTCCCATGTGGGCTCGTTCCTGGCCCAACGGGTCTGGCATTTGACTGTGGGTCTCTGCATCTGTTCCTATCAGCTGGGCTGGAGAGATGGTTCAGCCATTGAAGGCCAGGCTCTGAATCAAAAAATACGTGCAAATTTGAATCTTATCCACTCTCTGTTTCCTCCCCAGTTCCTTCTGTACCTCCCTCCACCACTCCCCCTCCTAACCTTATTGCTCTGTTTGTAAAGTCACTGAGCCCATTTAATGCTGCCTGTGTGAGGGAGTGTGGGGTCACCCACGGGAGTGTGGCAAGCCTCTCGGTGGCAGCATTCCTGAAGAAAAACTCTCCCTCACTAGCAACCTCGTTTGTTTAATTTTGTGCTATATGGATGAATGTTGCCTGTGTGTACGTGTGGGCACCACATGCATACAATGCCCACAAAAGCCAGGAGAAGGATTGGAAACCCCTGCACTGGAGTTACAGATGGTTGTGAGCCACCACGTGGTTGCTAGGAACCAAACCTGGGTCCTCTGGAAAAGCACCAAGCACTCTTAACTATTGAGTCATCAGTCCAGCCCCAATAAACTGTCCTTAACATAGAAAGCAAAACCATAATTAAGTCCTGTAGGTGACTCTGTTCACTCTCCTACTGACTGACAGAATCCAGCCAAATAAGCTGAGATGGGAAGCCTTTGAGACTTCCACGAATCTCCATTTAGCAGAAGCTAAGCGATAGCTCAGTGACTGTTCCTCCCTTGGCAAGCTCCCTTGGTATGTGACTTTAGAGTCTCACTCATAGATGAGATCTAGCTTGGTCCTCCAGTGTGGAGCAGCATCAAGCAGTAGATATGCAGGGTCCCTTGTAAGGAACACTTTAACAGGGACACAGGGGTATCGGTAGGTACCCTGGGAGAAGTCATCTTGTGGAGGAATGTCACTAACTGAGCAGAAGTCCCAGTCAGGGTCTCCCTCACTAGGTACCTGCAGGAGGGAGAGGAGAAAGTGGCTCACCAGGTCACAGCATCTCTACACAGCCTGATTTCCCTTGACAGGTATAGAGAACCTGGAGTAAAGAGACACTAGAGGGCTTACCATGGAGGCAAGCTATACAGCGCACATACACAAGTCATGAAATACGTGTAGAGTGTCATGGGAAAGGAAAGCTCCCTTGTGTCTGTGGAAAGGGTAGACTCAGAAAGCTGGGAAGACACTAGAGTTGCCTCTGGTGACTAATACACTTGTATCCACAGGCAAGGACGACAGGGGCGTTACAGGAACATCCTGTGCCGTATTAGATAGAACCCAGCCTCTGTGGTACCTTGCCCTTAGCTTCATTTCTTTCATTCTAGCCAACAGCATCATCAGGGAGACCCCAGGGGGAAAAAGCACATCAATGTCTCCATCCACTAGTGTAAGTTCTTCCCCTCTCCTGGATGAAAAGAAGAAGCCCGGAGGGTAAGGAGGGTGTCTGCATCATCCTACAGAGTACATGTATGACTGTGTTAGCCTTTGCCACTGGAACAGATGATGGCCAGGAGCAATTTGTCTTAGTTAGGGTGCCATTGTTGTGAACAGACATCATGACAAAGGCAACTCTTACAAATGACAGCATTTAACTAGGACTGGCTTACAGTTTCAGAGGTTCAGTCCATTATCATCATGGTGGGTAGCATGGTGGTACACAGGCAGACATGGTGCTGGAGAAGGAGCTGAGAGTTCTACATCCTTATCCAGGCAGCCAGGAGGAGACTCTCCAAACCCATCCACACAGTGACACACTTCCTCCAATAAGGCCACACCCACTCCAACAAGGCCACACCTACTCCAACAAGACCACACCCACTCCAACAAGGCCACACCCACTCCAACAAGGCCACACCCACTCCAACAAGGCCACGCCTCCTAATAGTGCCACTCCCCATGCACCAAGCGCATTCAAATTACCACACAATTTAAAGGCGAGTATGTTTTATTTTGGCTCATCTACTGTTGGCTGATTCCAGTTTCTGTAGCACAGGGAGGCAGAGTATCACAAAAGAAGGGTTTGGGAGAGAGGGGCTACTCACTTTACAGCAGCCAGGGAGAACAAAAGACAGAGTGAGGAGGGAAAGGGGACAGAGAGAAGACAATGATGCATATGTCTGAGGCATAGCCTAATGGCTTCAGCTGGCTGCCACATTCCACACTTTACTACTTTCTAGTAATCAAAATATAATTCGAATCCATCAATGGATTAAAACACTGATTGGGTCTGAATGCTTATGATCTAAATACCTCTGAAATCATCCTTACAGACACACCCTATAATTGGGCTTTACTAGTCTCCTGGGGTTGCTTCAATCCAATCATGCTGGCAGCCAAGATTAGTGATACGACTACTTTTATTTTTTTTAAACTTGTTTTTATGTGTGTGTGTGTGTGTGTATGTGTGTGTGAGCTCTCTCTCTCTCTCTCTCTCTCTCTCTCTCTCTCTCTCTCTCTCTGTATATGTATCACATTTGTATGCAGTGCCCATGGAGACCAGAAGGGGGCGCTATATCCCTTGGAGCTGGAGTTAGGGTGCTGAGACTTGAACTTAGATCCTCTGTAAGAACAGCAGGTACTCTTTAACTGCCTAGCCACCTCTCCAGCCCACTGTGCTGTTTCCTAAGTTAGAGTACAATCCCACTGACTTTTGTTCAACCTGAACCACTCTGACTTTTAGCTCATATCTCTCTGCCCAGCTTTCCTAAGTCTAGGGTATGCTGCTGCCCAGTAGCTTTTAGCTTTTAATTCCCAATCCTTTGTGAACCATAGCGGGACAGGACAAGGCTTGGGAGCAGAGATGGGCAGGCAGGATATTATAAAGTCACTTTACATAAATCACTTTCAACTTGCAGCTACCACATTGTTGATTCATGCTTCCATCCTACCTACTTAGAAGTGACCTTGGCTCCATAAAATGCCACCTCTATCCTCAGCCAACTAAGAGGGTTTACTGATTTCTTCCCATTTGGCTTGTATGGAGTCCCAAAGGCTGAAACCATTGGCCTTCTGAACAGAACAATGTGTGAGGAGGCTTGGGAAGAACGCATTGCAGAAAGTCCTAACGAAACAGGAAAGAAAGGCACAGCCAGCTGTGTGAGCTTCAGAAACTGGCGGAAGCTGGGCTAGCTGCTGAGACGGGTTCAGGATCATCCTCATTTGAAGAGGGAAAGCAGAGGTCTGGGCAGCTGAAACTGTGAAGCCCGGTGTGAGGATGCACACCTGTAATCCCCACACTTGAGAGACTAAGGCAGGAGGATTGTGAGTCTGAGGCCAGCCTGGGCTGCACTGTGAGACTCTGTCTCAAGAAAATAAGAATGTGTTTTATACAGTATCTAAACCTCCTGCTGGGCCAGATGAAGCCTGGGTGCAACCAGGCTGTGGCCTTTGACTAGAACAAGCCAGAAAGCTCAGTATTTCCCCATTGCCATGGCCACAGAGTGAAGGCAAAGCCGGGAACTCAGCCCTTGGCAGCTTGGGTTTTCCTCTCTGTCTCAGCAAAACAGAAAAGCTCTGGCCACTGGCATTTTTCTTTGGGAGTGCCATCCATGTCCCTGAGAGTGTCCCCTTCAGACCACTGTCCTTGTCCCTCCTTTCTGCCACACACAGGACCACACGCTGTTGTGAGGCACCAGCTCATCCTGTGCTCTAGGCCTGGAGCTCCCTGCCATTTCCCCAGACACTCCCCACTGTTTCTGCTCACACAACCCTGTCCCCAGCAGGAGGCTGCTGCCTGCCTGTCTGACAACTGTCAGCCCAAGGTGTGGACACTTTCTCCTTGGTGGCTTCCCCTTTTTCATTAGGTTTGACAACGCATTTTTCTGAGATTAATAGTGCAGGGGGGAGCCAGGATAGGAGGCTTTTAGTGGTGACAAACTGCCAGGCCCAGGTGGCTCTAGATACTGTGTTGCAGCAGGAGCAGACCCAGAGCAGAGCCCTGGAGCTGGGGGAGAAGAAGATGCTAGCTGTCCTGTCCCCAGAGCCTGGATCTAACACAGCTGTCACCTCTTCCTGACCCTATTCTGTGCACAAAAGTCAGGCAAGCCTGGTCCACAGACACAGGAGCAGAGCTCCCAGAGACCCTGTCTCTTCCACAAGCCAGGTCTCCTGTGGAAGGTCACAACGGCTAAACTACTTCCAAAGAGGTCCCACTAGTGGGAGGGCAGAGACCAGGAAAGCCCACTTTGCGGGTCAGCTCTCCACACTTACCCGCACCTATTCTAGTTCTGCTTGCTCCCATCTGTCTTCCCCCTCTACTGGCCCCACTTAGGATTTCCTATATAGCAACAAGGGCTTAGGAACAGATAGGCCATAGAACACAGACGAGCGCTGGATCCTACAGATGTCCTTTGCTGTAGCACATAGAACAGTGAGCTCCACACTGATATTTGTCTGGACAGGAGCGGAGAAGCCTTTGGGTAAAATAAGGAAATTTTAAAAAAGGATACACGTTATCTATTCTCAGAAATCCTGTACATAGACCTACCTGCCAGAGGCACTTATGTACTCTCACAATGCATACATGTTGACACATATGCTTGTTCGGGTTCTTGTGCATACTCTTGGTATGTTATGTTCATTGACACATAAATGCATTCACAAACATGTATACAGAATCACATATACAGAGGCATGTGTGGAAGCGCCCAGGAAAATAGCACAGGCATGCACACATATCTACACTTTCCTGACAATAGCTTCTGGATCCGCCTCAGCTCCATCTTGAAAGCTCTGGGATGGAAGGATTCTTGGAATCCTCTGGACCAGACTCTGTTGGGCCAGTGAGCAACTTGAGGCCCAGAGGGGTGAAGGGGGTGAGTCTCCCAAGCCACAGGGTCTCTTATGACATGAGCTAATCTTGAAACAAGGCTTTTACCCTAGGTAAAACTGACCCAAACTTGTAAGACAATAACTGTTTCCTATTTGTATGGGGGGGCCCTTCTGTTACCCTTTTGAGAGCCTGCAAGGTAAGGTGCGTAAGGTGCTGAGGCACATCATGCATGGGTGAGGAAACCAAACATGGGCAGGATAAATTACATGCTTAAAAGTAGTAAAGGTAGGCCTGACTTCCACACGCTTGGTTTTTAGGCAGTCACGTGACCCATCCTGCTGTCTTCTTTTGAACCTGACCTGACTCAGCAGGAGTTCTTTCCAAGGTCCAACCCCATTATTCTATTGTATACTAAAGAGGGAAGCCTGGGACTTCTGACAGAAGTTCCTAGTTGGGGTTTTCTCTCACTTGCCCTGCCTATGTTTGTCAAGCTGTGGAGAGAGGGTAGCTGATATCTTTCAGGGCAGTTTGCTTCAGTGAATGAGCTCATGTGTAAGGACTTCCATGTTTCAGTGTGTGTGTGTGTGTGTGTGTGTGTGTGTGTGTGTGTGTGTGTGAGAGAGAGAGAGAGAGAGAGAGAGAGAGAGAGAGAGAGAGAGAGATACGGATATATGTGCTTGTGTAGGTATTCAAGCCTGTGTATCCCAAAGGCCAGAGGTTGATAGTAGATCTCTTTCTACATCACCCTCCGCGTTATTTTTTGAAGCAGAGTCTCTCATTGAACCTGGACATCATGGATACAACTAGACTACTTAGCCAATGAGCTCCAGGGATAAGGGCCTTTCTCCATCCCCTTTCTTAGCACCAATCTTACAGATGTGTGCCACCATATTTGGCTTTTATGTGAAAACTGGGATCTGGACTCAGCTCTTCATGCTTGCATGGCAGGAGCTTTATGGACTGAACAGTCTCTCTAGTCCTCCATTTGGCCGTTTTATGTAGCTTTGTTAACCTTAGACTCAAGATCCTTCTGCCTTAGCCTCCTGTGCACTGAGATTACAGGCTCGTGCCCCTGTGCCTGGCTCTATTTGTTACGTTATTGTTTCTCTGGCCAACTACCTGTCAGAAACCACTTAAGGCAGGGTTTATTTCAGCTTATGACACAGAATGACAGAGTGACTCTATCCATGAGACAAGAGATAAGAGGGAGTTCATGATAGTAGGAGTGTTTGGTAGAGGCTTGCTCGTTTCACATGGTAGTGGACCAGGAAGCAGAATAGACAGAACAGAACAAAGGCTGGAAACAACTTGCAAAATCCTGTCCAAGGTGACCCTCTTCTACCAGTCCTGGCATATCTCTTACGGGTTCCATGACCCTTCAAAATAGCACAGCAAGCCCATGAGAGTGTTCAAACATGAACTGGAGGTGACACCTCAGATCCAAACCATAGCACGTGGACATATTTTTAACACTGCATGCCTTTTACAATAAAATACTATTTGAGAATTGTTTGAAGGTGCTTGGGACAGTAAAGGCACAGATGGTCTTTCCTTCACAGAGTCTATCACTGGCCAACTGTCAGATCTGTCTCAGATACATCTGTCAAAGTGAATTCCTCTATAGTAATTCATTACAGAACTGCTAGGTGGTAGGTATGCAGCTGTTCACTGGAAACATTTTGCGCTATAGTAACTGTTGGGTGGAAATACATAAAGGGAACAAGAAGACGGTTAGGAGGTAGAGGTGTTTTGTAGCCAAGTCAGAAGAGCTGAGTAACCCTCATGGTGAAGAGAGAGAAACATGTCCCATAAGTTGTGCTCTGACTTCTGCATGCAAGTCCAGACAAAGAGAGAGAGAGAGAGAGAGAGAGAGAGAGAGAGAGAGAGAGAGAGAGAAGAGAGAGGAAGAAATATTTTAATAAAGAACAAGTAAAAACCTAAAACTAGCCAACCTTGCTCTTAACATTTCTCCTACCTCTAAGATCCAAAACAACTGAAGTGTCATATGTCCACCTAAACCACTGATATCAGATACTTGATAGTGACAATCATGGTACCCTCAGTGGGAGTGTAGACCTCTGTGACACTGAAATGCCTATGGTGTGCCAAGAGTCAGAGCCAACCCTGACAATGGGGCATGAGCCCTGTCTTTCACCTCCCGAAAGGTTCCTGGTGACCATGGATGAGCTCCCAGCTCTCCACGATGCCCCAATGGCAGAGGCAAACCCTGCTGTGAAGTAGGAGAGTAGATTCCAAGAAAGGTACAGAGTCCAGGATACCCACAAGAGTATCTACTTAATCTAAGAAAAGTTACAGGCAAGTGCCCAGGAAGCCACTCTTACAAGTTATAATAGACTGTTCCCCTCAAGTCCATGTATTGAACCCAAATCTCCAATGCAATGATATTAACTGGAGATACCACTGTATCATGAAGGTGGGGCTCTTACATATGAGTGGAGTAAGCACCTCGAAAGAGACACAAAAGACCAGAAGCTTCACTTATCGGTCAGGATGTCACAAGAAGATGCCTTCTGTGGGTCAGAAACAGGACCTTTATTAGGCATTGAGCCTACTAGGCCATTACCTTGGTAACGAACTGCCTAGCCTCCAAATCTGTGCTTGATCTATTTCCCCTGTTTAAAGCCACCTGGTGGCTCAGAGCTCCAAACAGTCAAGCATTTAAGCCAATGGCCACTTGAGGCCAAGATGGTGCTGACTCCCTTTCTGTTTTGACCAGAGATCCTCGGAAATGTCTGGAATGAGTGAACTGGCTCTGCATGAGGATGGTGTCAGGCACCTGGGTCAAGATGGGGAGGGGGAGGAGTTTTTCTTTCTGAGCATCAGGAAGAGGGGCGGGAATAGAAGTCTGGAGAATTTGAAAAACTTTGTCACATCACCTAGAACTTTCTGTTTCTTCCTTCTTTCTTCCTTTCTTTTTATTATACTTAGTATTTTCTAAAGTATATCAAATAATGGTAGAAAGAACTCTAGAATATTCTATCTCTTGGAGATTTCTTTTCCTTCCTTCCTTTCATGCTGGCCTCAGCCTCAAGATCTTCTTGCCTCTCCCTCCCATACACTGGTTTCACAGGGACACATCACCAGGCTCAGCCTCTCTTGGGGATGTTTCTGTCTGTTTTGTAGTGGGATAGACTCAGCCACAGTATCTCTGTGATTTCCACAATTTCTCAGAAAGTATAGCGGCTGAGACTCAGGGAGCACCAGGCTTCTAAGGGCACAGGACTGGTGTGTCGTGTAGCACCTGCCAGCCACCCTCTCTTAAGTGAAATGCATTCTATCTGAGCCCCAGCTGGCTCATTGTGGCTGCCTGGAAGTCCTTGTATAAGACCAAGTAAGATAATGACTGTGAATTGTTACAGAGAGGAATAAACACCCCAAGGACCTAACTGGGTGATGGAGATCTTCTTGTAAGACATCTGATAGTTCTACCATCCGGAACTGAAAGGTGTAGAGAAAGCAAGTACAGCAGTCTCTGTCATGGATGCTGCAGAAACAGCTCCCACTTTTTACTGACCAAACGGGGGCCAGTACTGCCATCCCCTCTGGGCTTTTTCTTTATTCCCCCCATTGAGTGAGCATCACAGAAGAAATACCAGGAAACAACTCTTTCCCATTGTGAGCCCTGCGTATATATGTCCAGACTCCCGGGGAATGAGCCCAAACTCAAGAGGCAGTTCCAGCCAGAGTGCAGTGGCACAGAAATCAATAATGCCACTCCTCCCCCAGCAAATGAGAGCAGTGCCCCAACACACTGATCTCCCATTAATTCTGGCTGACCAACAAAGCGGAGGCCACTGGCACGCCCAGAAATCCCGACCTCCAGCCTTCAGGGGGGGGGCAGAGCCCAGCCTCCCCCCAGAGGTTAATGAGGCAGTTGTGTTTCTGGTTAAAGACAGAGCAGACAAGGCCACTGAGTTCATTCAAACGTTTAGAATACCGAGCAGTTCACTGCAGAGGGAAGGCCGGTGGTGGTAAAGGGAAGGTAAGGGAGGGAGGCTGGAGACTGAACCTACAGGACCACAGAGCACTCCTGTCATAGAAGGGAGGAAGCAGGGTTGCTTTTTATTTCTCAAATCCTCTTTAGGAAGCTTCTCTTTGGTGCTAGGTCTGGTGGCCAGGGAGTTACAAGTTCAAGGTCAGCCTGGGTACAAACTGAGACCCTGCCTCAAACACAACACCTCTGCAATGCAGTCAGTGTCCTATGTCAATGTGGGATAAGTGGCCAGGCACACAGGTGAGACAGGTCGTATGTCAGATGTCCCCAACTCCAGAACCACTTTCCAGAAGGGAAGGCCATGCTTCTGCCCCTGACCTCTTCCTTTTTATTAATCCACTTTTTATCACTGTGATAAAACACCAGAGAAAATCAACTCAAAGAAGGAAGAAATGACTTTGGCTTGCGGTCTTAGCACACGCTCAATTGGCTCTCTTGTTGGGGTGCAACAACACTATTAGAGCAAATGATTAAATTTCAAAAAGTATTGTTCAAGGGTTCTACTTCAACCGGGCAGTGGTGGCACACGCCTTTAATCCCAGCACTCGGGAGGCAGAGGCAGGCGGATTTCTGAGTTCGAGGCCAGTCTGGTCTACAGAGTGAGTTCCAGGATAGCCAGGGCTACACAGAGAAACCCTGTCTCGAAAAACCAAAAAAAAATAAAAATAAAAAAAGGGTTCTACTTCTCAGGGTAGGGAGGAGCTTCCAAATCATCAAATGGAGTGATAAGATAGAAATGTTATTGGAATTTTATGTAAAAAGAAATGTTGATGATGGTGGTGACGTGATGATGATGATGAGGAGGAGGAGGAGGAGGAGGAGAAAGAGGAGGAGGAGGAAGAGGAGGAGGAGGAAGAGGAGGAGGAGGAGGAAGAGGAGGAGGAGGAAGAGGAGGAGGAGGAAGAGGAGGAGGAAGAAGAGGAGGAGGAAGAAGAGGAGGAGGAGGATGTAAACAAGTAGGAGCTGTGTGGCCCTGACTTATCTTCTGCAGTTTTTCTCAGTCTTTCCTGGGCTTGTCTCTTCCTTCATCCCCCCCACCCCCACTCCACCTTCATGGCTCCTCTGTCTGGCCTTCTGTCTCCATCATCTCCACGGACTTATTTTTACAATGGCAGTGAGCGCCAATCTCAGAAGCCTTGTCTACATGGCCAGTGCTCCCGCTGTGCCTGCTGCTCCCCAGGGTGGCTGAGGTTTGCAGGGAAAGAAGGACTGTGAGGAACGATGGTCACTTGGGTCAATCCCAAAATTAAGCTGAAAGGCTGTGAGGGCATGGGTGTTTCCTAATCTAAGAGCACTATCTTCCCAGCTCTGCTTCACACATGCACAGCTAACAGGAAACACAGGGTCATGGGGATTGTGTGACTGGTCCGTGGAACACGTCACAGTCGTCTTTCACTCTGTGCTTGCTTCAGTGACTGGCAAAGCATTTGTAAACAACTTGAACTGTTTATGCTGTCTCATGATGTCATTGTCATGACCTACCCTGTTGTTTCAGGGGCCTACATGATGTAGGACATCATGGTGGCAGGAACATGTGACAAAAACTACTCATCTCGTGGCAGACAGGAAGCAGAGAGAAAGACAGGAGAGACCAGCAACAAGACACCCAGAAGCCCTGCCTCCAATGGCCTACACTCTCTAGTTGTTTTCCCAAGTCCCCAGAGTCCCTTAAAAAAAGCCCACAGACTGAGGACCAATAAGCATGAGCCATCAGGCGGGAGGGCATTTCATGTGCAAACCATAGCACCCCACAGCATGCTCTGTGGGGCATGGCTAGCAATAAGCAATGATGTTGATTACTACCCTCTGGAGAAACACAAAAGCTTCCTAGCATCTACCAAAGATTTTTTTTTAAGACTTATTTTTACTTGGATTATGCGTATTGGCGTGGGGTGTGTCTATGTGTGGGCATATGCATGTGAGTGCAGATGCCTTCCAAGGCCAGAAGGGGGCAGCAGATCACCTGAAGCTGAAGTTACAGGAGGCTTTGGAGCCTCCCAAAGGAGGTGATGGACTCAAACTTCTGCCTTTTGCAATGTGTGCTCTCAGTGAGCCATCTTTTAAACTCCCTACTTAGAACTATTTAGACAAAGTGTGTGTGTGTGTGTGTGTGTGTGTGTGTGTGTGTGTGTGTGTTGCGTGCTTCTATGTCCATGCACTGTGTGCTCGGTGCCTACAGAAGCCAGAATAGGGTGCCACATCTCCTGGAACTGGAGTTACAGACAGCTGTGAGCTGCCACATGAGTGCTGGGATTGGAACCTGGGTCTGCTGAAGAGTGCCCAGTGCTCTTAACCTCTGAGCCATCTCTCCTGCCCCCACTTCGGATGCTTACGGAAGTTTCCTTGCATTCTCTCAGCCTCACACCCCGTAGCATTCATTATGCTGCTGCTGGGTACCAAAAGGCCATGCCAGGCACTGATAAGGACAGGGCATCTTGGGAGCCACATCTGTCCATGGGGAGTGTGTTTTGGAGGCTGTGGTAACTGAACAGAAGATATTCAGCACACCAAGCGTTAACAGGCAGTAGCAGGTTTGAGGAGGCTGAAGATTAGCAGACCCCTTGGAGTAAAACATGAAGAGCAAGAAAAATGCCATGGGTGAAAGGAACATATCTGTATAGCTGTGTGCCAGGGAAGGCAGGCTGCGCGGTCAGGAAATCCCAAGGGGAAGACACAGTAGCATTTGTCAAGTCTCTGTTCTGTGGTGATGTGGGTGGAGGGCAGGTTTGCTTGTGTGACAGAGCCCTGACCCCGAGCTGTCAGGTTTTGGCTGGGGGACACGCAAGAACTAGAAAAAGAAGGATTTGCAGGAGCTGTCCATAGGAACAAGGCTGAGATCTAGTAATGGGACTTCACAGTGTGTGTTGGTCAGTTTTATACCACCGTGAGCAAACCTCTGAGGGAAAGGGGATTGAGACAAAAAGTTTATTTGACTCATGCTTTCATGGAGTTCAGTCTTTTGAGGGTGACCTTCTTGTGGTCAGGCTCCTTGCAAGACAGAAATATGGCAGAAGGATACAGGGGAGGAAAGCTACAAGCCTCAGAGCAGCTGTGAAGAAGAAAGAAATGAGAGTTGAGAAGTGTGAGATAAGACACCCATCAAAGGTCACTTCCCCACTGACCTAATTCCTCCAAGGACACCTCCATCTCCCTGTTTCAACCTTCCTATCTCTCCTTGAAAATATGGATACGCCCATGAATGGGTCCACTGATGGTGTCTGAGCCTGTGTGGTTCAATCCTTACTCTGTAATTCGATCTAGTGGGTGAGAACCAGGCCTTTTACACAGGAGTCTTCAGACGGGCATTTCACAGCCCTTCCAAACCACGGGTTGGTGAGAACTGGAGTCTGGAGGACACTGGCCTTCAGCCCCATGCCAGATCGCTTTCACCATGGGAGCACAGCTATGCCTCTCAATTTTCCCATCCTTCCTGATTTGGTTATCACCCCTTTTCCTAAGGCAGGCAACTGAGAGAAATTTGGCAGAACCTAAAGAAATAGGCCAGATTTAAGAATGCCAAAAAGAAAATGCAACAGAAAAGTGAAAGAAAAGAAAAGAATAGAAAAGATGGCATGTGTGCATCCCGTGCCTTCCTATGATCTGAGCATCCAGTGGGGAAAGCCTGGATAGACACTCCTCTCCCGTAAGTAGCTCCTGATGCAGCTGAGAGAGTCAGATATGCAAGAACCAATGGACGTAGCAGTGACGATGGGAGGGATAAAATGGGCAAAGGGAGACATCCACACTCCCAGGTCCACTCAGTCATGAACCTGCTTGTGGTTGTTGGCAAGGAGCAGAGTGATTGTATTCTCTGAATGTCCACGGTACTCTGGGCGCTGTCCAGTCTAGAGGAAATGTAAAAGAGCAAATAGGTTACCTAATACCATGTCAGGAATCATCTAATGGGTCAAGGGCAGAGTGGCAATGTGAACTCAGGGAAGAGACGCCTCATCCAGGCTTAGGGGCCAGGAACATTCTCCTGGAGGTAGATGGCTCTTTGAAATGAGGGCAGAGATTAGTCAGAAGAGCAGCTGGAGGAAGCTGTAGCCTATCTCAAGGGTTTTGTGAAGACAGTCCTTATCATGACATTTGTGACCTTTCAAAGGGGAGAAATCGTTTTGAGTTTGAATGTGGTGGGGACCAGGGATGTGACACAGACTGGCTAAAGCACACTGACAAAACAGAATGGGACCAGCATGGTAGGCACTGCCAATTCTAGCCCAGGTCACAGTGTGCAACCTCAGTTAGGTTAAAAGTCAAGAGATGCCTCCACAGGTAGAGGACTCGATGCTCTTGCAGAAGACCTGGGTTCAATTCTCAGCACCCCACAACTGTCTGTAACTTAGTTCCAGAGGATCTAATGTCTTTGGGTGCTGGAGAGATGGCTAGGAGATCCAGGCTAAGAGCACAGGTCGCTCTTCCAGAGGCTCTAGATTCCATTACCAGCATCCACATGGTTGTTCACAATTGTCCTCAACTCCAGTTCCAGGGGATCCAATGCCCTCTTGGGACCTCTAATGCAATCAGGCGTATACATGGTACATATATCTGCATGCAAGCAAAACTTTTGTATACATAAAATAAATAAATGTTAAATTAAAAAATATTAAGGAGCACCTAATTGAGACAGTGCAGTCTTTCTGGTGGCAATCTCCTTTCTGAATTTTGCTTTCCACAGGCCAGGAGCTTCCTGACCAAGGTGGAGGGATGTGATCAGCATCTTGATGTGGAGTGTGGAGGGTTTGAAGCAGGAAGTGATGGGTGTGGAGGGGGTGGTGAAGGGCCCTGGATTCTGGAAGCAGAATGTTAGAGACTCCGGCCTCCAGAGGAATCCGGGGTGGGACACACAGGCTGAACCTAAACTCTGACCCACAGCAAAGCAGGATTCCTACCTCCCGCTTGCAAAGTTCCCTGTTGTTCTTTTATAACATGTAATAGCTGTAGATGGGGTACAGTGTAATATTGATGTGTACAATGAATACTGATCAAATCAGGGGAACTAGAATTTGCATATCATTAGCATTTCTTTATGTTGGCAATCTCCAGGCTTTCCTCTAGTTCCCCATAGAATATATAACGGTTTTCTATGAACTGAAGTCGCATCCATGGCGTCATGGAGTGTACAGAGCTTAAGCCTCTGGGCCAGGTTCTGTCTTCTCTTCTAGCTCCTCTCCCCCAACTTCCCCAGAAACACCTTCTACCCCATTTTCATACAACCTCTCACCTGTTGGCTCAAACTTGTCTGTAAGTCCTCATGCTGCCTCCAAATGCAAAGAGTAGGCATGGACCAATATGCTCAGCTTAGATCAATGGTTTCAGTTTCTACTTAAGAGAGAAAACATTTGTCTTTGTTTTTCTATAGCTGGCTTATAATTCCCTCCAGCTCCATCCATTTTGTGACAAATAATTGGACTTCTCTCTTTTTGTGACTGATTTGGTTATATGTGTGTGTGTGTGTGTGTGTATATATATATATATATATATATATATATATTTTTTTTTTTTTTTTCTCTTTGCCTTTACACAATCACCGATCACAGTAACATGGGTTGACTGCCTATCACAACTGGTCAGGACTTAAGTGTCCTTTTCTTTTTACAGAACTATTTGTTTTTAATTTTTTGTTTCAAAGAGTTATTTGAAATTTGCTCATTTATGTACATGAATATTTTGCCTGGATGTATGTTGATGCTCCGTGTGTGTACCTAGCGCCCTCAGAGATCAGAAGATGTGGGTGTCCCTTCTCCCTGGGGTCTTTGGTCACTTGCCCAAGAGGGAGGATGACATAGAGTCAATAAACAAGGTTTCGGACAGCCTGTGAGTACGAATGGTAATGATGACATTACCAGACCTGTTTCAGTGAGACAGATCAACTTTACCTGGGGCAGTAGTTTTGAGGAAGGGGTAAGGATAGTCAAGGTGGGCAGAGGTCCTTGGCTGAAGGCTAAGGTACACGATGCCGTCTGCAATCCCAGGTGCTAGCTAAATGGGTTCTATCAGGAGAAAAGAATGAACCTGTGATCTCACTAAGGCTACGTGACATTCCGCAGGTATAGAGATTGGGGTCTGGAATACCCGAGGTTGAGAAAAGGAAGGCTTGCTGAATAGGGGAGTCTGCCACTTTGCACTGAGCTCAGGGATTTCCAGGAACGTCAGACGTTGACCTCAGCAACAGAGCGACAAGAATAGGTGCTTAGATTTCCTAAAACTGGAGTTACAGATGACTGTGAGCCACCTTCTGGGTACCAGGAACCAAACCTAAAACAGTGCTCTTAACTGCTGAGCCATCTCTCCAACCCCAATTGCTTATATATATTTTTTAAGAATTTCAAATATGAGTAGACTGCATTTTTATCATTTCCATCCTTCACTTTCCTCTCTCAAATTCCTCCACCCTATCCACTAGTCTCAAATATACATATAATTAGTGAGATATATATATATATATACACACACACACACACACACACGTTTAGAGCTGACCATTTCCCCACCCTATCAGGGAACTTATTGCTAGAGGAGACTGATTTTCCCACTCTTAAAAGTCATTAATTTCCTGTAACTCTTTTCTTACAGGTGGAGTCTTGTAGAGATGTCCCTCATCCGTGTTAACATGTCAGTTGGTTTGGTCATTGTGCAGGTCTTGTGCTGGCAACTCTACTATTGAGATTTCATGGGTGCAGCATCCCTGCTATATATAGAAGATACTACTACACAACCCACATCTTGGTCCTTAGGTGTAGGAGTCCTGTTGTAGATGTACCAATCAGGGCTAGGTTCCCTATAGCCACTTATTGTCTGCACATCAACTGTGAATCCCTGTAGTAATCTATGTGGGCTGCCAAAAAACTGTCCTTGATATGGAGTGAGAGCTGTACTTACCCATGGGTTGAAGAATAAGCATTCAGTTTCGATTGGAAACTGTATTGATTTAATAGTAGGCTATCTTCTAGAGTCTTTGTCTTTAGGATTGAGAGAGTTTGGATGAACAAATATTTTAAAACAAGGTTCTGCTGAAAGTCTACAGGCTTCCATTCTGCGCATTTGGGTGGGTTTTTATGTAGCCAAGGGGGCTAAGGGGCAAAATAACTGAATTAAAAACCTGAGACTTCCCTTGATGTTTTCTTAATGAAATGAACATGACACTTCTTGTCATTTGAAGTTTGAAATGGAGTTTGAAGGAGCAGATGTACAGATGCTATACCTCATTGTGGAAAACATGACAGGCATAGGAAAACAGAAAGTATTATTTATCTATCTAGCTAACTTCCAGCCCCAATGGACACTTTGGTGAGCTGCTTTCTGTTGAGGTTTGTTTTGTTGTTATGTTTTGTAATGCTAAATTCTGTACTGGAATGTCTAGTTGCCTATGAGTGAATTGTCATGTTTATCGGCTTTTGTTGAACAAACCTTGTTCATTAATTTAAAACTAATGGTTAAATACAAATGGCTACAGCCAATTACCGGTGGGATTAGAGGTAAGGTGGGTTTCGAGTTACCTTATTGGGGGTTGTGCAGGAGGAAAGAGAAGGAGAAGAGGGAGAAGAGGAAGCCACCATGAGAGGAGATGGACCACGAGCACATGGTCAGGAGAAACGGCAAGTCTCTGGGGTACACCACTGGGAGGTAGCCAGGCTAACAGTTAGAAAAGTAGATTAGGGGTTCCCCCTGTAATTGTCAAAGCCAAATAAAATAACCATAGCCTGAATCTCATTCATTTGTAAACTAGAAGGGGATAAGATTAAATTGGATTAACTGCAGCTTACTTCTGCTGTTGCAGCCCTGATTGTAATTGGTGAGTACACACGCATGCATATGCCACATAGTTATGATGTGAAGTGTCCCCTGAGAGGGGGACATCAGTCTTGAAGGTTTGGTTCCCAGTTGGTGGTATTATAAGGGTAAAGCAACTGGATTATGAAGAGGTGATTGGATCGTAAGAGTACTAACTCCATCAGAAGGTCGGTCAATTGCTAGATATATTGCTGAGTGGCTCTGAGTTGGTTAATGTTATATCTGCTTCCAGGTTCCTGCCTTGACTTTCTGTCCTGACTTCCCTTAGTGATGAAATGTGAGCTGACCTGAGAGTTATGAGATGAATGTTTTTCTCCTTTTGTTGCTTTTGGTCATGGTGTTTTATCACAGCAACAGAAACCGTAGCTTAAATGGGGTTATCCAGAAATGGGACCTGCCTTGATGGGATGAAGAGACTATTCTGCTCTCTCTCTCTTTCTCTCTCTCTCCCTCTCTCCCTCCTGGCTGGTATGAGTTGAGCATCTTTCCTCCACAAGCAATCCTGCCATGATGTTTCTACTCCATCATGGACCTAAAGTCAATAGAAGCAATGGATCCAGACAACTATGGGCTGCACTTTCTGAAACCAGGAGCCAAAATTAATCTGTGACCCCGTGCATTGGTTTTCTCATTGCTCTCAGAAGATGCCTAACACAATTGTTGCCCTGACCTTACAAACACGATTCTAGACTTTGTCTCTTGACACTGTAAAATAGGAACTTTTCTCTGTGAAACCTTAGAATTAGTCAAAAAGGAAAAGATCTAAGGAGTTAGATCTACACAATATATACAATATTCAGGTATGGGGCTGGAGAAATGGCTCAGTGATTAGGAGCACTGGCTGCTTCTCCAGAGAACTTTGTTCAGTTCCCAGCACCCACATGGAAGCTCATAACTGTCTGTAACTCCAGTTCCAGTGGATCTGAATCCCTTTTCTGGCCACTGTAGGTATTGCATACACACAGTGCACATGCATGTATACAGGCAAAATGCCCAGACACATAAAATAAAATTAATAAATCTTTTATCAAAAAGCACTACTCAGATGATAAATAACATCTATAGATGAGGTTTAATAGAGGTTTTATGTGACTAGTAATTTCATCATATAGAGTACATATAAAAAGCTAAGAAGAACTCCCATTAAACAAAAAATAATACACAGAAAGAGGTAAATGAGGAAATTAATTTGTTCAACCAAAAATCTATTTTCCCTGGATTCTAAAGAAATACAAATTAAAAATCTTGACATGGCATTTATTCTTTTCAATTTGTAAATTGTGTATATGAGTGTGTGCCTGTGTCTGTGTGTGTGCATCTGTGTGTTGGTGTGTATGTCTGTGTTTGTATATGTGGGCATATGAAGAAGACATTGGATTCCCTGGAGCTGGTTTTGGGCAGTTGTGAGACAAATAAAATGGGTGCTGGGAACTGAACACCAGTCTTCTGAAACATCACAGTAATGTATCTTAACCTGCTGAGCCATGTCTCCTGCTCCACCATTTATCACTTTTCAAGTTGAAAGATTTTAATGTATTTCTCATCCATTGCTTGGAAACATGGGGTTAAAGCAAAAAACATAGGGCCATAAATTTATCCATGGTTTTGTGGAAATTGGAATTATGTATGAAAAGCCTTAACATTTCTCATTACTAGAGCTCACTAATCCATGTCTACTGCTTTCACCTCAACACGTGATCAGAGGTAACCACCGAGATTTATGCACAGGGATATTCATCATGGTGTTGTTTATAATGGTGAAAAATTGGAAATAACCTGATGTCCATTCGTCAGGGATTGGTTAAGTAGACTATTATGCAGTCATTAGAATTTTGAAAACTGCATAACAATATTGAAAAATGACTTCTCCGTTTCCATAAGCATCTACTATTGGTTCGGCAAAAGTGAGCACAGAAGTTAGGACCTGAGCTCTCCTCTATTCTACTGTCTGTATTTGCACAGTTCTGATCAAAATACCCCACAGAAGGACTCACGGAGAGAGGTCAGTTGTCTTGGTTCACAGTTTTGTAGATGTCAGCTGTCCTGCCTATATCGTGAGAAGATGCCTTGTTAGCAGGAGAATCTGGAGGAAGAGGCTATTTCCCTCATGGCTGAGAGGAAGCAGAGAGACACACACAGAGAGAATATGCCTGCTCTGAGGGGAGGAGGAAGTCTCCTTTTCCCATTTGCCTGCGTATAAGCCCATGCAACACCTCTGCCACCAACTCCTTCATCTCTTGACCTGGAATGCTTGCACAGACACACCCAGAAGTGTGCTTGACTAATTTCCCAGAACGTTCTCCACCCAAAGGAGCCACCATTCAACTTTAGCTGTCAGAAATACCATGTGTTTTGAGAGCCCTTCAGGGCTAAGGTTTTGCATGTTTGGGGACCTGTGAAAAGCGTGCATTTGTGAGCCATTCAATCAAAGGCCAAATTCTGGGTTGTGTGTGAAGTGAGCAGGAGATATCTGGCTTATGGCTTTGCCTCCTCTTCATTTCTACAGTACTCCAGGTAGGCTGGTCCTCCCTGTGCCTCCAGGTTCAATCAAACCATGGTTTTGTACATTGTATAACTAAGAGTCTCTTACAATAGCTTTAATTAAAAGACACACAATTGAGTAATTTAAAAGGCCAGTCTCTCTTAATCATTAATCTAACAGTTACTTTTTCCTTGCAGTGACCAAAGTACCTGACAGAAACAACCTAGCTGGGGAGAGGTCTGTTTCACTCCTGTTTAGAGAGAGCAGCTCATGAGAAAAAGGAAGCCAGGGCAGCCCAAATGGCTCCATCTGGGATACAGGAGCTGGGCTTGTCACTTCACCTCTCAGAGAATCGGGAAACTGAGAGGGCTCGGGCTAGAAATGAGCCTGGACTGGAGCCTTCAAGTTCCACCTCTCCAGCTGCTCATCTTCTCCAGCCAGGAGAGCCTCTTAAGAGTTCACACGCGTTCCCGAAACAGCAGCACCAGCTAGGTGCTAAGTACTCAAACACATGAGCCTGTGGAGGTCAGTTCACCACTAAACCTTGATACGATACTTTTCAGCTCGTCCCATGAGCCTGGCTGCTTCTGTTCATCAGCCCCTCCCTTAGTGGGGCTCCTCTCTGGCAGGAAGACTGAGTGGAAAGCCACCTCTATCCTCATCCCCTTCCACTGCCCACTTGATGGGATGCTTTTCTGCCAACCAACAGGCCAAGATCAATGTCATCAAATTCTCTGTCTCCCCTGCCAGGCCAGGAAATCTGGGCTTTCTCATGGGGAGGCATGTCTGAACAGAAATGCAGTCCAGGATGGGGGGCATTCTACTACCTCCAGGTGATTCTGTATATGCATTTCTCGACTATCTGGAGGCAACATCGAGGAAGGGATGTGTGCCATAGTCAAGTTTTTCTGATTAAATCTGCAGCATTGATCTTCCAGCCCACTATATTCTCTCAGTTTTCTAAGACTTAGTACTATTATGAGGGGATCAGGAGGTAAATGACCAACTCCCTGGCACTTCATTTGAAAGTTGGAGCGCTGGTTAGGAAGTCCATGATAGGAAGTAAGGGCAGCATCTACTGCTTTTTTTGCACCTCATGCAACTTGAAGAAAGGAAAGGCCTATTTTATTTTTAACCTTTGGAGGCATTGAAGATTGAACACAGTGGTTTCTGCATGCTAGGCAAGCAACTCTATCTAAACTGTTACCCTAGTTGCTAATTGACAGATTTGACACAAGTGCTCTACCACTGAGCCACACCCCCAGCCCCTCACTGGGGGATTCTAGGCAGGTGCTCTACCACTGAGCCACGCCCCCAGCCCCTCACTGGGGGATTCTA
>JADRCH010000246.1:1723496-1739479 GCA_019843965.1 Rhynchomys soricoides | reverse complement strand
GCTCTACCACTGAGCCACGCCCCAGTCCCTCACTGGGGGATTCTAGGTGCTCTACCACTGAGCCACGCCCCCAGCCTGTCACTGGGGATTCTAGGCAGGGGCTCTACAACAGATTTACATTCTCTACCATCTTCTTACTCTTAATTTTGAGATAGCACCTAACTGAATTACTCCATCTGGTCTTTGCCTCACTCCATAGTTTAGATGGGTCTTATTCTCTTGCTCCAGGCTTTTTGGTAGCTATAGTAACAGGCTTATGATACCATATATGGCGGAGAAATCCATTTTGACAAGTCTAGTCCAGATTTTCTCTGTTCTTTCCTCATATCTAAAATTATTGAACCTAAAAATTGAACCCCCTTCATGCTCCCCTTTCCCTTGCTCGTCCAAGTCCAACGAATGTATATCTGTTGTACAGGGATGTCCTGAGCACCCCTTCTAAGACTCAGTAATTGATTTTGGGGTTCGTTTTGTTTGGTTTGTTTGTTGGGTTTTTTTCCTCTTTCAGATCATCCCTCCACTGCAAATTGCTGTGTCTCCAACCGGTGAAACCATTAAAGCTTCCAAAACTTGGTGTTCATCACCATCAGGTTCCTAGTAGCACATTATGCAGATCCTGGGACAGAACACAACCACAGAGAATACACGTCAAGCCTAACTTCTTTCCCCAGGATTTAATCTCGGTTGTAGCATCGATGGAACCAGATTATGCAAGACTGAAGTTACCGAGGAGCAAAGTAGACTCAGATGGCTTGAGAAAAGCCATGAACAGGTTGGAGCAAATATTTCAGTATTCTGTGCTGTCCAGACAACTCAAAGGGGCAAAGACCCACTAGGGGCAGAGCCCATTTACAGGGTTAATCAAAAGGCTTGGATTATGGGACATTAAGCAGATAAATGAAGTGTGGTGGTCAGAAAGGGTGATGATGGCTCCTTAGAGAAGCAGACCACGCATGTCAAGATTAATGTCTCCTGACCACTGAATCTATTCAGGGCCTTCCTGTGTTATATTCCTCCTTCTTCATTCATCTTGACTTCCCACCTAGGTACAGAGAAAAGCCTGGAGCTAGCTGGTTGGACAAAATCAGGCAACCTCTACAAAACCCCTTGGGCTCTTCAGGTATTGGCTGTAACTTGACCTAGTACATAAAATCAAATAACTAGCTTGGCTGGCTAATTAATAAGAAAAAATATTTAGTGTTTGCTTTTTTTATGTCTTAACTATAGAGTTACGGTACATCAAAGAATAAGGGATGCACTTGCATACAGAAGCACAATAACTCTGCCAACCAGAGTATATGGGAAATGCCAAGGGGCTAGGGGTGGGTATAAATCCCATGTGTATGTGAGCACAATAGAGGAGGCTCTGAAATTCCTCCGTGGGATACATTTAGGCAGTTGTCTGGCTAGAGGAAGCTGGCTTTCACAGATCACTTGCTGCTGGCATCACGTGATGGTAGGGCATATCGTCAACTTCCCTAGATTTAGAATCATATCAGAAGCACAATTTTATGTGCATCTACGGCGATGTCCCCAGACGGGTTTCACAGTGTGGGGAAGAGCCAGTCTGAAGGTTCTGGAATAATTAAAGAGGGGACCCTGAGCTGAGCACCAGTTTTCATCTCTCTCTACTTCCTGACTATGGAGACAAAGTCACCAGATGCCTCAGGCTCTTGTAACCACGAGCTTTTCCACCCGTGCCCCTGTTCCCAAAATAACAACTCTGAGACTTAATATTTACGAATAAATGCCTAGGACATAAGCTTGGGCTTATTCCCAAGCTTATGAACATAATCTAACCAACCCATTTATTTTATTCTATGAGTGTGACATGGCTAGTTACCTCTCTTCTGTCTGTCTCTTTAGAGTTTGGGGGAATCTGTTCCCATGGCTGACTCTATCCCAGAGTTCCTCTCTCCACACTGGAACTCCAACCTCCTATTTCCTGCTTCAGCTAATAGGACATAAACTTTTTATTGACAGGCGATACTTCCATACAGTACACAAGAGATTCTCTCTACAGGCTTTTACCACCACCACAGTGGAATGCACCCTTAAATGGTAAGCTAAAGTAAATTCTTCCTGCCTTAAGTGGCTCCCTCTCCTCCGTTTTGTGTTATTTATTATTTGATGGTTTAATATGTGGATAAAATGAATTTTAGGTTATTTCAGCATCCATTCCTCTCTCTCATGCCCTTCTTTGCTGAAATACCTCCTCTCAGGAAGTCTGCCTCCTGCTTTCATGACTTCTTTCTCTGTGTGACCCACATCCATGTTCATCGCTGCTCTAGTTACAATAGGAGGTCTGGGTGCCCATCAATGGACAAATGGACAGTGGAAATATGGTACCTAAGTTGCTTTTGTTGAGTGTTTCATCACAGCAATGAGAAAAGAACCTCCTGTGAGTCTGTGGTGGCCTGGGAGAAGGACCAAGAAGGAATCCATAGGTAAGGAGGAGGGCTCCTGCAAGCCCCCCTTGACACAACCACAGGAGAGTCTACTTGCAGACACCATAGGAAGAGGGTGGTCAACAGTGGCTCATACCTGTTATCTCAGCTCTTGGGAGGCAGAGGCAGGTGGATTGCCACAAGTTCAAGGTCATCCTGGGTTACCTAGTGGCTCAGGCCATCCTAAGCCACTGCTTATAACACGAGGAGAGCCCTCAAGCCTCTTATAAGTTTCTTGCGAGTTTCGTTAACCTCACTCCTTAAATCAAAAGGAAGAAAACCTACACACGATTGGTTAAAAACACCTTCTTTTGCATTTAACTTCAAGCCCAGAGGAGAAATTGACAACATCAGGACGGATGCTCAGAGTATCGTTATCTACTATGAAGAGTGTCCTTATGGGTATCATGCAACTGCCCAGGCTCTAGAGCTACAAAAAGATTCCAGCACCTGGGGCCTGGAGTGGGGCTCTTGCTCTGTCCTGTGCACCTAGGAGTAGAGGTGAACTCTCTATATTGGAAGCAAGCATGGTAGAAGACACAAAATACACTTGGTGGAGGTGGTTGACCACACCAAGATCCAGTGAACATGAGGACATGCACACGCATATCCCCAGGAGGAAGAGAACACAGTTTACCCCTCAACCTCAGCAGGAGGTTTTGGGTTCCTCACTGCCATTAGTGGGGGCTCTTCAGTATCCCAAGCTTCTTCCCAGCACAGAATTTGTGTTGGCTCTGCTTTATCTCCTGACTACACATCGAGGGTGTGATTTCTCCCTCAGCCCTTTGAAGTGACAGATTTGTCACTTCGGAAGGTACCTTGCCACAGAAGTAAGTAAGACATTTTCTTTACCTATCCATCTCTGCATAGGGGCAAGAGGTGACTCCATATCTTGGCTGTAGTGACATCCACTCCTCTCAACAAGGGTGGAGATGCCTCTGATACATTGATTTGAAAGCAGACACTGAAGAGATTGCTTCATTCCATGGTCGCTCTATCTGTAACTTCCCAAGGCTGGCTGTAGGAAGGACTTCCATGCTATGTTTTTAAGTCTCTACAGGGCAGAGTGGCCCAGCTGTGCATCAAAGACTCTGGAAACCTGCAAACCCGTCACGTCTTTGATTATATCTTTGTTCTCAATTCTATTGTGGTCACCTTGGTTTAGGTTTCTTGGTTTTGAAGCCCCAGTGCTGGGGAGGCTAAGACAGGAGGCTAAGGTCCTAAGTTCAAGGCCAGCCCAAAAGGATCTTGTCAATATTAGATTATAAAAGGAAGCCTACTGCTCTCTTTCTCTCTCTCTCTCTCTCTCTCTCTCTCTCTCTCTCTCTCTCTCTCTCCTTGTCTCTCTCCATCTCTGTCTACTCTGTGTCTCTTCTTTTGTGCTATCATCCTCCTTCACCTGTGTCTCTGTTTATAAGTTTTATAAAATGACTCTCCATAACGTTGAGGGGTGGAATTTTTTTTCATGTGTGTTATCGCTGTGTAAACCAGGCTGGCCTCAGTTTCACCTCCATGAATTTTTATAAGATTTTATTTTTTATCCATTGGTTCTGCATGATTCTTGTCAAATTTCTTTCTAAGCATTGTTTGAGCATGTTTTCATAGTGAGAATCTTTTTATTATATTTATCAACTGGTTGTCTCTAGTAAAATAGACAGTAAGTACACTTTACCTGTAGTGTTCACATTTGGTGCTATTATCAATTTCAGTGAGCTTCTTGTTGAATCCCTTGGGTTTTCTAAGTATGTAGCTATATTGCAAGCAAAAGAATTACAGAATATATTCTCTCCATTTTTAAATTTGCTTTTGGACACTAGAGACTGAACAAAGGTCTTCATAGATTGACCATTCACACCCTCTGTCACTGAGCTAAACCCTAGCCCTTCGATATTGTCTAAAATTTATTTCTGTATGTAAGTATATGTGCTTGTGAAAGAGAAACACACAAACACAGACAGACACACAGACAGTGAAAAACTTACAGACTTTCTCAGTTCTTCAGAATCATTAGAGAGCAGTGCAGTCAGCCAAGCTCGATGCTCACCCATGATCTCGTCACTAGGGAGGCGGGTTGGGAAGACTATATATCAAGGGCAACCTAGGCAAACACTGAAACTCTGTCTCAGCAAACCAAGAGCTGGTGCTATAACACAGGGGTTGAGTCTTTGTCAGAACATAGTTCATTACTCAGGACAAAAGAAAACAAAAAGAAGTCTCCCCGCCTTCACGGAGTTGATACCACTGTCTGTGCCTCACTGGGTCTCAGCGTCTTTACTCACCCCCTTCACTTGGGTTCTACTATGCAGCTGGCCTAGTGCTCTCACTTGGCCAGGGTGGCTTCAAACATCCACTTCTCTTCTTAGAAGTCTTTGGTCTATGTGTTCTTTCTACTTTTATCTTAAGCCGATTTCAATGTGTCTTCTTTGAAGATGCTCAGTGTTTTATGGGCTCCATTTTTAGCAGAGCTGTGTATAGGAATCTCTGGAAAGTCTACAAACCCCCTTCATATCTTTGATTATATCTTTGTTCTCAGTCCTATTTTGGTCTCCTCATTCCTTGATTAGATTTTTTAGTTTTGAATATTTTATTCATCATTTCAGGGAACCCGACCTCATTTATTTAGCAATTCTGCTGACTGCATAGTTATGCTTGTTATTTCTGCTAATTCTCTCTTCCTGCTTTATTTTTTTTTTAAATATTTTTGCTGATTTGTTGAGTCTAATGGTCAGAGTATGTGTTTTTAACATTGTCTTTCTTAATAAGAAACACAGTTGAGAGTATTCTAATAAGTATGGCTTTGGCCGCAGCCCATGAATTTTCTTCCTGTGTCATTGTCTCATTTTCTACATAGACTGTGTTTGTTGTTATCGTCTGTTGTTTACTGGGTTATGTAGAAATGTGTTCATCAAATTTCAAGTAGTTTCTCATTTAACATTACTTATATGTGGTTTGTTTGCATGGCAATCAGATAATATGGCCATTAGAACATTTTAAAGAGTTTATTCATGTATTTTAAGAGTCTAATAGAATTATTGTTGTAAATATCCCATGGGGGCCAGTGAAGAACCAAAGCATTAGCTTGGCAGAATCGGATACAATGTTATGAAATCAACTTTACAAGTAGACTCCTCTGACATTGATATATGCAATGAGCTAAGAGTTAGATGGGACACAAAACCAGGGGGGAAAAGTACAACTCTAAGTTGCCACTGCAACTGTGGCCCTGTGCTTGTTCTTACTCGGTTCTTGGGATGATAGCATTCAGTTTAGGAATTAAAATAATGCTGATAAGATGCCTGACACAGACGAAGAACTGGTGCAGTGCCCACCATGTGCCAGTACACTGTCCCAACATTTCTTCTTCTTCATCAGGGTCATGAAAGTTTCTGGCCATTCATGGAAGAGATGGAAGATCCTCTAAGGCTGAGAAAAAAGATGGAAGCTTGTCCTGTTCCTTCACTGGCCTAGAGTCTGCCATGTACTACATTATTGTGACAACAGTTGCTTCTTAGCACTCCTCTCTGTCCCTGTCCCCCTCTCTTCTCCTTTTCTCTCTCCTCTCTTTTCTTTGAGAAAAGATCTTACTGTGTAGCCCTAACTAGTATGGAGCTCTCTATGTAGACCAGGCTAGCTTCAAACTCACAGATATCTGCCTGCCTATGCTCCCCAACTGTAAGATTAAAGGTATGCACCACCGTGCCCGGCCTTGGCAACTTCTAATCTCCCACAAGGGCATGAGCCTCCCTTTTGCATTTTGTTAGCCTCCATACAAAGGGCTTCTCTTCCCCCTGCACAGGTTCATGTGCAAGCTCTTAGGCATCAGCTCTCTGGCCTCCTGTTGTGTCTAACAGGGGACACAAGAGACATCCAGGTCATTCATAATTCTTTCTCCTGTCATTAGGAGCTCTTGGAGGTTGAAGACCCCACTTCTAAGGCCTGATGTATCCTAAGAGGCAAGTCAGGGCCCAGTCTTCATAGCTGTGACATCTTCATGGCCCTCCCACCTCTGTTGACTCCGGCTTCCTCTGTCATTGTTCTTTCAACTCTGATCTCTGGAATAGCAGAAGCCACTTCCCTTCAAAGGCTTCCAGTGTCTTGCTCAGTGCCTGCCATTAACTCAGCGTTTTCTATTTGGTGAGCTCACAAGAGAGTGAGGAGGATGTGCATCTTTGAGGTGGAGCCACAAATGTCCTCTCTTCACAGGACAATAGAAGGAATGATACAGAAAATACAAACACAAACATTTCCAACATACATCAGATAACAACAGCTAAGAAAACATTAAAAAGAATGGTATTTAAATTTAATAAAAATTCTCCAGGAATTGTTTTAAATTACTATTTTGAGAGTAGCATCATCCAGGCAGAATCTTCCCGGGGGTGATGTCTGGAGCTGAGGAATTCCTTTAGCCACACACAAACCCCTGGGCTGAGTCTATTTAAAGGCAATTTTGTCTTTTTCTTCTCAGTAATACCTTGCTTTATGTAGACTGGCTGGATACTTAAAAACTGCAAGGGTAGCTGTGAGGGCTGGCGAGAGCAGGCACATCCAGGGTGGCATGGCCAAGGTTGTCACTGGGAGCTTTATCTGCAATGTAGGTGCTGATGGGCTTGCTCCAGCAGCTGGAGGTACATCGAGTGGCAGTTCCACCCCTCCACAGCTGCTGCTCCAGATGTGGAGAAGAGAATGGAAGCAAAGAGAAAGAATTTGAAGAGCCTGGTGGTAACATGGGCTTTGATCTTTTTGACTAACTGTCTTTGTTTAACACGTTCAATAAAAGGCTGAAACTATTTTGTTATGTTTTTAACTATTTAGGGCTGGAGAGACAGCTCAGTGGTTACAAACACTGGCTGTTCTTGCAGAGGACTTGGCTTTGGTTCCCAGCACCTTTATGGTGACTCAAAATGCTCTGTAACTCCAGTTTCAGAAGATCTGATACCCTCTTCTGGCCTCTGTAGACACAAGCATGCAAGTGGTGCATAGACATACACACAGGCAAAATATTCATCCACATATACATTAAATAAAAAAATAAATCTTTAAAAATGTAAGAGTTGCTATGATTCAATGATTCAATATGAGAGAGAACATGGGTTAGGCTTAAGGTGCCTAACTTAACACAATATTTAGAAATTCTATCCATTTTCCTGCAAATTTTAAGGGTGTGTGTGTGTGTGTGTGTGTGTGTGTGTGTGTGTATGAAATAAGAAATGTAATTTAGAGGCTTCAGCGTGCTTTGGCCTTCCAGGGTTTTAAATACAAATTGTTTGGTTGACTCTCTGCCCTACGCTATTTCCCATGGTCCCCTCCTTCCTTCAACCCACCCTACTCCCCAAGTATGTCATCTGTGTCTTTTGGGTCACCAATTTCCAGTATCATGCAATTTTTATGAAAATCTTTCTAAAATTCCATTGTGTACATGTACTACATTTCCATTATCTAGTCATTTGTTGATGGACATCTACGTGGGTTCCAATTCCTTGCTGTAGCAGACAGAACAGCAGTAAACATGGAGGTGTATCTCTGTTGAGGACACCGAATCCTTTGGGGATAAGCCTGGAAGTGGCACTATGGTAGTTCAAACTAAAGACTTTTTAAAACTTGCATTTTTTTTTTTAAAAGAAAACCTCATGCTCTTTTCCATAACTTGTGTATAAGCAATTCCATAAGCAACAAATAAGGGTTCCTTTCCTCCACATCCTCTCCAGCATTGAATGCTGTTTGTTTCCTTGATGACGGCCACTCTGGATGACGTCATTGTATAGTGTTTGTCTGTATGTCGTCCATATTGGCTTAACATCTACTCCAGTCTCTTCGTTGTGTCTACCAGTGCTTCCACTCAAAGAATCCCTTCCATCTTCCTCTGCAGAGTGAGTTTTCGGTCACAAATTCCTTTCTGCAGATTTTAGCATGGAACCTTCCTCTTTCTCCATCAACTATGGGTCTGTGTTGACAGCTGTCGTCTCTCAGAATTTGAACAGTATTATTTTATGACCTTGTTGCTTTGAAAGTTTCTGCAGAGAAATCAGCTGCTATTCTGATGGGCCTGCCTTTCTTTGCTCAGTGTATTTAGTATTTTAATCATAATATGATATGAAGAGTGTCTTCTCCGAGTCCTGCCCATTTACCATTCCATATGCCTCTTATACCTGGGTTGTCCCCTTTCCCTAGATTTGGAAAACTTTTCTGTTATGATTATATTAAAAATAGTTTTTCTACGTTTGGCATAAGAATCTTCCTCCTTTTTTCCTTCTTCTTCCTCCCCTCCCCCCTCCTCTTCCTCCCCCTCTCTGCTCCCCCTTTATCTGCTCCTCCCCACCCCTGCCCACTGTTCCTCCTCTTCATCCTCCCTAATTCATAATTCACCAATTTGGTTTTTTCATGGTGTTCCAAAGATATTTATGTTCCACTTATACATTTTTTATAGTTAGTTGTTGCCATGAGTGAATGATTCACTTGTGCCTACTGTATTTTTAAAGCCCCAATAGCCTGTCATCTCTCTGATCATCCCACTGTCAATGTCCAGCAACATCGCAGTTTGCTGTTCCCTCATTCCTTCTATGCCTTTATCAAGTTCCATTTCCATTAACTGTATCATCTCTCTTGTCTGCTCAGGTGTTTGTATTCTCTTGGAATCTGTTCGGCAGTTTATCTGTATTCTCTCTCATTTCTTTAAACATGCTTGTGACTATTTTGGATTTTATCTAGGTCTCTGTCATTGAGTTGCTTCCTCTGAAATTGGTAGTTTAAGGAGGAGACACATTATCTTGGTTTATCATGTTACCTGGGTCTTAAACATCAGGAATTTGAGCAGTTAGTTAAAATTTTAAAACTCGATTTTAGTCTCCTCCAGTTGGGATTTCTGTAGTGTTCAGTGGGGACTCCATTGTGGTAGGGCTGAAGTGCTTCTGGAACCTTCTATACCTTCCCTGCCATGATGGGCTCTAGCCTTCTAGAACCATAAGCAAAATGGCACCCTGTCTTCCCTAGGCTGCATTTTGCCATGTACTTTCTCACAGCAACAGAAAAGTACCTGCTGCAGCAGTCAAGAGGTTGTTCCTCACTCACTATAGGTCATACAGTATAGGCCTGTGGCCTCACATTTTACAATCTGTGGAAACTTTCTTTGTGTCCACCCTTGTGAACATGTAAGATTTGTATGTATTTTCTGCTTATTTTGAACCTAATTTTGTGCTTCTATGTATACACAAAGAAAGAAATTTATATATATTAAGAAATATCTATGAATACATGGATTCAATTTCTTATGTGTGTTTTTTTTTTTTTTTTTTGGTCCATTCTCTCAAAATGTTATTGCTGCAATAGTAAAATAACCTGAATAACGATTGCACATAAAGGTGCCGAGGGTAAATAGAGATGTGTCAGCAGTATTTGCAGATGAACGTGAAATCTTAAAAATGGGAGACAGAGCAAAGGTAATGAGTGAGGCGGGCCAAGGAAATGGAAGTCTTTGTGCCAACAGAGGGGATGCCAGTGAAAAACAAATTAATTTTCCCCACAGGACACAGGGCAGGGCTGGGCTCTCAGGCAACAGTCACTGGGTTGCACATGTGTCCTGAGCTGTGAGGTGCCAGCCCCTTGCATTTTCCAATCTCTGTGGCTTCCACATGTGGCCCGTTCTGTCTCTGTGGGGACTGGAACTTTATTGTCTTTAGAATGCAGGGGCTCCAGATGGTGGGGAGAGTATGTGCAGCTGGAAGAGACAGAGCTAAATTGAAGAATGTAGACCAACTGAGTACAAAACCAGAATGGTCACCCCGACACCTGTCCCTTAGTTGTATTTCCACAGTATCAGCAAATGGATGCAACCACATGTCCATGCAAGATATAGTAGGATTCTCTTGTGTGGAAATCCAATGGCCACAAATCAAAAGGCTGACAGACCCTGCTTGTAAAGGGCTGTTCAACAGCAGCAGCAATAGCAACAACAACAGCAACAACAATAGCAAAATATGTTCTCTCTACTGTGCCATGGTGGAGAGATGGTGTGCATCACGAGCTTCCAAGGAGGTTGCAATCATGACTTAAATCCAAGTGTACAGCAAAAATTCATGCCACCACCCCACCCCACCCCCAAAAAAGGGAGATGTAAATGACACAGACCAAAGAAAGGGTGTTGTGGGAAATATTAAAAAGGAGAACGAGCACATTCCGCACTAGAGCCAGCACCGCCAGCCACAGGGCTCCAGCCTGGTGATCTCAACTTGGCCATCTCTCTGTGCTGGAGCCCCCAAGTCCCTTGGCGGATCTCTGCTGCCAGGCCCTAGCAATGACCACCCACCCTACAGTCAGCCGACATATCACCCATCAACCAAGTAAATCAAAACTCTTGGACCTTATAGTTAACCAATCAGATTTATGTTATCTATAAATTCTCAATTTACAAGCAGCCAATATAATAATTTCAGAATCAATTGATAATGATAAAAGCTTTATCCCAATTATTCTGACCTTATGATATCACAACTACTTATGGCTGGTAAAACCATACTGGTTCATGTCCACGCCATCTTCCTTTCTCCTTTCTCCCTCTGAGACACTCTCTGTCTTTCCAGCTCTTAGCTCAGCCTTCCTTTTCCCTGTCCAATCACAGGCCTCCTGCTACCCTAATGTAATTGGACAGGGAAAATCCTCCAGCAAAGGGGTACCAAAATCAAAGCAAACTGGGAAGAACCCAGAGAAGTAGTACAACGGGTGAAAGAGAAACATAGACTAAGAGAAATAAACGAATGACTAACAGGAGAGAGAAGAAGGTGGATCCATGGAAGCAGTCTACATCTGGTCACCAGGAAAAAAAAAAATAGGAAGACCATCAAAGAAACAACATTATATCAGGAGATATGCAAAGAGTAAGATTCTGGTAGTGTCTTATGATGCAGACTCACAAGATACTTTGCTGAGGCAAGACCCTTAGGGGAGAGTATAAATAGGACTCAAGGGACAGTGACAGGGCTCTTGCCTGGCTAGCCTTGCAAGGCTTCATTGGTCTCACATCTTCACTGATCTTCACTCCATTGAGAGAGCTACAGCAGAGAACTTCTCTAGGCATCTTGACTGATTTAGTCCCTCCTGCTGACTTATGCCAGTTTGGCGGAGGCTTTGCTGTTTCTGCTGGATCATGCCACTACTACTGATTAATGTTTGGTATCCTGACACTCCTGAACTGGTTGCCTACTGATATCCTGACAAACTGAGATTGGAATCACCTCAAAGAACTACTTCTAAACAGGTCCACATCCCTTTGTTCTATTTGCCATCTTTTCTCTCCTACCTTTGGGCCAGAAAGAGGAATTGAAGCATTTGAGAACCCTTATTTAAAGTAGGGTTTTAAAGATCTAAGGCTACAAGATGACCCAGTATTTAAGAGCATTAGTTGTTTTTTCAGAGGACCCAGGTTCAGTTCTCTGCACCACATGGTGGCTCACAAGTGTCTGTAACTCTATCCCAGGGGATCCAACACCCTCTTCTGACCCCCAAAGGCACTGTACAGAAAATGGTGTGTATGCATACAGTCAGTCAAAACACTCAACAAATAAAATCAACAAATAATCCGAGAGAAAACATAATGAAAGAGATGACATCGCTTTCTGCAGTTTGTATCTTAAGTGTGCATGTGGTGTAAGAAAAGAAAGGAGAAGAAGGGGGTGTTCAGCAATGGAGTAGGGATGAGGGCGGTTGAGGAGAAGGGAGTGGATGGGTGAAAGGAGGGGGAGAGGGTGGGTGGAGGGAGAAGAGACACAAAATTATTCAACAAACAACTACTGGAAGACCTATTTATCTGTATGTTTTGGTTGTTGTTTTGAGTTAGGGTCTCATAATGTAGTCCAAGTTGGCTAGAAACTCACTTTGTAGCACAGACTGGCTTTGAACATGCAGGACAGTTGGGAACTGGCAAAACCTTTAAGAGGTAGGGCCTTGTAGGGGGCCTTAGGTCTCTGGGAGTGTGCTCTTGAAGGAGCTGATAGGACACAGCCCTTGATTTCTTTCTTTCTTTTTCTAGGTATCTGTGAGATGGTTTTGTTTATCATGACATCCCTCCATAAGCACAGAGGTTAGGATGCCAGTCAATCATGGATTAGAGTCTCCAAAACAATAAACCAAAAACTTTTATCTCAATATCTCAATAAAGGGGAAAAAATGAAAGTCAGCTTTGAAGGAAAAAAAGGAAACTTTCTTGATATAAGGGGACTTACCTCAGCTGTTTGTTGTGGTGATAGAAGGCTGAGAGGCAGCATGAATCTGTTCAGGTCAGTCATCTATCAGGTCAGTCATCCCTCTGAAGCATACATGGCAGCCATGCTGATCAAAGCATTGTGGAGCCATCTCTTCAACCCTAAATGATACAATTTCCTATGCTGAGGACAGGAGTATGTTAAAAAGCCAAGCAGTGGCCCATGGCAAAGGCCCAGATTATACTGCTTGGCTAGTCAGAAAACAATATGGTCATTTTAGTATAAACATCCATTACCATTTAGCCAGGAGCTGTAATGTGGATGTAACCAGAAGATAGAGGAGGGAAATTAGATACAGGAATTGTGAGAACAAAAATGTAATAATGGAATAAGAAATCAGTAGATCTTTCTTTATGATTTGCATAGGAAGTGTTCCTCATAAGCTCACATCTTTGAACAGTTGCTCCCACTTGGTGGTGCTATTTAGGGAGGGTGCTGAACCATTAGGAGGTGGAGCCTTGTTAGAGGAAGGATGTCATTGGGGGTGGGCGTTCAGGTTTTATAAGCTCACCCAACTTCCTGCTCATTTTCTCTGCTTCCTGTATATAGATAAACATATGAAAAGCATCCTATCAGCTTCCTTCTCCTGCTGCCGTGCTGTGCCATGCCTACCCTGACTATGCTGAACTCTTCCTCTAGAACCATAAACTAAAATAAAGTCTGGTAAAACCATAAACTTAAAGTAAGTTGCTTTTGTCACAATAACAGAAAAGTAATGAAAACAATAGCATATAATGCTTATATATTCAGGAAATGTCAATATTAGCATTAATTAGAAATAATATCATGAAAGTCTCTTGCTTTAAAAAATCTGGAATAAGAGATAAAGGAAAGATAGAAGCAGAACTTTACCCTTCAATTATATACAGTTATTGCCTTAGCAAAATTTGAAATATTTTATATAATAAAGGCTACATACAACTTGGTTATACTCAACTTCGTCTGTGTGTGTGTGTGTGTGTGTGTGTGTGTGTGTGTTATATACACACAACTTTTGGTGTCTTCAAACTCCAACTGAAACACTCTTTGACAGACTTCTCTCCTGGAACTTAGCCACAGTCTTTATCAGTTCTCAGCTTCTAGACCCAAAAAGAAGCTGGACCATGTGCTCTCCTGGGTGTTCAGGTTGTGATTGTGGGTCATGAGTCTTCTAGAGCTGTGGAGAGCCTTTTGGGGACACTTGGCAAGTGTGGCAAGAACCTGATATTTATTTAGCCAAGGACAAAGAAACAGGCTTCAGGCAGGAATCTGACATTAGGCCAAGGACAAGGAAGTAAGCTTAGGAAGGAATCTAATCTTAGGCTAGAACAGGGAAGTAAGTTCAGGTAGGAATCTTAATCTTAGGGTAGAAAAAAGAAGTAGGCTTCAGGCATGAATATGACTTTGGGCTGGGACAGGGAAGTCGGCTCAGATATTTTGGTCATCCTGATAAGCCTTTAGAAACAGTGAATTCAGGAATGATCTTAGGACTTTGTTTACTGCCTTGCTTGTTCCTTGACTATTTGTGTTTATTGTGTTGCTTGTTCCTCAACCTAGAACTGACCTTATTGCTTGCACGTAATTAAAATGATATAAAAGCAGATTGGGGAAAAAGTAAACCTGCCTTCAGTCTCAGAATAGACTGAGGCCATGCTGAGTATTGTCTAATTGTCTCTTTCTTTTCAATCCTCACTCCTGCACTGGAGAACCTGAATTTATGTGGGAAGGCGTCTCCCCACCCTGTTGGCTCTACGAGGGTATCTAACCCTCCTGTTGGCTCTATGTGACATCTCCCTATCCTGCTGACTGTGTTGGCATTGTCCCATCCTGTTGGCTCTGTGTGCAGATCTCTTCCTCCTATTGACTCTATGTAGGCATCTCCTCCTGTTGGCTCAGTGTGAGAATACATCTAACACTTCCCAGTGCCTCTGAGTAGTAAACTCATACAAGACATAAAAACTAATTAAAGCCCTATCATTGAGCTAAATATGATAATCAGAATAATTCAGGTTTCTGGAACATCAACAACAACACAACCAGAATATTCTGATTATCTTTGCATTTATTTAACAAGACCAAAACTGTACTCACTCTTATAAAGGAAATAATGAACACATTAAACATTGAATGTTATTAGAACTTGGTGTTATTGCTTGTCAAAGGCAGTATTTAGGTGGGGATAGCCATGGGCCACATGGTCAGTCGAGAGACATTTACAACACAAATATTCAACAAAAATCTCCAGCTTAAAGTGTAGAGGGGACCTTACAATCACTTAAAAGAATTCAGATAATCTACTAGAAATATGAGCACGAAATCTGAACCTTATAGAAGTTTTTTTTAAAAAAATATGAACAAGGGTTTAGTATCATTAAGCATCCAAAAAATAAATAAATAAATAAAATGAAGCTGGTGTGGTGACTCACTCCTGCAAACCCAGTCTCAGTGGGCTGAAGCAAGAGAATTATAAATTCAGGACCATGGCTATAGATCATGCACTGTATAGTAAGGCTGTATCTCAGAAAAGAAAAGAATGCAGTCAGGGAGAAGATAATAGAAAAACTACAAAATCAAATTTTAACAAACCTACTGAAACACTTACATTTCTGTTTTCTGTTTTACTTTGCTTTGTCTTAATGCCAAGCACCACAATTCCCAGATGGGCCTTGAACTTGAAGCAGTCTTCATGCTTTAACTTCCAAGTGCTAGGATTAGAGCAGACCCAGCCAGCCTAACAAGGCCTAAGATTAAAAATACTCACATTACTTGATGTTAGACCAAATGTAGTTCAGGTAGAATTCCCTAAAGCTGCTAATGAGATATGAATTGATAAAATCCTTTTGTCAGACTACTTGGAAATACCTATTAAATCAAAGTGTATATATCCTAGAAACTGTAACACACAGAGAGAGAGAGAGAGAGAGAGAGAGAGAGAGAGAGAGAGAGAGAGAATTTCCTTCCAAAACCTTTGTGTTCCTGTCTACTAAAAGGCATGTTCCTGAATGTTAACACCTGCAATCCTTTTACATTTTAATTTAATATTATTGCGTGTATGTATGACACATGTGTATGTGCATGAGTGAATCAGGTACACATATGCAGATCAGATGATGACTTTTAGGACTCAGTTATCTCCTTCCCCCATGAGCCCCAGGGATTGAATTTATGTCATGAGGTTTGTTCAGCAAAGTTCTTTTACCCGGTGAACCATTTCACCAATCCTAGTCCTGTGGTCTTTATATAAGCACCAAATAGAAAGAAAGAAAGAAAGAAAGAAAGAAAGAAAGAAAGAAAGAAAGAAAGA
>JADRCH010000246.1:1692343-1700087 GCA_019843965.1 Rhynchomys soricoides | reverse complement strand
CTTCTTCTTCTTCTTCTTCTTCTTCTTCTTCTTCTTCTTCTTCTTCTCCTCCTCCTCCTCCTCCTCCTCCTCCTCTTCCTCCTCCTCCTACACCCTCCTCCTCCTACACCCTCCTCCTCCTCTTCTTCTCCTTCTCCTTCTTCTTCTTCTTTCCAAATACTAATAGAACAAACTTAGAATCTTGTGTTCTGGTTAGCTTTTATGACAAAACTTAGAGTCACATGGGAAGAGGGAACCTCTCTTAAAAACAATGTTTTAAGGCTGGCTCAGCAGTTAAGAGCACTTGCTGTTCTTATAAAGTAACCAAGTTCAATTCCTAGCACCTAGTAGGTAGCTCATAACCATCCATAACTTCAGTTCTGTGGAGTCTGATGTCCTCTTCCAACTTCCTCAGGTAGTAGGCAGGCACATAGTAACAGTTACATGCTGGCAAAGCTCTCATGTACATCAAATAAATACTGACACAAAGAAAGGAAGAAAAAAAAGACCTCCATCACCCTGACCTGTAGCTATGACTGGAAAAGAGTGTCTTCATTGCTTTTAGAGGGCTGAGCCCACTGTGGGTGCCACCATTCCTAGGCCTGGCCCTGGAGTATATCATGAGCCAATGAGTGAGGCCGCAGCAAGCATCACTCTTCCTGGGCTCCTGTTCCAGGTCCCTGTCGTTATTTCCCTCAATGGCTGACTGTGACCTACAAGTACAAGATGAATAAACCCTTTGTCCCCAAGATGCCTTTGGTCATAGCAACAGAAAGCAAACTAGGAGAACTTGACTTCCATCTTTTTTCAGAATAGGAAATTTTGAAATATCTTCAAAATACAGTGGGATGGTGACCAGTTCTTCAAAGCTATCCCCTGAGCCCAGACTTGTGGAAGGATCCAGGACAGCAGAGGATGGTAGCAATCTGAGTGTGCAGTTCCTGACATCACTCCTGGTGTGAACAGTCCTGGAGGTCTTCATTTATTTCTCCTCTCCCTAACCTTGCCTCTCTGCTGAAGTGTTTGTTGCCTAGCCATCCTTGTTAGCATCCAGTTGACAGGTTGAGTTCAATTCTGATTTCTTGCTTTATTCCCCTAAGCTTTTGTATCGCGTAAGCTTGAAGGCAAGAGGAAGGGGAAATTCCACAGAGTGGTGTGTTACAAAGTCTCCTATTCGGGAACCATGGAAGCCAATGGGAAACTACAATCCAATCCAGGCAGGATGACAAAGAGTCCATACCATTCAGGGATGGGGATATAGGCTACCCAGAGAAAGAACCAAATGCTGGCTGTGGACGAAGCAAATACAGAATAGAGGAGGTGGAGAAAGGTAGTTATAGCTACCAGCTACGGCCATGTGGCAAGCTATGAAATGAGAATTGCGATTGACATGAGTGGTCTGTCCTTTTTAAAGAATGTTTATGAATATATATATATATGTCTGTGTGTGTGTGTGTGTGTATGCAATATCTTCTCTATCGTATTATACCCAATATATGTTACATATAACATAAATGGAAGTAATATCAGTGGTTAAGTATTATAAATCTATATTATCATATTTAAGTTATGAGACACTAAAGGACTGAACATTCCTCAAGGGACTTTGCTACCATTCTAATACACACATGCACACACACACACACACACACACACACATGCACACACACATGCACACACACGCACACACAAATGCACAGACACACACAAACACACACACACTCACACAGACATACACACTCATACACTCATGCACACTCACATAGACTTACACACTTACACACGAGAGACACATACACACTCACACATGGACATTCAAATACACACACATACACTCAAATGCTCACACACACATACACTCAAATGCTCACAGAAACACACACAGAGGAACATATACTCACACACAGATACACACACATACACACACTCACACACACACTCTCACACACACTCTCACACACACTCACACACACTCACACACTCACACACTCTCACACACTCTCACACTCTCACACACTCTCACACTCTCACACACTCACACACACATACTCACACACACACAACACGCTCTCACACACACATACACACACTCACACACACTCTCACACACATACTCACACACACACTCACACACACGCTCTCACACACACATACTCGCACACACTCACACACACACTCTCACACACACTCACACACACACTCTCACACACACTCACACACACAACACGCTCTCACACACACATACTCACACACACACACACATGCTCACACACACACTCACACACACACCCCTATATGATATAGTTATGGTTATAGATGGGATAGTCATGCTAGGCACAATAATGACCTGTTATTGTTTTTATTTGGAAATTAAATATGAAATGAGGAGATGTCATTGTGTATCAACTTGGCAAGGGGAGGATGGCTGATCTTGGTTGTCAACTTAACTACATCTGTAACCAATCAAAATCCAAGCTGCTGGGAACTCCTGCAAGGGATTTTCAATTCTTTGAAGAAGGAAGACCCACCCTCAGTGTGGGCAGTACCTTCTAGTGGCAGCCCCCGCACACAAAAGGACATGGAAGGGAGGAACTCTGCTTCCCTCCTGCATGTGCTCACTCTCGCCAGCAAGTTTATCTATCCCATGACTAAGGCAGTCCTTGTATGGGACTCTAGTGCCAGCCTGGGACTGCTGAAACTTCCAGATTTATATACTGAACAATTACCGGAATATGTAAGTGCATGTATGTGTATGTATACATACACGTATGTGTGTATATGTTCGTATATGCATATGAGTGTATATTATTTAATTGTATATAGTGCGTATATATATACATACACATATATATGTAAGATATATATATGTATGCATATATAGTGCATATATATACATATATATGTATGATATATATATGTATGCATATATAGTGCATATATATACATATATATATCAATTGTTCTGAAAAGAAACATATATTCTGCTTCTTTTGGGAACTCTGACTAACACAGAAGACTAAGGCAAGAGGATCAAGAGTTCAAGACCTGTCTTGGTTAAATTGTGAGTTCTAGAACAGCTTGGACAACTTAGAAAGATTCTCAATAAGAAATACAAGGAAGCATGGAGGCATGTCTTAAGAGTAGAATACTTAGCTAGAACCCACAAGTAACAGGCTAGGACCATGGCTCAGTGGTAGAGCACCTGCTTGGAATCCATCAGTGAGGGGCTGGGGGTGTAGTTCAGAGGTTAGAGCACCTGCCTAACAAGCATGAGACTCAGAGGTCAATATTCAGTATTGCCAACAAATAAAAATAAGAAAGTTGTCATTTGAAACCCTTCAGCTCACTGCTTCCTAGAGCAGTACCCTGAGACACTACAATGCAGACACTGGTCTACAGATGCAGAACTTCACACACAGGGATGATCACACCCATCAGTCAAGTAGGGTTTAGCTGCTCACCCTTTGAGTCCTGGCCAGTGTACATGAAAGCATTTCATCTGTGGTCCCTACTGCTCCTGCAAGAGAAAGCACCAGTCACAAGTACAAATCTCATGAGATTTGTAGGAACAGGGGGAATTTGTGGGACCAGGCCAGCGATCCTCCTTGGAAACCAGCATATAGGATTAAAATGCTTCTGCACTGTGGCACACAACATGTCCCCAGCCAAAGCAATTCTACTGTTCTCTCTTATCCTTCCTCTTCCAATCAGAATCATCCTCCTTAGAAAGTGGGGAAGAGGATTGGTCAGCTCACTCTTATTCCTGGTGTCAGTCACAGGACTGGCAGGTCTCCCAGGAAGAAGGGCTTTCAAAGGCCTGTACTGACCACAACCAGAGTTTGGTGGGATTTTCAACAGTCTGCAGCTGTACTGAACTGCCATGGTGCAATCCTACTACATGCTGGGTTATCCATTCAGAGGTGTAAAACAGTCACTTCTGGTATTTCTTCAAGCAGAATGAATAGAAGAAGCAGGAACACACATCTCAGCTTTTAAGAACTCAATAGAAATGGCAAAAAAAAAAAACCCAGTTGAATGAGAGCCAATGCATTATTTGTCATGCTTACAGAGTTTCTCTTTCAAGCCCACAAAGGAGTAGGAACACTGTGTCCAAGGGTGTGTGGAAGCCAACATCCTGCAGCTGCAGCACAAAGCTCAGATAGAATTATATGTGCTGATAAATCTCCCTCTGCAAATGTCTTCTGCTTTGGAATACTTACAAATACCACATATAAATGAAAATAGATGGAGTTGGAGTTGTGTTTGATATTTTTAAGATTTTATTTTATGTGGATGAGTGTTTGCCTGCACACATGTCTGTGCACCATATGTGTGTAGTGCCCACACATGGCCAGAAGAGGGCATCTGATCTCTTGGAACTGGAGTTACAGATAGTTGTGAACTCCCGTATGAGTGCTGGGAATCAAACCTTGGTCCTCTAGAAGAGCAGCCAATGTTCTTTCCTGAGGAGCCATCTCTGCAGCCTTGGTATGCTTTTCTTGATTGACTGCTATAGGTTGGAAGAATCAAAAATAATCTTTGAAGTAACTTAGCAGCAACAAAGATGGCCCTTGGCTCCTTCTTCACAATAGTCCTTCAGTAGAAGAGAGCTTCAAGTATAATATCTCTATAGTGACTTCACCAGTGAACCCTGCTGTCTTCTCTCCAAATGTGACTAGTCATGTTGAAGGAAGTCAAGGGATTCCCACTAGGAGAGTCATGGGCTCTCTCAATCATCATGGTTGGCAGCTTTATCAGCAGCAGCTCCAAATGTTGGCAGCATGCACTGTGCCTTTGGGTTCCCAGGACAGTGGGAACCCAGAGTTGGCGCCACATCAAGTGAAGGTCAGATCTGAAGCCATATCTTCAAAACTTTAGTGATAAATTCTACAGAATCTTTAGGTCATGGTCAAATCCCAAGAGCATTGACTTATCTTGGCAGATGTGTGTAAAACCAGAGAAGAAAAGCCACCATCTTTGACCATCTCTAGTGTCTCAGCCTCATATAAAGTCACATGAGGGGGCCCTGGCTTGGCACATCAGAGATATTCTGGAAGTGCATGGAGGAGAAGAGGGAATTTTTCCTAATGAAGGGAGAAGCCATAGATGGGTAAGAGTTACATAGGTTTGTAAATAATGAACCGCGCATAATTCAGGTAGCATAGCATCTGAGAAGCATAGTGACACAGTGAGGCTTCTTCACAAGCTCATTTAGTCACTGAGAACTGCTCTTGTCTGGTTTTTCTTTAGTGAGTAGAAGAGTCTAGACCCTATCAGTTAACATCAGCAAATATCTATCAAATGCCACTGGGAGGTTTGCCTTTGTGCCTGCAGAGACAGGCGCATCGCATCTCACTTGGTCTTTAAGGAGCTCTTAAGCTTATAATTTAGGGCAGTGTTTCTCAACCTGTGGGTCGCAACCCCTTTGTCAAACCTCTATCTCCAAAAATATTTTACATTATATTAGCAAAATTAAAGTTATGAAGTATCAGCAAAAATAAGTTTATGGGTAGAGGGTCACCACAACATGAGAAACTGTATTAAAGGGTCACAGCATTAGGAAGGTTAAGAACCATTGATTTAGGGTAAAAGTCAATTCATCACCCTATGTGGGGACTCTGAGTTTCCTGGGATATCCTTCTCCCTTTTTGCCCCTAGGACTTTGTCTAAAAACTACACTGAGAACCTGGTTCTCTCTTACATGGCTTACTATAATCCTCTGTTCCTTGTGGACACTTTACAATGTGAAATTCTATATTCATTCAGCTCTGTCTGACGTCTCTCTGAAGATTTATTTCTCTGCTTATTTCTTACCATTTCTGAAACTGCACACATTCTCAGAGAGGAGGGATCATATCTTCCTATCTGTGTTTCTCATGTCTGTCCCCAGGAGTGTCTGTATGTCTTCTCACTGTAACAAAATACTCAACAGAAGAGTTCAAGAAAGATAGGCTTCATTCTGCCTCTGTTTCAGAGGACTCAGGGACTCAATCTATTAACCTGGTTCAGGTTCCTAAGCAGAATGTCAAGACAAAAAAAAGCATATGGGAGAAAACCATTGTTCACATCATGAAGTAGACAGGAAGTAGAGGGTGAAGTGGACAGAAAGTGGCTATGGATTATATACACCCAATGGACCATCCCTAGTGATCTACTTCCTCCAGCAACTCACCACTTGCCAGTGTTTTCAGAACCTCTCAAAATAGCATTGGCAGCTAGAGATCAAGCATTTAAAGCATGAGCAAGGATGGCCATTTGATCTGGCTGGAAAGATGGCTCACTTGGTGGTGAAGAGCACTTCCTGATCTTCCAGAGGGCCCAAGTTTGGTCTCTAGCACCTACACTGGGTGGCCCAAGCACCTGTAACTCCAACTCCATGGATACTGTGCCCTCTTCTGGCCTATGTGAGCAACTGCACTCACATGCACATACCCACACACAGACACACATGCATACACGGAAGTCAATAAATAAATGTGGTCCACGGGAAGAACAGGCTCTATAAGAATATCTCAGACAAGTGAATCAAAGTACAAATATTTGGAAGCCTCACATGCAGCTCTGGTGTGGAGACCATGGATGACTTCCATCATGGTGGCATGGGTTGTAGTGTAGTCCCCAGCAGTGGTTAGAATGTGGGCATGCTGAGAGGCCAAGGGCTGGGTTAATAGAATGAAAGAGAAAAAGGTCTTGCCCAGGAAATAAGGGGAAGCTTTGAGACAGTGCTTTCAACCCCACCCTCCTTGAAAGCCAGCTTCCACCAAAGACACCCATGTCCTACCTGACACCTCTCTAAAGATTTATTGGCATAACAGACACTATTCAAAAGAGTTGGCCCCGGATCGCACATCAAAATGGCAAATTTGAAAGGATTAGAAACATACCTGGTCACATATTTCATCTTGAGTCTACACTTAATTAAGATATTGCCAGAGCCATGGCAGAGACAAGCGAAGAACTAGCACTTTCTTCAGCACCCCCATCCCTGTAATAAAATAAAATAAAATATACGTGGATTGCATGCAGTGGCTTACTCATAATTATTTCATGCAGGAGAGGAAAAAAAAAAAACAAATGAAGAGTTATCAGGAGCTAGTGTCATTAATTTTGGAAATCCAGATTTAATCAGAGCACCTTATAATGCTTACAATGTTAACACACCATGCTCTTTATTCGAAGAGGTTTGTAGGTATCATCAAATCAATATCAGTTGATGTGACTCTTTAATGATGTGATCATTTCGAAATTAGACTAATTTTAATTAGCAACAAAAGCATTTTGGGAACAGAAAATCTGGAGCTTTCTCAGCAGATCTTAGCTTCTGCTAACATTTAGAATTTTCCTAAGGGGGGAAGGCAAGATTTAAATCCCGATGAAGGTTATCCTGATTCATTTCCCCCCCAGCACCCAAGTTAGTCTTGAGTAGTAAGTTAAATTCTTAAGAAAGCTCTTGACCTTTTAAAGGTCTCTGAGGTGCTGCTGGGGCCCCACTGAAATCTATGGCACGGATTATTCTCAGGAAGTCTGAGACAGAAGAAAGACATCAATGGCTTCTCAGACCTGAGTTCTTGGCTATCAGCAGAACTCAGGAACAGCATTCCTGGTTGTCTTTCTTTCAGCCCCATCAGTTTGTTCTGGTTTTTTCCCCAGAGACCCTGGATCTGCAAACAAAAGACCAACTCTGGGTCTTGCTAATTACTCTTTGTTCTGCCCCCAGACCAGCCACATGTAAGAAAAAAGAAAGGAAGAGAGGGAGGGGTGAAGA